>BMAU01013744.1:877500-1270000 GCA_019973935.1 Trichonephila clavipes
TATCAATGTCATTAAAATTCTCTTTTTTGAAGTTCCTTCCACCTCTTTGTTTCATCGGATGGGTCTGTTTCCCCTGCTTAGCCCTGCGTTGCATGGGCTCTTTCCAAGGGTTTAACTTTATCCCCATGAAAATTTTCCATTTCTCCTTGGACGCCAGCACTTATGGGTGTGGGTGTATGTATGCACGATGGAAGGGATTTCTATGTTTTTGTCATTTAAATCCCCTTTTCCGAAATTTCTTCCACTTTTTTTTTCTCTGCAAGACAGGTTTCTTTTTCCTCCATTCAGCCCAGAGTTGCATGGGTTTTTTTCCGAGCATAAAACTATTTTTTTACCTCAGGGAAAGTAACTTTTTTCAAATTCATACTTTCGGTTCATAATTTTCAAAACTAATTCAGTTTTATTCACAAGAAAACAGGCAATGTACGAATTTATTATTAAGTAAGTAATTTTGAAATAAATAATAAAAACAAAGCAGCTTTAATTTTTTTTAAAAAAAATATTAATTTATATTCATTTTTGTTAAATAATGAATCAAAAAATTTTCACAGTTAGCTATTGAAACAACTGCTTATTTTCGGATGCGTGTTTTTAAATTTATACGTGAACATCTGTTTATGTAAGGCTATCTTCTCAAGAAACGGTAAACGAAAACACGCCCCGAAGATATCAAAAGATGGGAAATGATCCGAGAAATCCATTTTGACCATTTAATTTCTTAAATCACAATTATTTGAAAATATATTAATTAAAAACGATATAAAGCACAGTTCGCCTGCATTGTTGTAACAATGAAGACCCAGTTTGGCTGAAAATCGATTTTCAACAACAATGCAGGTGAATAATGAGTTGAATGTTTTTAAAGTTTTTAATTAATGTCTTTTCAACTAATTTCAATATCGGAATATAAATAGTCAAAACGGGGGATGCTCTAATCATTCCTAATCTTTTGGTACCTTTGGTGAGTTTCTACGTGGTGCGGTTCGTGAGAAGATAGACACACATAGATAGATTCGTTTACCTACGAATTTTAATAGTATAGATCAGCTAAAGTAAAGGTGTGTTTTTTAATCGAATTCAACACATGTAAACTTTTTATTTGTGGAGTAATAATAAAACAACACACTTAAAAGCAAAATATTTATTCTTCAAAGCTTCTGTATCTATCTGCTGCAGTTAAAAATGTATTAGTTCTTCACTTCATACAAAATCAATTAATTTGCTCTTCAAGAGAGCTGTTTTCAAACAAAAAAAGAATAAACTCAATTAAATGACTTAAATTAGTGTTATTGGTTATTAAAAATTCAATAGCATTGAATTAAGTCCTTTTAAATGGAAGGTCTCATTTCTTTTCTTTTCCTTCTGTGATGTTGGCCTGAGTACCTTTCGAAATAAGATGTTGAAGTTCTTGGGATTTCTTTGATCCTTCTTCCTTAGCTTTGGACTCTTGTTCTTTTTCCGGTTCATCTTGGATTTTTGATTTCATCCATTCTGAACGGTTTACTCGTTCCATTGTGTAGCGCCTTGTAACATCGGGCTCCAGCATGTGTTTGATTAAGTCCTGTAATATAGTTTCGAATCAATCAATCTTTTTTCCTAAAACTTTCTTAAGGAATCTATCTGTGAAGAAAATGTGACAATATCCTAAAAATCTTCGTTCACAGTTTTAAAATATTTTAATCGATCAAAAAATTATGTGGGTTAAAATTTCGAATGAAATTGGTTTTCAAACTCAGAGGTGTTAAACTTGTGGTCCACAACGTACATTTTTATGGCCAAGCCAATATATCTCGGCACACACAATAATATATAATAAAAGAACCAACCAACACACACACAAATATAAAAATGAGATATGTAGAATTCGCTAAATGTTTTTTTAATTAATTTTTTTTACTAAACAAAATGCCACATTTGGGTAGATACAGTACCTACGTTTCTCTGAATATTGACTCCTTTTGTGGCCCATATAAAGTAAAACCTTGTTTGTTTGACTCCAGTTAGACTTTGAGAGTTTAAAACCCTTGATCTACATCTTTATCAGCAAGTTTAAAATTTACTATTAAAATTCTAGAGGACTTAAGGTATGATTAATTGAAATTTTGGCTGTGAAATTTTGTCTGAAGAAGAAAAAAAATGAAGATATGATCATCAACCACATTCTTTAGCTTAATATTCTATTTGTAAACAATTCGAGTTGTAGTACTTGAATAGAAATATCGGCATGTCTATAAAGGCATAAAAACTATTATTCTATTTACACGCACGTATAAAGATCAGGAAAAAGTTGACCGAAAATGAATTTTGGCTCGTGCAGAAAAATTCATTTCAAAGCTGTTATGATTACATTTTCTGTTTCCATAGTTAGAGTTTCACATGGTAATATAATTGGGTTATACGCAAGTAAAATTTTTATTCAAAAAGAAAAGCATCAAAATATAATTAAAAATCCGCCCAAAATGAAAAGTGAAATTGAATTTTGATGTGTTACACTGAAGATAAGATTCGTTTCTCTCTCTCTTTTTGTTTATCATAAAACAATTTCTCCCTTTTAAAACTCGCAAAGTATTCGCATAATATAGATGCTCACACGGTGACACGTTTGCTTCAGGCAATCCTCCATATATTTGCTAATTACTCACTTTGTTATGTTTTTTTAATTCAAACAAGTGACTCTTCTTATACAATTATTATCATTATTATTATTTTCAATCGACACTTGCGAAGATCAAATGGGTAATCTAATACTTACTGATGGCCTTTCAATAAGTGGTATTGAATCTTTGCAACCTATGATTTTAATGATTTAGCAAATTTATATACAAAATGACAAAAAAGCTAATAAAAAGATTTGTTAAGGATTTGTTTTTTAAATCAGAGCAAATGAAGTTGACATAAAATTAGTAATTTTTTTCAATTATATGAGTTTTTATATTAGTTTTTAGGCTATTTTTTGTGTAATATAAATTAATAAATTAATTAAACTTGAAGGAAATATATCATTTGCCTTACTTCATATAAAATGGTGCACTATGAAAATCTGAAGTTTTAAATGAAAAAGAAAGCGAGAGAGAATTTTTACGAGAAAGTTAATTGAAACAAATCATTACACATTTTGGACCAGAACTTAATTTGTAGTCATTTGGCAAGAATTAAATTGCCAATTTATTTTTCGAAGGGAAGACCATTTTAAAATTCGAGATAACACACTCTCTCCCTTGAGTTGTTCTTTATTCACAATTTAATACTTTTATTGCTTTTTTTCCTAATTCCCACTTATTGTGAAGAGCATTTAAAATTGTCAATCGCTGGGAAGAGTTCACATGTAATCGAATGGGCTCTCATTGTACAATACTTTCTTTTTACTTGAAATATCTTAGATTTATATTTTAATTCTCTAATCTGATGAAAATGTAAGCGACTGCTTGATTTCCTTTTTTTCCCTTTGATAGAGATTATTTTTTAGTATCTTATAGTGTATGAATTTTATAAAGAGTGTTTTTTTTTTCAGGTATAGAAGTTTAAGTTGGCATTACTTTCCAAGATGACGACCGATTTAACAGCTGTCAAGTGATTTATTATGTTTGGTTTGGCAATTCATCAAAACGATCATCAAGCAAGGCGTAGATTCGTCGAATGGGCCCAAAACGAGATTGCCGTTGTTCCCGATTTTTATAAGCGAATTTTGTTTAGCGATGAAGCGCACTTCTGGTTGAATGGCTACGTCAACAAACAAAACTGCCGCATTTGGAGTGAAGCTAATCCACAAGTGTATGTCGAAACACCGTTACATCCAGAAAAACTGACTGTTTGGTGCGCTTTATGGGCTGGTGGAATCATTGGTCCGTACTTCTTCAGAAACGATGAAGGCCACAACGTTACAGTCAATGGTGATCGGTATAGTGCCAAGATTACTAACTTTTTCATTCCTGAATTGAACAATCATGATGTCCAGGAGCTGTGGTTCCAACAAGACGGCGCAACATGTCACACAGCTCGTGCCACAATCGATTTATTGAAAGACACGTTTGGTGACCGCCTAATTTCACGTTTTGGACCTGTGAATTGGCCTCCTTGTGATTTAACACCGCTAGACTATTTTCTGTGGGGCTATGTAAAGTCATTGGTCTATGCGGATAAGCCACAAACGCTTGGCCATTTGGAAGACAACATTCGCCGTGTTATTGCCGATATACGGCCACAAATGTTGGAAAAAGTCATCGAAAATTGGACGTCCAGATTGGACTACATCCGAGCCAGCCGTGGCAGTCATATGCCAGAAATCATATTTAAAATGTAATGCCACAAGACTATCTTTCGAATAAAAAAAATTCATGTCAATCGAATAATACATCGTTGTTTTATTGCAATTTAAAGTTCTATACCTCTAAAAAAACACCCTTTATGAGATTTCCCGAACTTGCTAACGGCAGAGTATACTCAAATCACGATGATATGCCTCAATATTTTTCTATATATTTATTACCACTTATTCGTTAATATATTATTTGCTTGAAACCTTTTTTAACAGTCTAGGACTCGCAATAAAATAAAACGCATTAAAATTAGAGTTTTATAGTAATTGGAGTAATTATGAGGAGTTTAGGATGCATCCTGTATGATGACTGGAAAGATGCCTTTTGATGAGAACACTCAAAATTTACTTTAAATATTTTGTATAAAAAATGAACCAATATATTCCACATATAGTAAATGCTAAAGAGACAGTGATAAACATTTAAAAATTTTCGAAAATGGACTTCTGCTAAATATTTAAAAGTATACTCTTGTCTGTGAATTTATATTCTAATTATAGGTACATTAATTGACTTTTTCCTCCAAAAATAATTGTTCCATGTTGACTCAAATATTCTGAAAACGCAGTACATGCTTTATTGAATCCTGATTGACACAAACTTTGTCAGAGACAACATTAGTCAAATGCTTCATTTCATGTACGTTGCTTACCAGTGATGCTTTTATTTGTTTCTTTTTTTAAATTAAAAAAGATACGTTTTTTATTGAATATTGAATAAAAATGTCAACGAGAGCCAATTTCTTTCTTTTACGAAAGAGGATTTGGATTTATCTCCCCCATTTAAGAAAAGGTTGTTTTCAATTCGAAGTCTTTCCAGGTGAAATATTATACTAAAAGCATGTAAAAATTTTATATTGGGTCTGTTTAAAATACAATGTGAAAATAAGAAAGATGCACATAACTCACAATGTTTTATATATAAGTTCAAGTTCCCAAATACTTTTAATACGAATTTATATAGTTTTTGTGAAAAATAAAGTAAAAATATCAAAAATACACTTTTTAACTCGAATATTTCTTTCTCTTAACGACACGTATAACATATTTTGCTTCAAAAATAGCTTTCACATTTCAATGACATCACAACTAGGAGTATATTTCAAGCAGAGTAGAAAAATAAAAAGAGTATTAATCAAAAGTACCTTCTCTCCTCGGAGTTTTCAAGAGCACTACACTTAAAATAGAATATATATATATATATATATATATATATATATATATATATATATATATATGTGTGTGTGTGTGTGTGTGTGTGTGTATGTATGTAATTTGTATTGATTCAAGGCAACTTTTTCGAAATTATTTTAACGCAAAACTTAATTATTTTTAAAAATATATTTTTATTGTCTATTTTTTTTAATTTACTTGAAAGCCCATTGATTTTTTTTTTATTTTATTCCTTGTGTATCGTCTAGCTCTTTAGTTGTTTATTTGAGAAAATCTCTGTGTTGAAACGAAAATGTGCTTTCCAGTCTTATTATTTAAATTTAGTATTATTAATAAGAAATTAAAACGAAAATTTGACTTTAATAGACAAGCTATCTGTACGTCTAAACAAAAAAAAAAGATTATTCCTATTTTAAATCATGCCTTTTTTCTTTAGAGACTAGAAACTTAAAATTAAAAATAAGCTGATACTGAGTCCCCACAAAGATGCATTATTGATGATTGATTTTTTAAATAGAAGTCTTGAAATATTCTGCTCAAGCACTTCGGAATGTAAGAAAAAATATTGCTTAAAAAATTACTTAGTGATGAAATTTTTTGAGAAATTTCTTGAATTATCTATATCAGTGTTTCTCAAACTGTGGGGCGCGCCCCCTGGGGGCGCGATAACTTTACGAGGGGGGCGCGAGCATATCGAAAATAAAAGATTTAAAAAATAATTAACTTACTGGAATGAATTAAAACAAAATACTTTCAGACATAATAAAAAATGCACTTTTACTCTGATATAAGTTATAGGCGATATTAAATCATCAAAAAAGAAAATTCTTCAATACTTAATTAGCTATCTTTGATCCTATAACCAAATAAAAAATATTTTATTTAATTTGCTGTAATCCCATGATGAGAGAGTTTTTATTTTAAAACTAACTTTCTACCCTTTAAGAGAAAAAACAGATAGATCCCAGATCCAGAATCGAAAAAATTTAGGAACATAAAAAATTCATCACTGTCATTATTTTTGAAATGCTGCACATTATAGCTGTAATTTGTTTGACCTTCTAAGTTATTGGTACAGTTAGTTATGCCCCCTCTTTGATGTGATTATTACTCATTTAAGGAAGTTGTAAGTAATGTATTTCTCTGTTGCGCTTTTTTCTATGCAAAACAGTTTTATGATATTGGAAAACCACGGAGAGCACACTTTGATGGATTACTTGGCCAAGACTTAGACCAAGATGAGTATTTTCAAACATATAAAGCATAACAATTGTTTTTAGCAGTAACATACATATTATCATAATGAATACACTTTTTACCCGGAAGTGGTAGCGCGGGACACACAGATCACGAAATTGTTAATTCTGGCAAAACTGTTTATTTGTTACGAAAAAAAAATTGAAAAGTCAGTGAAAGTAGGGGTAAGTAAACTTTCTCTTAATTAAATTATTCACTGGAATAACGATTTGTATCGTTTACAATAAAATAATTATATAAAAAAAGGATTGGGGTGACTCAATAATTCTGCTCGACCGTATCGAGTGCGCGCCTGCTCCCAGGTTAAAACATGTTGAAGTCTTTTTGCTTTAAATATTAAAAATAATACAATTATTCCTCATCGGAATTTTATATTATTGTTCATTATTTAACATCAATTATAAATTCTAATTCTGTGAGGCTTAAAATTAAAATTCGCTTAAAACTAATTATAATTTGAGCAATCATTTAAAAAAAACATTTTACATTTTTGTAAACATTGTCGCGCACTTGGCTTTACTCTCCTTACAATACAGCTATTATATCAAGAATGTTTTATTTTCTTATAAATGAACTCCTGCAAAGAGCGGGTACTTCGGCCGGTATACTTTTAATGTATCAGTGCTGCACAGAGTATTTTGTAACTAATTAATTGATACCAAATTAAGAACAAGTTTAATAAGTATCAACGACTTCCATGGGCTTGTCTTGCAAAGCAAAGTTTTTATAAGGAATGCTTATGATTAGAAATTGACCCTCTGAGTTATTTTTCTATATTTAGCAAATATCCATATTTTGTCTTCTAAGCAGTCGCCGCATTTTGCAATATGTTCAATTTAAAAATTAGAGAAAGGAAAAATAACATAATAATTATCCTATTACTTACTTAATTTATTTTTTTGCTCAAAGGTAGTCTTCAAAATTTAATACTTATGTTATTAATTTGTATGGTTTATAATTAAGATCTCGTATTGTAGCTTTAGCGTCAAAGTGCATTATTATTGCATTTAGTGCATTATTAATGTATAAGGGGGGCACGATAAAAATTGTGATTGAAAGGGGGGGCGCCAGTATTGAAAGTTTGAGAAACACTGATCTATATAGTTAGAGTCATTTAATTTTTACATTCCTTTTCCACTGCAATGACTCCGTTATTTCGAATACTTAAGCCTTTAATTCAATATAACTATGAATTAAACTATATTAATCAAGGGGAAAAACAGCTGAAAAATAAAACTTTTAATAATATCAAACGATGTAGAAAAATTTTACACTATTTGAATAAAAAAGTTTCTGGGGGAATTAAGAGCCTTTAATTGGCTTGGAAGTGCAGAGATTTATGTGTTTTTGCAGTTAATTTACCCTTTGAATAGTCTAGAGAAACGGTTCTTAAACTATAGTTCGCGGACCCTCGGAGGTCCCCAGTGCTTTTCTAGGGGGACCCCGAAGGTCTATCATTTAATGTGTTCGTTCTTTTATAGATTCTGAAAGACCTCATGGAAAAATTGACAGATGTGCCATCCTAAACTCGATCACCAAATTGCCCCCAATGAAAAAACTCTACTATAACATGTATTATGTATTTCAATTAAGTCTAATAATTTTTATTATTTACAACTGCATAGCCATTACTATAATATTTTCAAAACACAATACAAATATATTACTAAAGATTAAGAATTGTATTTATATCACACCAATACGGTAACCATTGCTTCCAACTCGATGTCCTAATCAAAGTGTTGGGCGTCAGGGAGGGGTGTTTAAAATCTTGAAAGTCTGCAATATCAAGTTGATACATAAAGGGAGGCCGTAATGATCGAAAGTTCAAGAATCGCATTTCTTCCATGGCAATTGCTTCCGCATGGAAGCATGTAGCTCGATCAAACTATCTTCTACTCCTCTTTCTTTGAGGTCATTTAGCACTCCCAAACAAAACTTAGCTCCATCACTTTCAGTCTAATAAAAGCCTGGGACTTCTTTTCTGCCATCTTGGTCTATGCTCAATATATTGTACAGACATTTACTTACGCAATGTCCATCCTCTTTGACCTTAAAGAACGTCCCATCTGGTCTAGAGCTGGACTGTACAATGAATCATAGCCATAACAAGTATGTGTGAAGTTGCTCTACGCAATCGCAGAAGTGTTTCTGCATTTAAAAACATTTAAAAAGAGCCAAATTACTGGCCTCAATTAGTCAAAGAAAATTATTAATGCTATAATCTGAATTTAACGGAATGGGATTGAGCTGTGTCCACGGCATTATTAAAACCTGGAAGGAATGTGGTGAACTGTCAACATCTTGGAATGGATGTTGTCGAAAAGGCTGTTAAGGTATTTGACTGGTTTAAAATCATCAAAGTCGAAAGTTATTTTAAATTATTTTTGTAGCTCGTTTTATAGGCGTTCTAAAAATATCTTACTTTTAACTCTGAATCAATTAGAAAAAAAGTTACAGCTATTTTTGTTTAGGGTAGTAAGCCCAAATCGAAACCGGAAATGTGAGTTTTCGGTTGGTTGATTTACACCCGCAAAATACAATAATTTTCATGCATTTAAAATACTTAAATGAATTATTTTCATGCTTAGTAAGCTTTATTTCACTTTATAAATGTTTAAAAAGGTATTTTTCGCTTTCAAATAGGCAACAGTTAGCTGATTGCAATGTTTGTTTTGATTTAACACTAGAAAGACTGAATTTCAGTATAGATTTCCAAAAGCAGTCAAAATGACTACATTGTAAAAAAATGATTAATGTGTAAAGAATTTGTTTAAAGTTAACTTTTAATCTTTTTTATGTTATTTACAGTCGTATAACAAGTTAATAGTAAATATTAGCTATAAAAAAATTTACTTCACTTGGAAAAAAATATATTCTAAAAAATTCTGAGAAATTGTGCATTATATATGTAATTGTTTTTCTAATTGAAATTAAAAAACAGTCAAAATAACTTCCTAGGGTAGTCTAGTGTTAAACGAGTTGCTATCTTTTTATCAGTTGCGTTCAAAATTAGAGCTCTCTAAATAATTTTTATTAGTACTTTTACATAGAGTTATAATTTTTTATTAAATTAAAGTTGTCATATGCCAAAAACAAGATCAATAACGCCAAAAAAGAAAAAAATTTCTAGAGAGCAGAATTTTTTGGAGATACGTTGAAAGAAAAATCACACAACGGATCTTCCAAAATATGTTATTAATTCTATTAAAAAGACTTATATTGATCTTTTCGATCAAATTCTCCTGAGAAAATGTCTTCAAGGGAAAACTCAGAATCGCAATGAAAGTCTTAACAGTTGTCGTATGGAGTATAATTCCAAAAGAGACCTTTGTTGAGCTACAAAAAAACTCTGATTAGGGATTTTTTTGGAATAATACTTTTTAATTCTGGGTTTTGCTGGTCTATTACCTCTACTCCAAAAGTTAGAAATAAAGTAAGGGCCTGAAATGAAAGGATATTTTTGGTACCTAGATAATATGAGAATTGTTGATTCAACGAGGCCTTCTAACCCAGATTAAAAACTACTCGTAAAAACAGAAAGACCTTCAAAAATGTAAAAGTTCGAAGATGAGATTCGAAAAGGTATTACGTACAAATATGGAGAGTTTCAATGCGTTTCCCTAAATCTTCAAAAAGTTTTATTGCAAATCTAAACTTTATTTTACATTTTCTGAAGAATGTTATTTTAGTACATAATGGTTCAAGGTAACAGTGATATCTCTTAAGGTATCCGGCTACGTTCGGAACCACCGTGATTATGTAAAAGCGCTTAAATGGATAATTTCCATGATATTTAGTGTCACTTAGATTAGAATACAAGTATAAAATTCTTTTAAGAACATTTTGACAAAAAAAATTATTTAAATACAATATTTTGGCAAAAATTTAACTTAGAATAATCTTTTTTCCAAATGTTCTCCTTTTGTGAAAAATGCTTCTATTATAATAATATTTTGCCTGTATACAGCTCAGACCTCTCTGCAGAGGCTCAACTAGAATTTTCGAAATATATAACTTAGAACTGGGTTTATCCATATCTTACGACAACAGAGGGGAACAATTTTAAGAAAAAAACGCCGATAATTATTTCAAATGGTGGTAACTCTGAAAATAATGTGATTTTTTAAAAATATTTAGTTGAGTCTCAGTAGAGTGGTCTGAGCTATATACAGGCTAAATATTATTATAATAGAAGCATTTTTCACAAAAGGAGAACATTTTGAAAAAAGGTTATTCTAAGTTAATTTTTTGCCAAAATATTGTATTTAAATAAAAAAAATTGTCATAATGTCCTTAAAACAGTTTTATACATATATTCTAATCTAAGTGACACTAAATATCATGAAAATTATTCATTTATACACTTTTTTAAAATCACGGTTCCGAACGTAGTCAGATACCTTTAAGTAATTGAAATTATCTAATGAAATTATTTGTGTTTGTTCTTTGTATTATAATGAATGTAATATATGTTAAAAGCTGAAGGGAATTTTCAATTCAGTTGTTTTTAATGTAATTTTATATGAAAAAAGTTTTTTAAAAAAATATCCAGGGTTTTTTCATGTAGAACACCTGTATTCCAGGATTTTATTGTAAAACTTCACTTTTTTTAGTATACAGCATAGTTAAACATCAAAGAATTGTATTTCTGAAAAATTTTTATGCGTTTTTATAATATGTTTTCTTATAGAATTGTTAGCAAAAAAGCGAATTTTTGTAATATTATTTTCGTTCAGATATCTCAATATTTTGAAAAATAATTTTTCAAAAAATTCTTTTATGTGTGTGTTTTTATAGTTTTGCAACATACTTAAAAATTAACAATTAAATAATTATTTAAGTCATATTTTAAAAAATAGCCTCTGAACCCAGTTGGATACCTTAAGTACTCTTTGTAACTCTTAAGTACCCTAAAAATAACAAAACATCGATTCATTTTTATGCATTTTCTTATAGCCCATATATTTAGAAAGCTTGCCCAAAAATTTTAGATCTGAAAACCAATTAGTTATTAAGATATTTGAAGTTTTCTTAGTCTAGATTTTAAGTTCGGTTTCATTTTAAACCATTTTTGCATTTCTAAATCGAATTAATTAAAAATATTTTTAGCACAATCCTTTTTTTCGTGTGAAAAGGCTATTAAAGGCAATTTCATTACTTAATTCATTTCCATTTGCTTATGTTTAAATTTTTTTGAATTCTCTCATAGTTACTTAATTCAGTTTGATTTCAAGACCAATATTTATTCTTACACATAGTTTATACAACTTAGAAGTTTTTTTTCTTTCTTTTCATTACTTTTTTCTTGTTGAGAAAATGTTACGGTCAAAACATATTCAGGTTGCTATGAAAAATAATATTTCGAAGGGAGGGAATATGACTTAAAA
Organism: Trichonephila clavipes; assembly: GCA_019973935.1. Taxonomy (NCBI): domain Eukaryota; kingdom Metazoa; phylum Arthropoda; class Arachnida; order Araneae; family Nephilidae; genus Trichonephila; species Trichonephila clavipes. The sequence goes on from BMAU01013744.1 coordinate 889,636, forward strand.
TGATAAATCTAAAATCCAGTCTTCATCTGATATTACAATTCTACTTTAGTATTCAAATGTTTTGAATACAAATATTACAGAAAGAACTGAATTATTTCCATGATGTACCAATTACATCATAGTAAATATTTTGTAGTTCTACATTAAAGTATTTTAAAGTCACGCAACAAAAACTTAAACTTGCTAAATTGCCTCAATTAAAACTAAGGAAAAAATTAGATATTATTAACAAACTTGGGGATTTCTAGCTTAAGTTTGTATCATTATTATTTTGTGTATAAATGTTTTGTATTTAATAGTTTTGTGAAAATATGCGATTAAGATATAGCTAGATTATCCGTCGTCGTAACAAATGCTACCAATAATATGCAAAATCATACTTTGAATTTAAAAAAAATGTTTTCGCTCATAATTATTTAAAGTAGTGTTTTGATGTATAACATAAGTTGAAAAATAACATAATAAAAAATTAAATCGTTATTAGTTTTTGTTCTATGCCCTTACAAATTTTAAATGTGTTTTTCTCAGACTTTTAATTTTGGAGATGTAAGTGTTTCCTAATCCCTAAGGATTTTTTCTGTTCAAGATACAATCTTGAAGTTCTTTGAAGAAACTCCCAAATATATGCTCTATAAAAATTAGCATGGATTTATCCCTAACAGCTCTAGTTATTTTCTTTTTTAAATCTTAAAATTAATATTTTTAAAAAATCGTGTTTTTCCATGTTAAGCTATAAAAGTAATTATTAAAATTCAACAAAGAAGCAGATTTTCAATTCCATACTAACTTTTGTTTCCAATAATCTAAAACACAAATCATTTAAAATAATTTAGAAATTTTAACATTCTGTAAAAATTTTAAAAATAATATCTTGTCTCAAACTGATGTTTACTTTCAGAAATAATTTAATAATATATTCTAAGTATAACATAAATTATTTTTACTGTTACTGTCTCCAAAGTTGTTTTTGAAAAAGGTATTTGTGGTAGCCTGAAATTCTTGGAACGAAGATCTCTTGAGTGGAAAAGAAAAAAACACAAAAAATCAACTGCTTAACTCACGGTAATGTTTAACAATTAACATATGGGCATTTGCACAAAAGATATGACTAAAACTCTTAGAGATTAATTTTTGTAGAGCAAGATTGTGAAACTCAAAAGCTAACTTAGCCAAGCAAACAAGGTTTAACTTTGGGTGGGCCGCCAAAAAATCAATATTCATAGAAATATAGGTTTGTTTCGAATAATACATTATAAGAAACATATATAAAACAAGAAAATTTAATGCTTTCCTCCGGACACTTAACATCTCTTCTCAACTATTATCTTTCCTTTTTCGGGAGAATTTTTTTCGCAGTGTTTATTTTCAAAACTGACCCAAGGTTCAGTCGGGCTGCAAGAATGATCGTTCTGTACTACATGAGCAATTAACATAAAAAAGGCTTCAATTTGACAAACAACCTATAGATTGGATTGTTTAATAGGGAAGAAATGCCATGTGGTATGTGTGTGATGAGTTGATTCAGTCTATTCGATAATAATAAGAAAGAAACGTCACGAAGCGATATGCCCTTTCATGCATAGTGCCCACTGAGCAGACAAAAGGAACCAGTATTGTGATCTTGAGTCATTTCAATGAATCTGGTCTAGGATCAGCAATATTATGTGATAACAGAATGATATCACTGGATAACTTAAACGTGCGTAATGATCAGGTCATCTCATCGATGGATATCTCCATCGATTGAATTAACATATTCTAAAACGTCAGTGACAATATCTACTGAACTCTAATCATTTATAATTGGTTCAAGGAACACGATGATTCCCTCATGAATTAATCACCACATAAAGCCCGTATCTTAACCTAATTCAAAATATTTGGGATGTTTAAGGAGTGTTTTACCTTTTCCGTCATAGATCCAATCTATACGTGAAGTTGCTGTAAATTTTGATAACAATAAGGTAAGCCATGAAGAAAATCTTATTGAAATAATGCCGTCTCGAATCCGCGCTTTTATTAGGAAAAGCTCCTGTTTTTTTGCCACTTAATACATTTAATTTATTGGTTGCATTTCTTTTGTAGACTCCTGGTATACAAGGTGTGACACAAAAAAACGAGACTAAATGTGTAGCTTGAAAAATGAGTGGAGTTTGCAACGTTTGTTTTGGTGATGTCATTCCACGCACCTCCTCTATCCATATGGCCAGTTTCACCTTTTTCAATCAAGTCAATTGGGAGTACTGCGTCACTGAGAGAACACTTGCAACTGAATTCTGCCGGGAAAATGTCTAATCAACATCAAGTTTCTCTGTAACTTAAGAAATTAGCCATGAAAATATTTCAAATACTAACCGAGGCTTACGGAGATGAAACTTTGTCTAGTGCACCTGTGTTTGAATAGTATAAGAGGTTTTCAGGGGGGAAGATTAGTGTGGAAGGTGATGAACCTGCTGGACGCCCAAGGTCAACGACCAAAACATAGTCAAAATTCGTGATATAAGTGGGTTACATCTTACATCAGTGATCAGACTCTTAATCAACACTACTACATTGAAGTACTAAAAAGACTTTATGCAAAAATTAGGGTAAAAAAGCCAAAATAAGAGAGTGATGGATAGTTGTTGCACCAAAATAATGCATCCCCTCATATGACCCTATCTGTCAAGCCTGACCAGCTGTGATGGGGCATCCTTTTTATTCACCTGATTCGGCACCCATGTGACTATTTTTTATTTCGTTCAGCTAAATCTTGCTGAAAGGGAACCCATTTTACCTCAGTTGAAGAGGTTCAGGCAAAAACGGAAAATATCTTAAAGGGACTTCCAAATCCTCTTTCCAGATCTGTTACCAGCAATGTCAGCACCGAAAGTAGAAGTGTGTGAATGGTGAAGGGAACTACTTTGAAGGTGATAACGTCACAAAGAACCCCCCAATTCTGTAAGTACAATGATTTATTGGTTGATTGAATATTAACGTCGTACTGTTCAGCTACACGAGGGCTTTTGGCTACGGACCCCGTAATTTTGAACCATGGTCAAGTGACGTGGACGACACCTGAGCTGGCACCCCCTCTCTACCACACCAACGGGAGGACGTTTCAGCTATCGACAGATTTAACGTGCATCGCTGCCCTACACGGTGGGTCTTTAGAGGTACTGGGCTCGAACTCGTGACAAGGCAAGCTACGATCCGGTACCTATACCACTCGACTACCACGGCCACAATGATTTATTAGACCAATCTCGTTTTGTGCGTGTGTGTGTCACACCTCGTATTTTAAGTAACTAAATTTTTTAAGACTGTTTTCCATTAATGATACAGAATAGGAATCATACTCAAAACATTTTTTTAAAATAGAAATATATGTCCAGATGAAAATACCACATCCTGATTAGCACTATCCTAGAGAATATCACATGCTCTTTTACCCTCTCTCTCTCTATCTTCTTTTTATTCTACAAAATATATTTTATATCTTGTCTTTTATACTATAAAGTAAGACATAGGAAAATCCGTAAATAACAGGAAAACCTCGATCTCCCTCCTGTACTTTTATATACTTAAGATGTGCAGTTCATTGGGTAGTATGGCCTAATATGTGATATTTTGATGCCGCCATTCAAAAACATACACATGATTTATTTTGCCGAAAAGCTTATAGATGTAGATTTGGCCATTTGACACATCTCTAACGCTGGGATCCATTTCAGAATCAGCGCTCTTTAGGGTGCTTTCAATATCGTACCATAGCCTAAAGATATAAAATCTTCTACGTCGTTGGAATAGGTTTTTCTGACATGCACTCACAGCAAAAAAGCTTATTTCACTCTAGGGGGTCAAAGTATAGGTTTTAGTCGCGTTGATAGTGGTAACTGGTTAGAACCTATCCATCTCTCTCACCTTTTACATGAATTAGGGGCTTGGAACCAGATCTTTACAAGAAATACTATTTATATTTAAAGAACGCAGTATGATAAATGTATATAAGTAATATAACCACACAGCGTTTTTTATTACTAAAAAATTTTCCATCCTACAAAAGGCTTTTGAGTTAAAATGCTGCTCGTAAACTTTAGATGAAAAACCATTAACCTATAATAAAATATTTTTCTATCAAGAAATTACTTCGCTACAAATTTGAAGCTAAGAAAATCGGTGTACATCTCTATCATGCCATCGAGGATGAATAAAAAATACCTTTTTAGTCATGCTCTAAATTACATTTATTCCAAATAAGATGAATTGCAAAATTATTAATTTGGTACTTAACGTTAAAATTGTTTTGGCAAAAAGCGTTAGGTGAGAAGGCACAGTATTAACCTTATAATACAAATATAATGTTACTAAGTTGTTGTATTTAGCTGGAGCAGACAAAAGGAAATTCAATTCTTTTCTAGATGAGTATAATATTGTTTTATTTTTTAACAATGCTAAATTTTCTAATGATCTAGTAAATTATCGCAATTGAGTTTTATTTTAATTTCCAAAGTTTTCTTTTTCCTCCTGCAATTTGGGGCTTTGATATTCTTTACTTTTAAATATTTTAAAAAAACTCTTTTATCCTTCACTCATTGAAACCATTATTGTCGTTCAAATCAATTCTATTCTAATTTTTCTTTACTGAATTCCTTCATTATTTTTTTATTGTTTCATGATATTAATATACTATAATTAGCACAATTAAAGAAAATGTAAACAATATTTTATTTTTTCAGAGAATTACTGTGCTATTTTTCCAAAACTTAATTGCAATGTAGCTTGTTTATTTGAATACGTTTCCATTCCTATTCAATAAATGAAGCATCAAGTTTCATTTTAGTGCTTGAAATATAATTTTGTGGCTATTAAGAATAAAAAACTCTATCAAACAACATATCTATCACTGCCTTCGAATAATAAATTGTTGTTCTAGAGCAAATAATTAATGCACGTCTTCTCAAGGAGACACCAGATACAAAATAAGCGTAATTTAAGCAAAATATTTTTGACTGAAAAAAGAAGAATGATAAACAGCCCTTCATCATTAAAAAATAATTATTCCAATCATGCCATTTTTTATTTCTCGAATATTTGTTTTGTGTTACCAGACTTAATAATTTTCAATTCATTTTTTTCTTTTTAATAAATCTCCTTATATCTGGATCATTTTTATTTCATTTTTCATTATTTTTGTTTTCATTTTTGAAATTTAAAACTACTCGTCACAACTAAAGTTTTGTTTGAAAAACATTAAAATTGTTTGAAAAGTTACTGACTATATTTTTAGATATGATAGAGAAATCTTCACATGGAACTTTTTGTGTTTATGTAGAAAATTATTAAAAACTTCATAACTAAAAGAATATTTGAGCTTATTCTTTTTTTCTCAAAAAGAAGTGACACTAATAGAATGATTCAATTTCAAAATTCATGTATGAGGCTATCTATTTTTACGTTTTAATATCAGTAGAAATTTCCTAAAAGCATTATTTTTGCTTAAAATAATGAGGAATAATTTAAATAAATACGTTTTTATACGTATGATAAAGGAGCAAAAAATATTGCCTGCAAAAAGTTACAGATAATTTTTTAAATAAAACTATATTCTATGCACACACGTATCATAGAATTTTCATGCAGCATTTTATATGAAGATTCACAAAAAAATAAAAATTTAAACTGTTTAAATCCCGTGTTCCAGTCCAAGCTTTTTTCACGCTATTAGCAGTTGTTTTAAAATCTAAATTATGTTTCAAGTTTATATTATTTTAAGACCCAGCCCACACATTCATGCTGGAACACTCCACGTTCCAGGATGGTTGCAAAACTTTTTGTATTAATTTTTCGGGTGTCATTGGGTCTCAGTATAGTCCAGGAATGGCAAACCAGTGACACGCGTGCCATTGATGGCACGTGACAGTATATTTTGGGCACTCCAACGATTAAAATGGTTCGCGTCTTATTTCAAAATAACAAAGTTCACTGTGAAGTATTACGAAAAATCACAAGTGATCGTTCCAGGGGAACACACTCGTTCGTCATTGTCTCGATTCAATTACTTCTTGTACTACAATTGCTTATGATGTAAAGTTTGTCTACGCATAACATAGTCAATTTCATTGACAACACTGTATTTTAAAGCTTATGTGTGTTATATTTACGATATTTAACTGTTACTTAACATGGCTATAGTTCAGCAAAAGAACAAAAACTGCAAGATAGTAAGTGTAACAGAGAATTTCAAATGTGGAGACACTAGAAATATGACATTATTGTGTGTTTTATGTTCTGGAATAGTGGTATGCACACACACACACACAGAACATTGTCTGTAAAACGGCATTTTGAAACAAATCACAAATCATCTTGTTAAAAAAGTGAACCACATTAAAAATGATTAATTATTTAGAAACCGTTTGGCACACCCACAGTTACTCCAATTCAGTATGCATTCTACTAAAAGTAACATGCTACAATCCTAATATAAGTTATTTGTCATCAAATCTACAGCAACAGAAATCACACTAATGTTTACTTTAATTTGTGAATTACACGTATAACTGAAACATTTACAATTATACAGTACACAAAAGGTATTTTTGCGTAGTGAATAAAGAGTTTTGTCTTTTTGTTAGTATTTAGTTTTATCATTTTCCCAATGTAACATTTAAAGATAAAAACATTTTGGGTCTTAAATTAATAAGAATATCTAACCCTCATAATCATGCGAGCTCGGTTTTTTAAAGAGATATATTTTTAGTAAATATAACAAATAACTTGTGTACACACATAATACATACACAATCTATTGCACTTTAATAGATAAGTTGAAAAAAATTCTCTAAAACCGTTCTAATTTTCGCCACCAAAGTCCACTAATACGCGTGTCTTATGCATTCACACATCTTGTAAATAAATTAACAATTAATAAATTAGCAGAGCAACTGAATATGTGTGTCGTTTTATTAAAGGAGCATCAAATGTCGAGCTTCAGTTTTGTTCTTACCTTCAAATGATGAGATATTTGGAAGTTGCTCGGAAATTTTATGTGCCTCTTGAGTTGGTTTGTGACCATTTTTCGGATATGGCTATCGTCAAAAGGCATCATACCTGTTGTCATGATATAAAGAACACATCCCAGGCTCCAAACATCGTACATCATCGGATTATAAGCAAGACCTTGTAGCACTTCAGGAGCAGCGTAAGCTGTACTACCACAGAATGTTTCGCTCAGTTTCCTACGACCAAAAGCATCCACTGGCAAAGAAATAACTGTTTTTGAATAGTATTTAAAATACCGTAAAATCCGGCGTATACGTGCACCTTTAAAACCAAAAATATGATTGAAATTTATGAGTGCGCGTTATACGCCGGGTATAAAAATGACAGCCTCAAAAATAAAATAAAAAAAGAGATGAGCATAAAAAAATTATACTTCCACATATACCTAAATACTGTTTATTTAAAAGAAATGACATGGGAACTTAAAGAGGTGTAGTTCTAGAAGTATGATATTTTGTCCAAATCCTAGGATAATACCTGGAATAAATTATTTTAAAACACAAGAGTTTAGCATAATTACATTTCAGGAATTTTCGTTAAAAAAAAAGAGAAGGCGCGTTAGACAGCGAATATTCCTAAAAGTTCAAAAATGCAACTTGAAAGTATAGGTGTGCGTTATACGCCTGATTTTACGGTAAGTGTTTTTATTCAAATAATTTCAAATAAATCCAATATTATAATCGGTATAACAGAATTGAAGTTGTTTTGATACGTGCCCTTTTGTGAGAAAATTAGTCTCTTTATTGAGAATTGGAGTTAGATTTCTCTGATCGATGCCGAGTAATACTTAGTCATGCCATAAGTTCTAATACAAAAAATTGATGTTATCTGCTGTGACTGAAACACAACAGATGATTTTAAGTTTCATCCTCAGAGATCGTCAGTAATGTTTTTCAGATAATAGTTGTCTTTCAATCATGTTGTTTTATCAGAGATTTGAAGGAACCAGGACATCATGCACATTCAAAAAATTGATTTTTCAGTTTTAGTGTTAAAAAATAGTGTATATTCTGAATCTAAAAATATATAACACTTATATGTTCGTTGATAAAATAACCTTAAAATATGAAAAAAATGCAATTGAGACAAAAATGTAAATAAACGCTTACAAATGTTTAGTTTTTTCACTGTTTCACAAAATATAATTTTTTACTTTCAGGTACACATTTAAAAAAAACCTATAGCACTATATGGTTGCAAATTGTGTTTATACTACAGGATACAGTTTATATACAGGATACCTATGCATATAATGAGCCTATTTTTTTTAGTCGAAGTTGTACATAGTTTCTTAAAAAATAGTTTTATGTATAAAAAAAAAGGGGGGGGAATAAAATTTTCAAAATTACAAAGTTTTATGATTTTTTTTTTAAAGAAACTACCTTAATAATTTACTAAAAAAGAGGTTCATTTTGTGCATTGTTTTAGATATGTGCAAAAATTATTTTACATATTTAAGAGATACTTTTTTAAAAAATGTATGTACCTAAAAATGTAAAATACCTAAACATAAGCGTGTGTAATGAGATCCCAAAAATTATGTCGAACTTAAATTAACAGAAAAAATATTTTTAATTTAAATGTTATTTTTGTATTTATGCAGAATAATTAAAATATTTTTATTAGGATCACAAAAAATCTAAGCTCAATTAGAAAGTTTTGAACACATATGTCTCATAAACCAAGAGTCTTAATTTTGGCATTTTACTCTTTCGAGCCTGTCCTGAAACCCTTAACACTTTGAACAGAAGCGTGCAGAGATATTTCTCTGCATCAATAAAATAGTTCGTCAGTGAAACATTTAGATATCAAAGAATTATTCATTTATTGAACCAATAAGAGATTTTCTGAGAACAACAGCGTTCCAGACCACAGTAGATGCGGTCATCCACACTCGGTGTGAACACAAACATTCATCAAATCAGCCAAGGTGAAATTTCGTTAAAATCCTTGCCGAAAGAAGGCTCTTCTTGCTAAATAGATGAACATTTCAAAAGTAATAATGTATCACATAGAAATCGAAGACCTTAGACCAAAAAGATATCGAAAAATAACTAGCCATTTTCTTACAAAGGATCAAAGTGCTAGAGGTAAACGAAAACAAAAGCCATTTCCGTTTTCATGAGTGGCACTTTCATAAAGGCTCCAGACGAATTCTGTTCATCGACGAGAAACTTTGACATGGAAGAATATTTTTCAACTACAAAAATGACGATGTATATTCAAGGATTGCCCAAGAAGTTTAGGAGAAGAAAAATCCTTGCAGAGAGAGCTCATTATCCAGCTTCCGTAATGGTTTAGTGGGATGTTAGCTATGAAGTTGTCTCAGAGATTCTCATTTCTGCCATAAAGCAGAAAAGACCTTGTGTGTGGGGGGGTTAAGTTTTATCAAAACACTACCATAAAACGAATAGTGAAGCCCGTGAACGTAAACCTGTTTAGTGGAAAAGATATGTCTTTTCAACAGGACTACACTTGCTCATAAGACAAAGAAAATATGCCGGACCAAAAAAAACCCGAAAATGAACCTTCCAGCAGACCGGATTTAAATCTACTCCACTAGAAATTGTGGTCAGTATTGAAGACAAATATGGGCCATGAACGGCATCCCAATTAGAACAGTCTTAAACGTCCCTTAAAAACAGCAGCGATGAAATAATAATTTGATTATAAAGTTTTTAGTTTTAATTCCTTTATTACTGTATAAGAACTTAAGGCATGACTCTGCATCCATTAAATGCTTTTGCTTAACTATTTTTTAAAGAAAAAAAGTGATGGGCCTTTGACTTCGGAGTGATCATAATAGTATGATAAATATAAATGGCACTGATGGTTTTGTAATGAATACTTAACACGATAAATATCTCAAGAAACTCATTTTCCCCCTCTTTTACTCGCATAAACATTTGTAACATAAGCAGAAATATATATTGCATGTCACAAGAAAGTAGATTTAAAATTAATGTTGTTATAATAAACAAGGGGAAAAGTATTGTGTGCATAAATCAAGAACTGGTACCGATTGTTAAGAATTTAAGTAGAGAAGCATAATTGTGTTTTTTTCTAGATTTTACAAGGTCAAATATAAATGAAAATATTTTTCATATTCAGAATTTATATAATTATCACATTTAACCTATTTCAAAAATCTTTCTTCTATTTATATATGATGAATTTATCTTCCATATTTCTACCTCAAAAAGGGTTATAGGACTATGAACCAAATTGTATTGGATAAGAGAAAATAAGGATCAAATAACTTTTTAGGGAAATTTCAAGAATCATAAAAAATATTTACTTAGAAAGAGGAATTCAAAATAAATATATTCTGAAATTAATTACCTGTACTTCTACAAAATCCAAAATCAATCAACTTGATATTGTGGTTGTCATCAATCATTATGTTTTCACATTTCAGATCTCTATGAGCAATATTTAAACCGTGGAGATATTTAAGAGCATTAACCATTTGACCAAAAAAATGGCGCGTTTCTTTCTCCGCTAAGTGACCTCGAGCCTAAAAAGGAACAAATGAGGATTATTTAGAAATTTGTAATTATATGTCCTATTCATATGATGAATGCTGAATGGATTCATTTTTCAATTCCTACTATTAACTCACACTCTCTATATATTTATTTATTAATCTTGGTGGAATTTTCAATCGTTAATAAAGTACATTTTAAAGCGCTCAGTTGAGCTGAAATTTTATATACATGATTATTTTACATGACAATACAATAATTTAATTATAATTAATAAAAATTGATTATTTACAACTAATTATTTAAAGAATTACAAATACAGCCACGTTGGCATCCTTTTTGGTGACTTAGCGACCCTTTTGGCGACTTGAGTCAAAACTTAAAAATGTTTTTTTCTCACAATTTTAACGCATTCAATTGAACTGAAATTTTGTACACACGATTGTTTTGGTTGACAATACGATACTTTAATGATAATTAATAAAAATTAGTTACCAATTAATATTGTGATTCTGTCATGTATTTACATATTTATATTAATTGTGACTATTTAACAAAAAGTAGCCAAAATGAAATTTTTCTTTGATGATCTAAGTAGGAATTGACTGTAAAAAAAAATTTATATTACTTGCTCTAGTAGAAGTTATTTGTTTTGAAACTTTTTGAATATTTCACGATTTCAAATTTAGTAAGCACCTGGAATTTTTGGAAGAAAAGGTTTGAATCTGCATTTGGATCTTTTTCCTTTTTTTATTTTAATTTTATTAACCAACAATTAGACTTTTGTTTTAGTTGGTGTGTAAAAGTGTCCCGTGAACACTTTTCAAATCGAAGCAGAACAGTATATATGAATATTGATTTCTGGATGTTTGCACCCTTGTTTAATTTTACTTTTGTTATAACTCTTTAAAACAGCAATTCTAAAACAAATAGTCTTATAAATGCATTGTTATCCTAGCATAATATTTACCGTGATATTCAAGGATATTCAATAAAAATGCAAATTTTATTTGCATTATTTTTATATTGCATTGAGAGAATCATCATGTATACCAGAAACAAGTAAAAAAAAATTTAAGTCAATTCCTACTTAGATCAACAAACGTGAGAAAAAAACCTTTTTAAATTTTGACACGTCGCCAAAAGGGTCGTTAAGTCGCCAAAAATGATGCCAACGTGACTGTATTTGTAATTTTTTAAATAATTAGTTTTAATCAATTAATTTTTATTAATTATAATTATATTACTGTATTGTCATCCAAATTAATCATGTGTATAAAATTTCAGCTCAGTTGAGCGCTTTAAAATGTATTTTATTAATGATTGAAAATTCCACGAAGTTAAATAAATATATAGAGAGTGTGAGCTAAGAGTAGGAATTGAAAAAAATATAATAGAGGCAACTGAAAATTAAGTATATGCATATTATACCATCGATCAATATCTTCTAATCAAAAAATCCGCAATATGGAGCAAATAACTAAAAACCCACATTCCACATTTATTACCTGTTGAATTCTGTAGTGCATTTTTATCTATGTATTTATTTTATTGTACATTGATTTTTTTTAATTTATATGAATTTAATCAAACGTTACAACTTTCGATCAACATCATTTTAAAACTATGCTTTTAAAATAAGAGTGTGTAGTAATTTAATTATCTCAATCAAATTACAAAAATGATTACTTTTCTTAATAATAATTTTAAATCTTAATTTTCTCAATAAAATAAATATCGTATCAAAATACGGTACTCGACGTATTATACCGTCGACCAATTCGTCAAATGAATTGATGTTGCCAAATAACGCAATCAATAGAGAAAAACTGCCCACACATTACAAACACAAAATTCTTGTTGGCACACATAATGACAGCGCATGGTGACATTTTTTTATTAGACGAAATTGGACGACAATATAATAATAAGTACCCCCAAAAAGTGTATCCTTAATTCAATGTTATTGTGTCCTTTCCGAAAGAAAGAAATGAAAGTTGCCAGAGCTTGAGATAGGTTGGACATCTACACCATAGACAGAGACACTACCTATCTCCACCACCACAGTTTAGGTATGGAACTGGAGGGGAGGAAACTATTCTCCAGTCCCTTGCACCCGTGGTTTCTGCTGTGACCACCTACCAGACTTTCGGACCCACTGATTTAACGAGCGCGTACTCCATGTGTACTCGGAGGGTATTTGGAGACACGAGCATCGAGCCTAGGCCCTCCGGTCTGGAGTCCGATGCTCTAACCACTAGGCTACCCACGTCCCATTAATTTAATCAATTAATTAATTGAAACAATTAAATTTTTTATAGAAAAATTCTACTAAAAATGCTCATTATAAAAAAAAAAATATGATTCTGACGAACAACTTTTTTTAAAAAAATTTCAACTAACTCTGAAATTTTTAAAATCCTTTTAAAATATCACACCGAATTTTTCCTAGGGTAAGATATTAAATATAGATATATCAAATTACCCGAACATAAGCTAACACATCATCTTTGATTAATTCCATAAAAATGTATACTCTCTTCGGAAAGTTGAATATTTTGTAAACCTTGACAATATTTTCATGATGTATTTTACTAAGTATTTCAATCTCACGGGGCAGAAATTTAGTTGAAAACTCGTGGGATAATTTATCACGAGTTATGACTTTTACTGCTACTTCTTTATCTTCATAAACGGCGGCCCTGTAAAAAAAAAAGTGAAAATTATTTCATTTTTACAATAAAGCAAAATTTTACAGTAACATTAGATGCATGTTCGTTTAAAAACTATTTTTGATTCTATGACGACATTTTAAATAACTTAAGGAATTTCGAACAGTGGCTTATAATCCTCGTTTTACTTTGCTTTGATTTAATTTTAATTTAATTCACACACTGAAGCAACAATAGGGCTCTCGTCAAGGGGCTCATCTTCTTTAGATGAGTACGGGTGTCACAATCCCGAGTAGCCCTAGTGATCATTTCCTTTTCCCAAGGGGTTTACTGTCTTTGTTAAACATGAGTGTCATGACACCGGGGTACCTTAGTGATCCTTCTCTATTTTCGACCCTCCTTCTTGTCATTCCATTCATCCTTTCTTTTTTTCCCGTCTAGACCACAGATAAACATTTTTAAATATAACGTAATTCGGGGGAAGATGCCAGTTTGTTAATATTACTTTTATGCATCGATAGATGGCAATTTTGAGTTACTTGTATGAAGAGTCTGGTCCAACAATGAGTGTGGCTTGTGAATTTATCTGAATTAATCGTCTTTAATTGTCCTTATTTTTTCGATCTTTTAAACATTTAAAGTGGTGAATACAACTTTTATAATATTCCGTTCTTCATCCTTTAAAGTCTATAAACGTACGTGTTATTTTTAATAAGATATTAGCATTATAAATGAGTTGAGCATAATGTTACACATTCGAGGCATGTAAAAACGGCCATAACACTGCAGCATTAAGGCAATCAGCGTGTGTGGTTTCTTCCCCTATGCTTGGGGAAAGATGCCGCATGGCTCAGAAATAAATGAAATGAACTTTATTTTTTTTTTCATTTTATAACACTGTATGTTATCGTATAAAGTATAAATACAAGTAATAATTAGGCGGTGAGGATTACACAGGGGATCTCCATAGGACGATGATGGGCAGGGCGGAAGACGACTACTACTTCAGCCTACTGTAGACCGTTCTGCAGAAAAATTCGTTTTTAGCAAACAAATTATGAAAGAATTTAATTTTTTTTCTATAGTTAATGTTACTCCACATTTAATTTGGTAATGTTTGTCTTATTTTTTTATTTACTGTGGTGTAGTTGCAGTTTATACCTTATGACTGGTGGTATCTTCCCCATAAAAAGGGGAAGTGGCCATAATTAAATGAATTCCTTCAACATTAAATTTCATATTTATTTTCATACTAAGAAGAGAATTAACTTGTTTACATAACCAATTAAATATTGAAAAATAAGATGTGTTTTTTTCATGGTCTTGTCATTTCAATTTTCAATGCAGTAATCGAAAAATCCGTAACTGTGGCGTCTTCCACCAAATTACCTTACACGATTAGTTTTCTAATTTTTTTTATTTTTGATTATATTATATTATTCATTATTATTAACACAGTTTCGTTTCATTTTGTAATGAGTTAATTTGGTTTCATTTTGTTATTTAATTTTATTTTCTCCAATTTTGATATTTGCATTGTGTTTTATTAACACCGTTTGTTTCCCAAAATGTTTGGCGCAGTATAACCAGAATTGGCTCAATTCATATGATGTCATAGTCCCATGATAGCGAGAGCCATGTGATTCTAGCTAATCATGTGACGTCATAGTCACGCGATAAAAACTATCTTGTGTCTCCAGCTAATCAGTTCACGCGCTTAGGTGTTGCCAAGTTTTGCTCTTAGCAGAAACTTTCCCATAAAAAGCTCATATGAATACAAAATGCAGTTATTTATATAAGCATACAATACGATTTTTTTTAATTTAAAAAAAAATCTTTTTGAAGAAATTTTTTTTTCCCTAAGATTTAAACATCTTTACCCAAATATGAAATTTGTAATTTTATCCAAGTTTTACAAATAGAACAACAAGTAAATTTAGTTTAATGTTTGTTTTGAATTCAATGTAAAACACGCGTTTGTTTTTATCGTGTGACCTCATTCATTGAGCCCATTGGCTCTCTCTCTCTCTCTCTCTTGCGCCAATAAGCCCTACAATCACTCACTCACTCATGCAACACTAGGGCTGTTGACGATCGTAGTTTTGAGCCACGGTCAAGTGATGAGGACGACATCTAGTTGACACCATCCCTCTCTTCGAACTTCCCCACCACGCCAATTTCGGGGGGGAGGACTTTGAACAATGACGTTAACAAATAAGCAGTCAATAAATCAATTGAATAATGTCTTTAATGAAAGAATACTTGGTTGCAGTCATTAGGTTTTGTCTGAATTATGGTTGCTTTTGTGCTACACGAGAGCTTAAGTGCCGAAAACAATACTTTTAAACTAGGTACCACCCTCTCTCTCCAAACTTAGACACTAAGCCAACGGAAGGACTTTGAGCCACGACAGATTTAACGTGCATCAGCCCCTCTATTCACTAGGTTCGTGTTGCTTTGAAGTACGACGGAAGCCTTAACTGGTTTGGCCGTACACCGTACATGGACTTCCAAAAGCTGGCTACAACCAGTTTTTCTCTCTCTTCTTCCTATCTTTGATTTACAGATGTTTTTGATTCTTATAGTGAAATTATTAGTGTTGGGGTGTTTTTAAGAGTTGCATTTTGTCCATGGTACTGAAATGCTTCTCATCCGGGATTTTCTTTGTGGTGAAGATGGTAATTGTTCATTGGAGGTAGGAATTTAGATTCCTGAAAATATTCGATAAAGAACAGGATTTGGCAAGGCAATAAGCAATTTGTTGCTTAAAAAGAAATGAAAATGGAAAAATAATCCAAAAAAGCTGATATTGTTACTATCGTCATTACAATGTAAGACACGAGACTTCACAAATTGTGTGTGCATATATATCTTTATATATAAAAATCTTCTGTGCGTGTGTTGGTCACTAAACTCCTCCTAAACGGCTGGACAGATTTCGATGAAATATTTTGTGTGGGTTCAAGTAAATTCTAGAATGGTTTAGATTCCCAATTTGGTCCGATATCGCAATTAGTTAAAAAGATATTAATTAAAAACTTTCAAAAAATACAACTCAACAATCACCTGCATTCTTGTAACAACGCTATTGTTATAAAATAAAATTTCCTTTCAACTGAATGCTTTAACACGTGAGAAAAAAACCTTTTCAAATTTTGACATAAGTCGCCAAAAGGGTCACTAAGTCACCAACGTGGCTGTATTTGTAAATTTTTAAATAATTAGTTTTAATCAATTAATTTTTATTAATTATAATTAAATTTTAGTATTGTCATCCAAAATAATCATGTACATTACATTTCAGCTCAACTGACCGCTTTAAAATGTATTTTATTAACGATTCAAAATTCCACAAAGATAAATAAATAAGTAAACAAACAAACAAACAAATAAAATTTGTATAGAAATTGTGCACTAATAGTAGGAATTGAAAAAGACGTAAGTTGGCGTCGAAAATTGATTTTCAGCTAAACCCGGTCTTAATTGTTACGAAAATGCAGCCGATTCACGCTTTTTAGCGTTTTTAATTAATATCTTTTCAAATAATCTTTATATATGTAATTCTTCTGTGCGTGTGTATGTAACTGAACTCCTCCTAAACGGCTGGACCGATTTTGATGAAAGTTTTTGTCTGTTCCAGTGGACTCGAGAATGGTTTAGATTTATAATTCGGTTTATAAATGTTTATTTAATTAATTTTTTATTTATAAATTGTTGATCTTGGAAGGTTTTACATTGGATCCGGCAGACTGCGCTACGATCGCAGTAATCGAATATTCAAAAACCTTTTATTTTGAATTTAAGATGTGTATACAGGACAACGACTGTCGGGTCCTCTAGTATATATATATATATATATATATATATATATATATATATATATATATATATATATATATATATATATATATATATATATATATATATATATATATATATATATATATGTATATATATATATATATATATACTCAGAAACATTGAAAATAGCGACCCAAGAAGAAAGCATCGGATTGAAATGAAATTTAATACACATAATGACACAGATGAGAGATTCACTTGATCTCAAAAACAAGACAATTAAACGAATACAGGGTGTGCAACGACACAAATACTGGGCAACTTCAATAGCGCGTTGGACCACCTCCAGCTGCAATACATGCCGCCACACGGTCCGGCATTAAATTGATTAGACACCTTATGTTGTCCTGAGGCAGATGGGCTCACAAATCTTGAACAGCCAACTCTAAATCATGTACAGAGTGACACGATGGCATCTGCAGTTATAGCTGATTCCACACGTGCTCTACAGGAATCGGGGGAGCGAGCTGGCCATGGAAGAATCTGTAAATGACGTAGGAAGTCTTAAGCAACTCTTGCTGTATGCGGACGAGCATTATCTTGCTGAAAAATTGCCTCTGGGAGACCATTTAGGAAAGGTCCTACATAGGGTCGAAGAATATCATCAATGTAACGTTGGCCCGTTAAGGTTCCACGCATCAAAATTAAAGTGGACCGGCTATCGTAGGCTATGGCCCCCCAGACCATTACACCAGCTGTGCGGTCAGTGTGACGTAGAACAGTGTGGGGTAATTGTACCGCTCACCAGGGCGCCTCCACACCTGTACACGGTTATTATCTGTCCCCAAAACAAACCGGGATTCATCACTAAACACAGCCTTTTGCCAATCTGTGACATTCCATATTGATCTGGCTTGGCACCATTGTAAACGCAGTTGCCGATGTTCCGGTGTTAAAGGGAGTGCACGGAAAGGGCGCTTGGATTTAAGATTTGCTTCTGCAAGGAGTCTGGAAATTTTTTGTGGAACAATTGCTACGCCTACGACTGCTCGTATCGTTGAACGAGTCACTGTGGAGTCCACAAGTGCTTGCCGCATGTTCCTTCGATCCTCTCTCCTCGTGGGCTTCCTGGTTGCTCTAGACCCGGTTTTCCGCGCGTGGGTACCTTCTGGTGTCCACTGCTTCCAATAATTTCTAACGGCACACTCCGAACGATTCACCTGGCCAGCAACACGGCGCGTCGACCAACCTGCAGTTTTCATCCCGATGATCAGGCCTCTTTCAAACTCGCTTAACTATGAGAAATGTCTTCTAGCACGTTTACCTGGCATGTTTCGCTTACCAAAGTCTTCCTACAATTGGCAAGTAGTCGGCACGTTTATGAATCTTCGAATTTGTGCTGGCTTATTTAGCACCCTCTTCCTGATTCTAGCGCCACCTCGGCGTGTATGAGCATGCGTATTGGCACAAAATTTGGATCATTTGCATATCACATTACGCTGTAATTATTTGCAAAGTTTCGCGATTGTACTTAGCTTCCTTCTTGGGTCGCTATTTTCAATGTTCCTGAATGTATTCTTCATAGCATGCAGAGTGTACTTATAAAAGCAAACACACACACATTTAAGGGTTTCGGTGTACCACAAAAATAAAATAAGAAATGGTGTGAAAACTTTTAAATTGAAAATTAAAATAAAATTCTTCTATTTTTGCATTGTGTTAAGTATTAAGCTTAGTTATATGCAATAAAAAAATGTGGCTTATTTTAGAACATTTTGAGCAAAAAACAATTGAGTCATTAAGGGGTTAATAAATAATTAGTCAATCAATCAATTTAATAGGGATTTTAATGATGCAATATTTGATTGCGTTCATTTGGTTTTATCTGAATTATTGTTGCTTTTGCGCTACACAAAGGATAATAGCGTCGAATCTCATGATTTAAAACACGGGGTCAAGTGGAGAATGCGAAAAATAAGTTGACATCGTCTTAAATTTCACACCACATCATGTGCAGACTTCTGCCCAATTCCATCTGACATACATACATAGCAACATAATACCAAATAGTGGGTCTTTGAGGAAAACAGGATTGAAATTTGTTGCTTGATTTGAACTTGGCTACATTCAAGGCTGCAATTGCCAAGTAATTTTGCTCTCAAATTTCGTGACCATAACTTGCGATTCGAAACACAAGACCTTATTATTTCATAGTAAAAAGGAAAATCTTCGTATTAAATGGAACAGAGCACTCGTGATGTGATGTGGAACTACAGAGAAGGAGATGTGTGTGTGCTAACTTAAGTCTCGTTCTCGTCACTTGAATGTTGCTCAAAAATTACTAAATAAGTTATCAATTGCTGTATTGCAAGTACATTGCTAGGTATAGTTCGTAACCAAACAAATTATAGCCTACCAAGTTTGATTGACATCTCTTTTGGCATCTATGTTTGTATGTTAGTTTAGAAGACGCGTTTATATATAATCTGGATGTTTAATGAATAATATCGTTTGATTCTTTTCATTTTTTGGAAAAAGCCGTCAGTAGAATTTTCGGAAAATTCTCTTTTTAAGGAATTCTTTTTTTAGACAGTTCTTTTTAAGGTTCCTTAGGATTTTATGATGGGTTGCAGAATTGAAATTGGTTGCTTTATAATTTTCATGAGTTTTTGTTAAATAAACTCATTTACAATTTGGATTTTTATATACATATTTTGTTTGGTTTTACCTACCGAATTACAAAGGGTGAAGGTTGGCGCCTGCAAACTAGTTTAACCCCACTTATATTCGGTTCTAAATCCGAAATTGCTTTTTGACTCGCTAAGTTCCTTTAAGAATTTCTTTTATTGAATTGTTTTTCATTTCTTCCTTTTATATTTTTACTATGTTAATTGTGGTAAATGTACTTTGCTTTTATTATTTATTCGTTCATGTTTTTTTTATGTATTCTATAATTTTCATTCATACATATATATTTGATTTAGTAATTATATAAATTATTAAATCGTAAAACAGACGATAATAGTATGAAAAAGATATAAATTTCCAATGCTAATAGGTATATTAAAAGTAATATCAAAGAAAATACACTGGTGTGCAAAAATTAAGGACGAAGTCGAAACATTAGCATCTCAGCTGAACGAAGAGGCAGAGCGGACAGAAAGACCAATCAGGAGATTAAGTAAGGTGATGTACGGTAGCACATGCGCAGATATGCAGGTAGACGTAATGGGGGAGTGTATGAATAGTATAAAGCATGTTGTCGGTGTAAGATCAGTATTTCTGGCAAAGAGATTGCACGAAGTATAGCAGTTAAAATCACACCGAGTTGCTGCCTCAGCGAGAAATGGCGAATAATCAATCTGTTAGACGACATCTGGATGCTTTTACCCGAGGTCGAATCATTGGGAAGTTGGAGGAAGGCCGCAGTGTGACAAGCGGGGCTGCAGAGTTCGGAATTGCTCACAGCATCGTTTCACGACTTTGGAGACAATTTCAAACTACAGGAACAGCTATCCGGGGGTTCAGTAGTGGTCGTCCACGAGGAACCACACCCGCAGATGACCGGTACATTGTTTTACAGGCCAGAAGAAACAGGCGGCAGACAGCGGGAGAAATCGCTAGACACACGACACAGGCGACTGGACGACCGATATTGCGTTTTACCGTGGCCAGAAGACTGCACGGTGGTGGTCTGTTTGCACGACGCCCTGTACGTTGTGTACCTTTAACGCCTGCCCATCGGAGAAGGCGTTCTCTGTGGTGCCGGAACACCGGAATTGGAGAGACAATGAATGGGGACGAGTACTCTTTACAGATGAGAGCAGATTCAGTTTGAGTAGCGATTCTCATCGCATACTCATCTGGAGAGAGCGGGGAAGCCGCAATCATCCCTCGAACATCATTGAAAGGGACAGGTATGGAGGTCGCGGTGTTCTCGTTTGGGGAGGCATCATGCTTGGTAGTCGTACAGACCTTCACATCTTCGACGCAGGTTCAGTCGACGGGACCCGTTATTGTAACGAGATTCTTCTTCCATATGTGCGTCTTTTTAGAGGCGCTATGGGTCTGCAGTTCCTTTTCATGGACGACAATGCACCATGTCATCGCACAGTAGCTGCCGAACAGCTCTTAGAGAGTGAGGATATTGAACGTATGGATTAGCCGGCACAATCTCCGGATCTCAATCCCATCGAGCATGTATGGGATTTTCTAGGCAGACGCTTGGCAGCTCGTACCTTACCACCAGTAACGATTCGGGAGCTTCGATTGGCGCTGCAAGACGAATGGGCAGCAATGCCTCAACAACTCATTGACACCCTCATTCTCAGCATGGGCAGATGCTGTGAAACCTGCCTAGCAGTCGGGGGAGACCATATCTCCTACTAAAGACCAGATGTTTCTTGCTGGACACCCATCACAGGGATGTTTCGGCCTTCAGTCGCGTTGCGCTCCATGCTACTTTTTCAATCAAGCTTCTTTTTATCCCTCTGATTTCTCTTTTAGTAAGTGTTGCTTACATATTACACATGTCCTTACGTATTGGGGATCTTACGGTATTAAATGTGTTGATGTGGAAAGCTTTTGTACAAAGTTATATTGAAAAGACCGTCTCGTCCTTAATTTTTGCACACCAGTGTATTTCATATTTACCTATTACATATTTTGATTTATTTTCGAAACTAAATCAATTACTTAGTTTCTTTTTCATACATAGCAACCTTCTCGAGTCCAGAAGACGGGTAAAGAGCCATAGACAGAGAAAGAGAGAGAGAGTAGGCTATCAAATAATGCGAGTTATCGCTTTTTTCAATTACCGTAAAATCCGGCGGAAAACGCGTACTTTTAACACAAAAAATAAGATAGAAATTTACGGGTGCGCGTTATTCGCCGGGTATAAAAACGATAGCTTTAAAAATAACAAAAGAGATGGACATAAAAAAATATTTACTTCTTTAAATATCGAAATAATGTTCATTTAAAAGAAATGACATGCCTTATGAACTAAAAGAGTTATAGTTCTGGAAGTACACTATTTTTTCAAAGGTTTGGGATAATAACTCGAATAAGAGCATTGTATGCAAGCATTTCAAACTTCTCCATAAAAAAAAAGGGGGCACGCGTCAAACGGCGAATATACCTAAAATTTTAAAAAATGCAGCTCTAAAGTATGGGTACGCGTTATACACCGGATTTTACAGTACTTTTTTCACAACGCAATTACAAAAGCAATGGAAGAGGAAAACTGCTTAAAAACAATGTGCCCAAATAATTGTAAAGTAACTCCGAAAAATTCAAAGAGGGAATTCATAAAATACAAAATGAAGTTATTTATTAACATACCTTATTTGTAAATAGTACTATGAAAAACTATTAGTTATGTCGTTGAAATAATGATTACGAGGGACAATCGCTTGGTTTTAATTTAGATCATCATCGGTACTTTTGAATTATTTTTTTTTTGCAAAACCAATGCCTGAAAACAAATAGCTGTACTGATCTTAATAACAATACAAAATTTCTGAATTCCCTGATACGAATATGTTGTTGTTCCAACTTAGTTTATAAATAGCATTATCTGGAAAGTGATGATATACAAAGAATGTACAAATATTCACCTGACTTTGCAATAAGATCCTTCACCCAACAAACGACCCAAAGAAAATCCATATTCCTTTAATTCTTCAGTTGAAGCCTTTTTCGAACTTTCGGACTTTTTATCCTTTTTTGCGCGGGCATCTACGAAAATTTCTGACTTTTTATTTTTTGGTGGCATTTTAAATTTCTTATTAATTCAATCTGTCTTAAAAAGGATCTAGTGAAAACTTCTAATAATGTGTGTAGAGCAAGCTGATTTAGTTTCTTTTTCGATAGCATTATGGACTATTCTTCTGAAAAACAATTTTGGCCATTTCTCCTACAACTGACTGAAAATTTTTAAGCTGCTTAATATGAGAAAAAAATTAGAAAAGCATCTGTAGGGGAAATTTTATATTATTTCATTTCTTTCATTGTTGCAAAATTAGCGATTGTTTAAAAAATATTTAGTCAGTCCAGTTTCATTGTTTTAAATGGTTTTTTAAGAATAGAGTAACATATTAAATGAATATTGAACAAAAGAGCAATACTATCTAAAACCGAAGCTTAAAATAAAAAAAAAAAATTAATTTAAAAGTCGTAAAATGTAATAAAGGATTGTGGAAACGACAACATAATTTTGAATTATACAATCTATTTAAAAAATCAGATGTCATGTAATCCATCAAAATTTGTTATTTTAGGTTTGTGGGCCACATCTGCCATTTGGACCCCTTATCCTTGACGTTCAGAGTTTTCAATTAAAAATCTATTGGAGCTAGAACTACCAGGCATGTTCCAAATTGAGTTAGGTTGATTGTGAGGAGGGTGATTTCAAAGTTTTAAGAGTAACTAATTCGAAAACTGTCACTAAGCGGATGTCGGAATGGAAGAGAGTTCTTGAGAATGCATTGGAACATCCATGGCTGTTGTGTTAATAGAAAAAGAAAAATCTAGTGTAAATTATGAAAAATTAATTGATAAATAGAAAAAATGTCTTATTTCATTAACAGAAGCTGAATAATACGGATACTATGTGGAAAGAGTTATTTCTTGGGCACAAAAATCTTTGATAATATAATCGAAAACTTAATTACAAAAAAAAAATACATGAAAAAAAAATAAGCGTTTAATTTCAAATAAGTCACAAAGAAAACAAAGGACGTTTTCAGTTCGTTCATTTCCTTACATATGACGTCACATTAAACTACACTACTGGCCATTAAAATTGCTACCCCAGAAAAAAAAATGATAACAAAATGATATTTATTGGACAAATATATTATACTAGAAATAACAAGTGATTAAATTTTCAAGAAATTTTGGTGCATAGATCCTGAGAAATCAGTACCAAAAACAACCTCTCTGGCAGTAATAATAGCACTTATACGCTTGGATATTGAGTCAAACAGAGATTGGATGGTATATACAGGTACAGATGCCTCTTGCAGCTTCGACATGATGCCACAGCTCATCAACCGTAGTATGGTGACGAGCCAGTCGCTCGGCAGCCATACACCAGAAGTTTTCTATTGGCAAGAGATCTGGTGAACGTGCAGACCAGGGCAACAGCCGAACATTTTTCGTATCAAGAAAGGTTCGTACAATACCGGCAATATGCGGTCGTGCATTATCCTGCTGAAATGTAGGGTTTCTCAGGACTCTAAAAAAGGGTAGAGTCACGTAAATGTAACGTGTACTGTTTAAAGTGCCTTCAATGCGAACAAGAGATGACCGAGATGTGTATCCAATAGCACCTCATACCATCAAGCCAGGTGATGGGCCAGTATGACGATGACGAATGCTCGCTGTCAATGTGCATTCACCCCAATGCCACCAAACACGGATGTGACTATCTTGACGTTGTTAAGAGAACCTCGATTCATCTGCAAAAGTAAAATTCGTGCGTCCAGGTTTGTCGTTGATCACACCATTGAGGACGTTCCTGCCGATGAAGGGTAATCGCTACCATGGTCTCCATGCTGCAGCAAACGTCGTCGATAACGGCTTGTGAAGAGGTTGCACGATCACTTACGGTCATGCGGGTAATCTGAAAAGAAAGAGAGAGAAGTTTCTGAAAAGAAATTTTACTCTGGGATATCCAGTTGTGCCGGGCATGACCTGACGAGTGCAGTTACATTGGATCAAACGCGGTTAAGTGCATAATCATTTATCTTAGCAATTTCAGATAACGATTACACTTGACTACTTCCCCAGTTTATAACATTGCTTGATAGTAAATTGATAGATCAATAAAAACTTAGTTATTTTTATAACAATGGCTAATCAGTCTAGTGTGCATCAGCCCTTCTACACAACGGGTTTTTATTGACACGAGGAATCAAACTCATGACACGCCTATTGGTCATAGTCTGGAGCTCGTGACAATGACCACTAGGCCCTAGCGGTCATTGCTACAATTCAGGATAGTAAAGTTTGTATGCTCTCTTTCTCTCTCTCTCTCTCTCTCTCTCTCACACACAAGCATATATTTATTCATAAAGAGCTAAATACTCTGGTCCTGAAAATAATATACCACTTCTTGTTTATAGTCAATTTTTTAAAAAAAATATGCAACTTTTTAACGGCCACAAAATAAATGTATGACGTGGAAGAGAAAGACTAAAAACGTATATTTAAATTTTTAATGTTTATGTTAATGTATGCGAATTTTATTGATAATTGTCTAAAAGCACTTATATATGAATCTGTTCGAAATTTATTATAATCTACAGTGAAAAAAAAACCCCAGAAAATAAGTTGTTTTTTAATAGAACTAAAAAAATGTATTCAATTGTAAAAATATATTTCTAAGGTGCATGTATGCAATGCTGTAAAAATGCGTTTCTTATCTTAATTCAAGCGCAATGTGTAACTTTCATATCAAATGCTAACATTCATAGTACGGTGTAATGCACACACAATTCTTACAGAATTTTTTTCCTTCGCAACTTCCCGAGAATTACTGAAAAAAAAAGTCCAGAGATAACAGATATCTTCTAGGATATGTGGTGTATATTGAAGCTAAAACGATTGAAGAAGTGACATGTTTTAAAAAAAAGGAGACTAATGTTCAACATTTTCAAAGAAAACAGAATCAAAAATACTTGAGAAACGAACATTACTCTGCTCTCTCTACATACTGTCGAACTTTTTCCTTTAGTTCATCGTCCATAATTTTATAGCGGCTACACAAAAAATGTTAAACTTTTCCTAGTCTTTCTTGACCACTTTTGGTACATTAAGCCTTTTTTTACACGCAACAGCAGATTTTCCTCGAGTTCCAGAAATTTGTTAAGAACTCTTCTTAATTCTTTTAAAAAATATTATTTCTAATACAATGAAAGTCATATTCCATTCATAAGAACCAATTCCGTTCACAAAGGAATATGTTTCATATTATTTAATATCAGAGGATGACAATTATACTTCATACATCTTTTTCAATTTCTACTATTAGTTCACACTCACCTTGTGTGTGTATGTGTGTGTGTGTTGTTCAAATTTTTTTTCAATCGTTAATAAATAAAATACTTTTTTATTCATCCACTCACGTTCAGATACATTTTTTAAACTTGTAGGGGAGGACAATTGATGTAAATACAGTTCTTTCAAGAATTAATTCATTAATTCTATTTAATTAATTATATTTAATTAATTTAATTCGTGGGCTCGAAACTCACCTTCGATGGCCCAATTTCTGAGAATGTGATTTCTTTACACTATACTAGTTTATTGGAATAGTTAAATTTAAATAATGAATAAATAGTAACAAACAAAAATAATAGTCCAACACCCTACAAAGAAAGTAAAATAGAAAATCGCTTTCTATTTTGCCATTTAATTTTGTCATTTTGTCATATGTATATACATATTTATATTAATTGTAATTATTAAATAAAAAGTAACTAAAATAGAATTTTTCTTTATTGGCCTAAGTATATATAGGATTATATTTGAACAATTTAAATGCCCAGTTTTGGTAGAACAAAGACCCACTTCCAGTTTTTATAACTTTATAAAATTGATTGTAGCTTAGCATCTAGGTAGCGTAGAATCAAAAAAAGTATGTTTTGGAAAGCTAAAAGATAGTTCTATTTAATAAAATAAAAAACAAAAATTTCTGTCCTGACTGAATTTGGTCATTTTCAACGGTTCGGATACCTTAAATCTGTTGAGGCTAAGACATCCTCCCGTTGATGTCGTGTGGAAGTCAGGAGAAGTTTAGCAGCTCAGAAGTAGTCCTCATCACTTGGCTGTGGTTTAGAATTACGAGGTTCGTCACCAACGATCCTAGCACAGTTTTATGGTGTAACGTTATAATATAACCCTAACCCACTCACTTATAACACGACAGCCACGAATCTGTGAAAATGATCACCAAGCTACCGGAGCCCCTCTACTGTAAGAATATAAACTCTTAGATCAAACAAGTAAAATAAAAAGAAAATTTAATTCAATTCCTACTTAGATCGAGAAAGAAAAATTTTATATTTTAGCTACTCTTTATTAAATAGTTACAATTAATATAAATATGTATATACATATGACAGAATCACAACATTAAGTGGTAATTAATTTTTATTAATTATCATTAAAGTATCGTATTGTCATCCAAAACAGTCGTGTATATAAAATTTCAGTTCAACTGAATGCTTTAAAACGTGAGAAAAAAACCTTTTCAAGTTTTGACACAAGTCGCCAAAAGGGTCGTTAAGTCGCCAAAAAGGATGGCAACGTGGCTGTATTTGCAATTATTTAAATAATTGGTTTTAATCAATTAATTTTTATTAATTATAAATAAATTACTGTATTGTCATCCAAAATAATCATGTATATAAAATTTCAGCTTAATTGAGCGCTTTAAAATATATTTTATTAACGATTGAAAATATCACCTTGATAAATAAATATATAGAAAGAGAGTGTGAGTTAATAGTAGGAATTGTGAAAAAATTACTTTAAAAAGCATTATAACTTTTATAACCATACCTTCAAATACATTTTATGTTTTGTCATGGTATTTATACAACACAATCACCCTCGTATTAATTACAAAAATCGATTAATTTGAATGTTATTTAAAAAGAAAATTATAATTTTGCGCGAATATTCTGTTAAAAAAATAATTTTATGTATTAATTTGACACAATAAAACCTCACTTTTTCTCTTCCTGTAGTTGACTAATAAAACCGTATATGGTTTATTTAAATTTTAGTCACATCATGCTCTAATAATATAAGAATGGACTCCTGGAACCAAGTAGATATACTAAAGACAGGGGAGAAATAACCTCCTTCGGGGAAAAGCGATCATTGCGCAATTAAGGGAAAGTACTTTTCAAATCTCGTGAGAATTGCATTGTACCTCATTCTTTTAAGGTCATAACTATTATCGAGCTAGGCGCCGCTCCTGCAGCTAATATATGAGAGAAGAAGCAAAATTATGTGATGAGATCACTTTGAAGAGAAAAGCAAATAGCCTATTTTTAGGTAACATACATTTTTGCTTTCAGTGCTTTTATAAACCGAAACTTTTAAAGAACGTTATTCTTAACATGGAAGGCTTAGCATGATTAATCACATTTAAAAGCAAGTCTGAGCTTGAGATTTTATGATAAATTTTTATTCTCAGATTGTGACTGCTATTTTTTGATAAATCCATGGAGAGGTATAAAAATGTTATGTATCCTTTCCTTTTTTTAAAAGCGTACAATGAAAAGACGAAGTTAACTATCAATTTTTAGCTTCACAGAAGCTTAAAATATTGGCCACGTTAATATAGCTAAAAGCATTTTAGTAAGTTGGAATTTTAACTTGTATAATTTAATTTTTCAAAAAAAAAACATTTATGATATAAGTTTAGGAAGTTTTTGAAGCATTTATAATGGGAGAAAAATGTAAACAGCTAAAGTCTAAATGTTCTTCAGAAGTAAAATTTTCGAATGATTTAGTTACTTCTAAAATCTACGTCATTCTCTCTTCATGGAATAATCATTTCTTACTTGCTTCAAAATGTTTTAGTTTTGTCTATTATCAAAGAAAAAATCTACCTACTGCATTTTTTTAAACAAATATCACGGTATGTGAAATTAGTTGGAATCTTTTCTCTTGAATGCTTTGTAAGTTTCTGGTAAGTTTTCTTCTGCAAGTTTAACTGTAATGCAAAAAATTCCGAAACACACCTAAAAATGTTTCAATTGTTTTGAAATTTAGCATCAAGAATGTAAATGACTGAATTTTATGATCAATGCATACTAACTATGGCCATAACATGCGTTTGTATAGTACGACTAGTACTTTAGCAGACAATAATTAAGAATAATTGATTTTCCTCCTCGTTGTCGATTCTGTAGTTCCCTGGAAGCAAAAACAACAATTCTGCGAAAATATTTTTGAAGACCTTATGGCCGAGTGGACAATTCAGAACGTGGCTGCTTAATCAGGGTCCTTTAACCTGGCATGCAATGTAGAGCGTTAAGCCACTTCCTGCACCAGAGCAAAGTGTTGACCACAATAGTTGCGGCGAAGTGAAGCCTCTGGAAGGCCAAGAGGCACGAAAGCGAGGTAAAATCGAATTATTATGCAACAGATTTTAACTATCCAATGTCATCATTTACCGCTACTCAACATACTACAGCATCTTCCAAGTATCCAACTAATGGTACCAACATGTCCGAATCACGCGTCTAAAGTGATATCGTAAACAATCTTTAAGACTGAAAACAGTCTGGTATAGTATAATGTTCAGCGTAGAGATCTGCAATAGATCAATATCTGATATGATCTAGCCGCGTGCAGCAGTAGTCTGATATTATCATTAGCCCTGGTGTAATTGTATGGAGTGCTATCTCTTGAGGTAGTTGGTCATCTTTAGTCATACTGCGTACAATAACAACTTAACAATATGTTGATGATATCTTGCAGCTGGTTGCATTATCCTTCATAGCATGTCATCTTGTGACGAGGCTTTCATCGCGATTTCAGCTAACAGTCCTCTTGGATTCTTTGGGGCCAGAACGGCAATTCTTTCCAACCAACTCAAGAAGAACCTGGTTATGTAAATTAGGAATCATACATACATCGAAAGTTAGCAGTAGAGCGAAGTCAATGTCTGGGTTTATGTCTATATGCAGAAGTGATTGCTAAGTGGGAAGTAAAGTCACGAAGTAGAGAGAGATAGATGTAAAGGGATTTGAGATAAAGTTTAGAAGAATTCTAAGTCCAGGAATTAACCCAGCCGTGCCGGTACAGACCAACCAAAAGGGGGTTCGAAACCAAAAGGAACACTGTCGGATAAAAGCCACTACAGAAGTGCTAAAGACGAAGCTGTTTAACTAGGATATAGCGGTAAGCGAATTTTTATAAGCTATAAGGAAAGTGCGTATATTAGTATGATAGGAATTAGTATATAAAGTTAGATTCAGTGGTCAATTGCATGATTACTTGGTAATACGTGTTGCGTTTTCTCATTCTAGATCATCTTACTTAGATTATTATTGTTGTGTATTGTGTTTAAACAAAGATCTTAATAAACAGATTTTAGTATGAATGATTTGAGTGGTTCTTCGTTCTTTCCCGCAGAAAAAGGTCGCGTAGATAGTGCAGAACGTGAGTCCCCAAGGGCGGGGGATTCACAATCTTTTTGTTCTTTTTCAACATGATACTTGCTGTTTATAATGTTATTTAACCAGCAAGGTTTCCAGATTTTTACCAGACGAGACTGTATTGGACAAGGTAGGCCACCAAATTCGGAGACCCTAGATCTGGAGCAACAATTGATGGATTGCCTGGTAAAATTTTTCAAAAGATGAGCTTAGGAATCTATCGCTTCTTACATCGTAGCGTATAAACATCAATCTCCACTAATTGAGGAGTGTACCCAATGACTGATTTTAATGTTCAATGTGTTCTTGCTAGTCAACGACTTCGAATTTTATATCTTTTCATTTCCTATGTATATATGAGCTTTACACACAATTGATTGCAATAATAGCAGTCACTTTCATCATAATGCTTTTTAAACAACTGCATAGAGCATTTCTTTTAGGAGTAATTTAGAAAACTAATAATTCTAGCATCAAATATAGCATACGAGGATAACAAAAAAATAAATAGTGCAAAAATTTAGCACATGCTTAAAAAGTATAAAATTTACATGAATTTCAAGGTCTCTCTCTCTCTCTGCAGTTTTTTTGTATAAGTATAAAATTAAAAAATTTCTGAGTGTGAGACATACCTTTATGTAATTTTAACATTATTATAACAAAGTTAAATGCATACTATAATAAGTCCAATTCAAAAATAAGATCAGTTCTAAAAAGAGCTTTTTAAGCCATCCAAAGGCTTAATAATGCAGAATTCACTTGGAATATCACCGTACTTAGTATACTCCATAAAAAAAATGCTATTCTCGTTTAAAATGACTTTATTGGTCTCCAGTTGTATATATATATATATATATGCAATGAAGCGTAGAATACTAATACCTAGGGAACGTTACGGGCATTTAAACAAATTTTGCTATTATCATTTTAAATGGTTTATCCACTTAATACCGTAGGTTGTATGTAATGAACATACGGTAAAATATTCTACATTTAAATAAAAAAACATGTCATGAAGATTAGTACAGTCCCACCCCTGAAATTTAGAGGATTTTTTTTTTTAGATCTACAGAATAAATAAAGAATATTTCATTCCTCCTCTCCGAATACAAATTCTCAAATATATATGCAAATGAAGGGTTTCTTTAAATAATGCATGTTAATAATGTAGTATTTCAAATAAATAGATAAAATCTTTTCGAGAATCTCACATATCTGGTTTTAATTTTAGATGTTACCTTGAAGAGTGCCGTTTTCAGCACCTTAGAGATCAATTTACCCTTATTTCTTGGTTGACGATGTTTTACAACAGCAACATCCCAATTGAGCTATTATACGATATAGATTTCAAGTGCCGATACAAAAATAACAGTTATACCGATACGAAGTACCTTTGTAAAATTAAAAAATAAAGACGGTATTCTAAATGTATCACTTGAAATAAAAAAAAGGCTTAGAAAGGGTTTTCAAATATTTCCTTACAAAAAATGCATCAGTTTCTTACTCGTAGGATTTCAAATTAAGTGTATGAATTTTATTACCTTCATAAGCCTTGACTAAAAAGCATCTTTAGCTGTTGCAGATATTAAAATAAACCAATATAATAAAAGTTTGGATAAAGAAATTAATATATTAAGACTACACAGTACCCTAAAAATTTCATTTTTAACGAAAATGCTTTTTGCATATTTTGAGATGCTTGCCACGAAATTTCAGATCTGTTAGCAAATTAGTTTTTAAGAAATTTGAAGTTTTATGAGCTATGGTTTTGGTTTCGGTTTCCTTTTAAAGCATTTTTTCACACTTAAGTTGAATTAATTAAAAACATTTTTGAGCTTTTAGCCTGTGAAATGGTTATTAATTCCAATTTTTCATTACTAAAATCATTTCTGCTCGATTATGTTTTGAGTTTTTTGAGTTCTCATAATTAATTAATAAAGATTAATTTCATGGCCAATTTTTGCTTTAAAAATGGTTTATATAACTTAAAAGCTTTATCATTAATTTTTTCCTGTAGAGAAAACGCCATAGCAAATGCGTTCTGGGTTTCTGTGAGAAACAATATTTCGAAGAGATGGAATACTACTAAAAATGATGTATCTAAAAATCAGTCCTCAGCTGATTCTGCACTTAGACTTCAGAATACAAGCATTCTGAATTCAAATGCTACAGATATAACTGAATATTTCCTTGATGTACCAAACTACATTATACTAAACATGTTGCAGTACTATATTTTAGTATTTTAAAGTCGTACGACAAGAGCTAAAACTTCCTAAACTGCACAATTTAAAACTGAAAAAAATTAAATTTTATGAGCAAACCTGACTATTTTAGCTTAAGTTAGTGTCATCATTTTGTACATAAATACTTCGTGTTTCAAAACTTTTGTGAAATATTAGGTTAAGATAAAGCTGAATAAACTGACGTTTTAACAAATGCTATCAATATTATGCAAAAATATATTTTGAATTAAAAATATAATTTTCAGTCATATTTTAATAGTGTTTAGAACATACATTGGAAAATAACACATTAAAAAATTAGAGTTTTACGGGCATTATAAGTTTTTGTTTTATGACTTTACAAACTTTAAATGCGTTTTTCTCAGACTTTTAATTTTGAAGGTATAAGTGTTTTCTAATCCCTAAGGCTTTTTCCTGTTCAAGATAGAGCCTTGAGTTTTTTTCTATATACTCCCAAGTGTAGGTTCTATAAAAGTTAGTATGGATTTAGGGCTGAGAACTCTAGTTATTTTTCTAAAAAGTGCCAAATTTGATATTTTAAAAATTTTCGTGTTTTTTCCAGGTTTTTCTAGAAAAATAATTATTAAAAATCAACAATGGAATAGATTTTCAAATCCATACTAAATATTGTTTGCAATAATCTAAGAATCATAAATAACTTAAAATTACTAAAAAATTTTAAAAATTGAGTATTTTATAAAAGTTTGAAAAAACTTCAAAAATTCCTAATTTTTTAAAATTTGAAAATAATGGCTGAGATCAAACTGACTTTTTGCTCACAGAATCAGCTTAATAATATAATCTAAATATAAAACATCAATTATTTTTACTGTAACTGTCTCCAAAAAATTTTTTTGAAAAAGGGTACCGTGTAGTCTTAATCTAATGAATATTTGTACGAAATTAGAAAAAAAAATTTAGAAATTTTCAATGACTATCGTTATTCTAATGTGAACAAGATAAAATTGATTTCATTGTTAACAACTCAAAAGGAACTGAATTATGATGGTAATGGATTGAATATAATTAATTTTAAATAATTAACTCAATTAACTTATTAATTAACTTTAAAAATAGAATCCTCTCGCTGAGGGCAATATTTATTGCAAGGAAAACATTTTCCTTCCAAATTTCTATGTATTTGAATTAAAAAATGAGTCTCTTGGTGTGAAATGAATATCCCAGACACACTTGACGGTATCAAAAATTTTCTTAAAAACTTTTCTTTAATATTTACACCAATCAGAATATTGATAGATTGTTTTTCTTTAATTCTGTTGTCGTTAGTAATGTCACCTGATCGGCATTTACCAGATCGAGGCCCATGAAATTTATCATGGCAAAGGGCTAGATGGTCCACCTGTTGTTAGCCTTAAGAACCATGCAGGTGACGGTACATTTTGGCTCGGTTTTATAGTTCCATTATAAAGCTTCTTCTTAATATTCGAATATTAACAGTTTTTATTCTAGTGTGATGTTTGAGTGAATTATCATTTCGCTTGCAGTTAATATTACTTAACTTGCAAATTTTAGTAAATAGGAAACATTTTCTAGATTATAAATATTTTTAATGGATACTTTTAAAGCCAAAGCGAATCACACTCTTTTGCAGAAAAATTGAAGCATCAAAAAGGAGTTGTCCGATTGTGATGAAACTTCGTAGACATAGGCAGCTTGATTGAACATGCAAATGATCAAGTTTTCAAAGCCAATGAATATGAATTACGATCGTAGTTCACATTTCTGTTGAGCAACTCGCAAAATATAAAACCGGTAATATAAGCGGAAAATTTATCTTCTTTTGTTTTCGCCGTTGTGATTCCCTAGAGCAGGGGTGTCCAACCCAAATGACCTTGCGGGCCACTTCAGAAAAACATTATAATCTCGCGGGCCGCACATAAAAATATGTACATTTACTCGTATATCAGATTTGGAAACAAAAAAAACCATTTATTCGAGTGAAAATGTAAAACAAAATGAATTATTATTATTGTTTTCATTATTTTTCACGTATACAGACATAGGTAATATAATAATGTTTATATAATAATAATGTTTGATAATAAAATGATTAAATAATGTTTAAAATATTACAGTTGCCATTTTCTTGAAAATTACGGTGTTCCTTTTGAATTAATCTTTTGTTACTCATTGTTGAAATTTGATTGTGCTGTCATTATCAAATAATTAAGTATACATTACCTTTATCTTAACAGTCCTGAATAATTTTTTTTTAAATTTAAGAAAACATCTCTGACTGCCTCTTGCTTTTTGGGCATTCCAAACAGAAAAGGAGGAGGAGAAGTGAAAGTCGCACACACAGAGAATCATGTACCATCCATAGTAAATGATATGCATAATGCAATTCGGAATTTGTTAAAAAAAAGTAATTTATTATAGTAAAATCAAATGTACCTGTTTGATAAAATATAAATCTATTTTAATCTAAAAGACGTTTCTATTATCAAAAAGGATTTAGTTTTTAAAACAAGAACAGTTAACGGGTAAATACATTGTAGATCCTTAAATAAATTTCAAAATGAAAAAAACTTGATCTTTAAATTTTTAAAAAAAAAACATTCGGCGGGCTACAACTTACGTACTGACGGGCCATATGTGGCCCGCGTGTTGGACACCCCTGCCCTAGAGAAAAAAGAATGATGCCATCACGTCGTTTTCGAAGATCTTATAGTCAACTCAATGACTTTGAACGTGGTCGCCTTGACGAAATGGGTGAAGCTGGGTGTTCATACCGAGCAATAGGTCGTAACCTGCAATGTATAGATGCAGCTGTGGAAAACTGCGGGCAGCAATGGTTGCTGTGAGGGACTTATCGACGAAATGAACGTTCTAGAAGGTCAAGATGCACAAATGCGAAGAGAGATTGGATAATTGTTCGACAAGCCCGAACTGCTCTAATGGCCTCACTGTCTACTATTCAACGTACTTCACTACCCTCCATAGTACATTCCACCGTTTGACGGCGCTTGGTTGAGGCGGGGTTACGCTCACAGAAGCCTTCAAGACATCTACCTTTGACCCCACAACATCGCGAAAATCGTCTGGAGTGGTGTCGCAGTCAATCATCATGGTTGTCATCGGACTGGCATCGCATAGTGTTCAACGATGAAAAAATTTTTACTCTTAAAGCAGATGACCATCGTCTTCGTGTATGAAGAGGCCGGGCCCAGAGGTCTCAATCAGACTTTGTTTTTCAAAGGCATACTGCCATAATTCCTCGTGTGACGGTGTGGAGTGCTATCTCATACGACAGCAGATCATTTATAGACACCCTCCCTACATCTGTAACAGCTCAACGATATGTTGATACCTTCCTGTGGCCGGTTCTATAGTTCTTCATGACACGTCATCCGGTGGTCAGTTTCCAACAAGATAATGCCAGGCACCATACCACTCGCATATCCCTGAACTACCTTCATACCGTTAATACTCTTCCTTAGCCAACACGTTCACCAGACCCTTCCCCAATCAAACATATCTCGGACATGGTAGAGTAACATATCCGCGCACCCCAAAGTATCGCAGATCTGGAGCAAAAACTGATGAATTCCTGGTAGAATTTATCGCAAAATGACGTTAGGAACTTCTATCTCTCTTTAATGACACGTATACTAGCATGTATCGCAGCAAGAAGCGGTTCTACCAACTACTGGTTTTAACATTCAAGCTGTAATCGGGAACCGTAGCTGGGGCCTATGGCCTTGATATTTTTATCATCTTATTATCTGTTTATGAACTGTACAAATTTATATATATATATATATATACATATATAGATATAGATATATATACATATATATATATATATATATATATATATATATATATATATATATATATATATATATATATAGTTTAGATTTTGAAGATCTTTTTAACTCTATTAATATTGATGATATGATTAATATACTTGTAAATTTGCATAAAGAAAATTTATTTAATAATGTTAATTATGATAAATTTAGTTCCCTACTTAGGTTTGTACTTAAAGAGAACTATATATTTCATAAGGGTAACTGTTATCTGCAGATTCAAGGTTTGCCACAAGGTGGCCCTGCGAGAAACAAAGTTGCCAATTTATACTTACATTATTTTGAAAGTAGTTACATTAATAATTCTAAATATTATATTTATCGTTATATAGATGACATAATCATTTTTAGCAAGCAAGTCAATTTTATACATAATACTAATTTTTATCCACAATATTTTAATTTAATACAGACAAATAGTAACAATAACGAAGTAAATTTTCTTGACATACATATCAAATTAATAGATAATGTAATAGTTTCTAATATTTATGATAAAAGAGAAGATTTTAATTTCAATATTATAAAAGTTCCGCATTGGGAGAGTAATGTACATATTTCTATATTCAGGAATATTGTTATTAATTATATACAACGCAATAAATTTCTGTTGTCAAAAAAATCTGAAATAATAAATAACTATAAACATTTTACTAAATATTGCTTAAATCAGAAATACCCAATTAATTTTATTAATAGTTATATGAATAAAGCTATTCAAAATTATAAGGATTAAAAATTCTTAGATTAATAATAGTTTAATACTATAAATTTATATATTTCATACTTATAGTTACCTCCATATTCTATTATTAGTTAAAATTACTTATTATTATTTAATTCATATATACTCTAGTGTCACTAAAGTTATGGTAATTTGTAACTCTCTTATTAATTTTTGTTTCTATTCTTTTTATACTTTTGTTAAGTGCTACATTTCAGCCATTCACATGCTTTGAATCTGCTTTAGGGTCAGGAATCTGGCAATAACTTATTTATTGCACTCAGATTTAGCGCGGGCTCTGCATTTTCAAGTGCAATTTTTAGGTAAGTTACCTCTATTTTGTAATGGATTTAGATATTCCTATCCATTACTTTCAATAGGTTTTTGCTCAGTATTATTTACATAAAGGGGGAAGGTTGGCTGGCCAAAAAACATGTTCAATCCCCCTTTTATATAAATTATTTTATATATTAACTGTCCTAAGTCAGCAATGTTTATAATACTGTAGCATCCATTTTATAATTTTTAATCTCGGCTGCTCATGTGTCCTTCATTGCATGAGCTTTCTACTGTCTATATGTTTTTTTCGAATGTGATTGATGAATGTTTATCTCTTGTTTGTAGAGAATTAGACTGTGTGTGTGTGTGTGTGTGTGTTATTTCTATTTTTTTTATACGTCATTACAAAATTCTCGTGGTAATTTCGCACAATTAATTAATACAGCCCTTTTAGAATGTTGGCTACCACTAAAGACTCGCTGTTAAGAGGACTGATGCACGTTGAATCTGTCGAGAGCTTAAACGTCCTGGCGTTGGTGTGATATGGTAGTTAGGAGAGATGGGCTCAAGTCTCATCCTCGTCAATTGACCTTGGTTCAAAATTTCGAAGTCCATCGCCAAAAGCTCTCGAGTAGGTGAACAGTGTGACCTTAATATTCACTCACTCACTTTGCAATTTTTTAGCCCCCGGAAACAATAAAGTACATTTTTTAAAAATAGTTGTATGTTGAAGAAAGACAAAAAAGGTAGACATTTTTTAATTACAAAATTCCACAGCTATATTAAATGTTGAATGAAAATTGCGAGCATTTTTTTTAAATGTTCTAACGTCCTATCGTTGGTATAGTGTGATAGTCAGAAGAGATGGGGGCCATCTCAGGTCTCATCCTCGTCACTTGACCATGGTTCAAATTTTCGATGTCCGTCACCAAAAGCTTTCGAGTAGGTGAACAGTGTGACTTTAAGATTCATTCACTCACTTTGTAACTTTTTAGCCCCCGGAAACGAAAATGTACCTTTTTAAAAATAGTTGTATGGCGAAAAAAGACGTAGAAATTTTTTATGATTACAAAATTTCACAACTATATTAAATGTTGAATTAATATTGTGGTCGTTTTTTGAAATGTTCGATACATGGGGGGAAGTTTCCTGCGATTATTTTCATAAATGAAGAAGTTATTAAAATTTTGAATTTGATAAGTTATTAAGCATTTAAAATGTGAGTATTTTTTAAAAATTTGTAAAAAAAAATTTTCGGCACTTTATTTTTTAAATCCCTAACTATAAAAGATCAAAGAATAAGTTTTTTAAGAATCATTTTCATTTAAACGCATCGATATTGATTCATTTCATAAAAAATTCATAAAATATGCAAAGTATCATTGTTTTGTAACACACACCCAAAATACCGTATCTCTCTCTCTCTCGTTGCGAAATAAATTATCTTTCCAATTACAAAATTGCTGGCGAAGTTATTAAATGCGCGATTAAAAGTTTGAATAATTTTTTTAAAAATCTTAAAAATTAGGCGATGATGATGTTTTGAACCCGTGTACAATCGGTAGAAATTAAGCACTATTCCCAAAAGGACCACGAACTTCGCGGAAATAAGAGTGAAAAGACGTTTAAAATGAGAGGAAGATTATAATTTTCCCAAAACTGGTGATTTTCATTATTTATAGGAATCTTCTTTTCTAATGTAACCTTTCATCAAGTGTGAAGTGCACAGGGGAAAAGATAGTCATTTGGCGCCAAACAGGTTTTCGCCGCCAAACCGTTGGCTACAGTAAAATTGCGTTCTTTGTTAAAGGTTTAATATTTTTTTTTTCTGAGGCTTCATTTTTAAGTTAATGCCTTCATACATCACATATCGATTGCAAACTACGGTAATTTTTAAAACATAAAATGAGAAAAAATACTACATTGTGTGTGTGATTAATTCTTGTGTGTGTGTGTGTGCAAAAAGGGTAAAACACCAAAAACTTTTTAAAAGCCGCAATTTTTCAATCTTTGTACAGATTACGGATAATGTTGTTCTACTCGCGGAAACGAAGTTTCGTGAGATTGTTTTTATAAATAACGAATTTATTAAACATTTAACTAAAATTTTGAGTATTTTTTGAAAAACTGTAAAAAAAAGTTTTCAACATTTTATTTTTTAAATGACTGATTCTAAAAGAGAAAAGCATGAACTTTTTTAGTGTAGAATATCATTTCATTAACGCGAAAGAAAACTCAAACGGAATGATTTAGATATCATTTTCATAAAAACGTAGCAATTTTGACTCATTTTAGAAAAAATCGTAAAAAATAGAAAATATCATTATTTTGCAAAAAAAAATTATTTCGTATCGTGGCGAAGTAAATGATCTTTCCGATTCTGTAATTATTTTTTGTCTGAGTCTCTTAGAAATAATTAGATCGTGTTTTAAAAACGTCGGGGATAAAAAAAATTCCCTCCTCCCGATTCTTCATTACGGTTGGCCGAAGAAACAACACGCAGGAGTAAAACAATTACGCGTTTTAAGGTTTTTAATTGATATCTTTTTAACCTTTTTAACTAACTGCAATATCGGAATATAAATGGTCAAAATGGCCTCCTCGGATTATTCCCCGTCTTTTGGTACCTTCAGCAAGTTTCCACGTGGTGCGGTTTGTGAGAAGATAGACGCAATAGATAGATACATTTGTTTACCTTCGAATTTTAACAGTATAGATAAGTTGCAAATTCTCTATATATATCTCTGTCATAATCAATTTCGTAATGGTTTGAAGTATTTGAAATGCTTCGTACTTTGGATAAAGTAAAAAAAAGCCACATTTTCCATATTTTTTCAATCTTTCAGAGAATATGGTAGAGTTTTTGTCAAACTGCATTTATAACAAATACTTTACAAAGCCAAATATTTTAGATTAGAAATTTTCCATTTTTCTTCATACTTGAATTATATGAAACACAATATTCTTTAAAATAGGTTTTAATTTAGAATTGAAAAAAAGTGTCAAATGTTATTTCGCGACGCTAAGTATAGTATAGTTAGATCTACGAAACGTATGTACGCTTTCTCTCTCTCTCTCTCTCTCTCTCTTTCTCTCTCTCCTGCAATTAAACGCATCAAAGCTAGTATTTTATCAAAGGATCAAATGATTAACGAGCTTATTGAATAAAATTAATGTGTGTTAAGTCAGTGTTTCTCAAAGTGTGAGGCGCGCCCCCTGGGGGCGAGCATATGGAAAATTTAAAGATTTTTTTAAAAAATAACTGGAAAGAGGAGTAAAACAAAATACTTTCTTCCATAATAAAAAAAATACACAACAACACTGATATAATTTATGTTTATCAGCTGGCGTTTTTCCGTCATCAAATAGCTATCTTTGATCCCAAAACCAAATTAAAGAAAAAAAACATTTTGTTTAATTTGTTGTATTTCCTCAATGAGAGATTTTTTTTATTGAGTTTTAACATAAAATATTACTTGTTAAAAGAAAAAACAAAACCCAGACCCCGAGAAAAATTCTAAGATAAACAATTCATCACTATAATTATTATCGAAATACTGTACATTAGTTGTATAAAAAGAAAAGGAAGACATGACTCACTTTTCAGCCAGGCTGCATAATACATTTGTTGATCATTTGTTTGACCTTCAAATTTACTGGTATGGTTAGTTCGACATTAGTTCCATCCCATCATTTATGTGTTTGTTTTTCGCATAGGGAAATTGTAAATAATAAAGAGTTTTATGATATTTGGAAAAGAATTGATTGATTTTTGAAGGATTAGTTGGCTAAGATTTATATTTGTATGAGTATTCTCACAAACATATAAAGCATAGTGAAAAACGTCATAATCGTTTTTAGATCATCCGTATTTTTTTCTGAATACACTTTTAACCCGGGAGCAGCGGCGCGGGACATCTGTAATCTCTATTGAAGGAAGTTGAAAGAATGCATATTATTCATGATTGAGAAACGCGATAAGCATGAAAAGAAAGGAAAATGTTCAAATGTTTCCTAAAGAATTCCATCAACTTAAAATATGAAGCCATACCACAAGGTTCAGTTCGCCTTGTCAAAAAGACACAAGAAAGAAAAAGTTCAACTTGCTATTTGTTGATCACCAAAGGTGTCACGAGTTCGAGCCCAGTACCACTAAAGACCCGACGTGTAGGGGAGAGATGCACGTTAAATCTGTCGAGAGCTCAAACGTCCTCTTTTTGGAGTGGTGAGGTAGTTAAATAGGCCAGCTGAAATATCGTCCTCGTCACTTGACCATGGTTCAATATCACGAGGTCCCTCTCCAAAAGCCCTCGTGTAGCTGAACACAGTGGGACGTTAATATTCACTCACTCGATCATGAAAGTTCATTAAAACTACAATAACTTGAACAAAATATGACAGCTTTGCCAGCAAATAACATTTCTGTAATATTAGTGAAAAGTGTCTCTTGATTTGCGTCCTTTATTAAGGTCTTGCACTTTTGAATCATTTTAGTTCAGTTTTATTGGATTTTTTCTCAAATCATCAAAGAAAAATTGAATAATCCTTGAAAGTCGGTAAGTATACTTTCTCTTAGATAAATTATTCACTGGAATTCCGATTTGTATTGTGTACAGTAAAATAATTAAAAGCAAATGATTGGGGTGACTGAGTCCCCCCGCACTACCATTAGCGTTAGTACCGAGTGCGCGCCTGCTCCCGGGTTAAAACATTTTGAAGTCTTCTCGCTTTAAATATTAAAAAGTAACACAATTATTCTTTATCGAAATTTTATATTCTTTTTCATTATTTAACATTAATTCTAAATGCTAATTCGGTGAGGTTTAAAATTACAGTTCTTTTAAACAGTTATTTACAATTATAGCATTTATCTAAAAAAATCATTTTACATTTCTGTATACAATGTCGTGCACGCAGTTTTACTCTCCTTACAGTTCAGCTATTATATCAAGAATAATGTTTTATTTTTTAAAAAAATTACCTGTTGCGAAGAGCCGATGTTTCAGCCGGTGTACGTTTAATGTATCAGTACTGAAGAAGGTATTTTATAAATAATTTCTTAACGCTCTTAATTAAGAACAAGTTTAATAATTATTAGGGACTTCCATGGGCTTGTCTTGTAGAGCAAAGTTTTTCAAAGGAAGGTTTAAAATCAGAAATTGACACTGAGTTATTTTTCTATATTTAGCTGAGATCTATATTTTGTCTTCAAAGCAGTCACCGCAGAAAATCCGGTGTAACAAAGATAGGATGTTGAAAATGGTAATGGTATACGAAGTGCTTTTGTTTTCAGTGCAGAAAATTCATCATCCACCTCTACCCAAAATTCAAAGAGGGATATATTACAAAATTGCCTTTTAATTTTTCACTGGAAGTGAAATTTATGAAGATTTCTTTTTCGGAAATTGAGAGCTCTTCTGGAGTATCTTGAAATAGATCTCTAATCCACTCGTAACTTGCTACCAAGTTGTCCTCATCAAGAAAATACTTTTTAAAATTCTTTGCCAACATGGCTAAATGATTTTACATGGTTTTAAAAACAACTTTCACATGTTGTTCTTCAGATACGTAAGTTTTAACAC
Organism: Trichonephila clavipes; assembly: GCA_019973935.1. NCBI lineage: Eukaryota > Metazoa > Arthropoda > Arachnida > Araneae > Nephilidae > Trichonephila > Trichonephila clavipes. Next base: position 932,486 of record BMAU01013744.1, read on the forward strand.
ATAACGAGCTGGGGCTTTTTTCCCCATCATTTACTTCAGTAGTAGTAAATCCAAAATATAAGTATTTTTGAGAATATTGCCTTGATTTAATTTTCGGAACCACGCTCGTCTGTGTACTTGTTGATCCTTTATTATCGTCAAATGTTTTCTTACGACTTAAAAATGTATGTATGATTTTGTTTTAATCTACTGCCATAAATACTTAATTACCGTGAATTACAATTAACGTGCAAATTAAAAAATGTACATTCAAGCTAGACTCGGTAGTTATAAAAGTATCGAGTAGAACAAAACTGATTGGAATTGTACGAGGAAAAGCATTTTTACATGCTTTGCGCAGACGTTCGATAGGTTGCCCAGACTCACACAAACGTACCCGATAATACAAGATGTGATGGGATATGATAGCGAGCAACGTAGACTAGACTATTTTTCTAATGACATTTGTACTTTAAGAAATGGATGCTGAAGGAAATAAATCTTTAATTAAATATATCATTTTGCGATCTGTTCCAATTTAAAAATTAGAGAAAGAAAAATAACATAATAATAAGTAATATATAATTTAAGTAATTTTCTTAAAATATATATTACTTAAAAGTTACATATAAAAAATTTAATATACTTATCGTATTAATTTGTACGGTTTATAATTAAGATCGTATTGTAACTTTAGCGTCTCTCTCTAAGTGCATTTTTATTGCAGTAAATACATTATTGTTGTACAGGGGGGGGGGCGCGACAAAAATTATGATTGAAAATTGGGTCGCCAGTATTGAAAGTTTGAGAAACACTGGTGTTAAGTTAAAATAGCGTCAGTTTGAAAAAAGTTGAAAACAATTCAATTTTTTAATTATAAATGGAATATTTTCTATATTTAGCTTTATCTAAGTGTAATTTATCTATTTTACTGATACACCCACCCAAAACTTGTGCAGTGCAATATGTTTTTAATGGTACCTGAAATTTAACCAATATTGGTTCTGAAAATTTAAAACAGTGTTTGAGTAAGTATTTTATACATATATTCAGAGAGAGAGAACAAAGAATATCGTAAAATTCAGCGTATAATGCGCACCCATACTTTCAAGATGCATTTTTCAATTTTTAGATACCGTAAAATCCGGCGTATAACGCGCACCTATACTTTCAAGCTGCAATTTCGAATTTTTAGTTATATTCGTCGTATAACGTGCACCCCCTCTTTTACGAAGAAACCAGAAAAGGACGTGTGCAATGCTGTAATATTTTGATCATTTATTCAAGGTATTATTACAAGCTTTTTAAAACAATAGAATATTTCTAGAACTACAATCCTGTAAGTTCATAAGGAATGTTATTTCTTTTAAATAAACAGTATTTCGATGTATGTAAGTATCTAATTTTTTGTCTATATGCTCATCTTAAAGCTCTCCTTTTTATACCCGGCATATAACAAGCACCCGTAAATTTCGAGCTTATTCTTTTGAGTTAAAAGTGCGCGTTACACGCCGGATTTTACGGTATATACGCTATATAACGTACACTCCCTTTTTTACGAAGAAACCTGAAATGTATGTGTTAAATTCTCTTATGTTTTGAAGCTATTTATTCGAGGTATTATCCCAAACTTTAGAATTAATAGTATATTTCTATAAAACTACAATCCTTCAAGTTCATAATGAATGTCATTTCTTCTAAGTAAACTGTAATAGAAGACTTAATTTTTTCTATACTTATCACTTTTTATTTTAAAGCTCTCGTTTTTACACCCGACGTATAACGCGCACCGGAAATTTCGATCTTAATTTTTGTGTTAAAAGTGCCTGTTATACGACGGATTTTATCGTAGTTATTATCTTTTTATCTATCTCTTTAAGACCCAATCCGCACGATCGTGCAGGTTAGATATTCTTATCCATCTTTGCTTCTGAAATAGTCGTATGTAAGAAAATCACGAATCCAACGATTGAGCGTGTTTGTAGAAAGTGTACAGTATCTCTCTTTACCAACAGACGGGGGTTGTATAGGGGACGTTCGATAGGGGGTATTTTGACTGATGATGAAGGTAACAGCGAGGTGTGTGAGTGTGATTCTATTCGCAAAAAGATCGACGTGTTATGATCCACCTACAATACATGTTACGCCTTTTATCCTGGCCATTCTAGGATAAAAAGTCTTGAGAAGTATAGTCATTTTCGATGTGTTGATGACATTCCAATGCATCCCAAGTGCGGATTTGAAAATTACGAAAGCAGTTCGAAAACATGTTGTGAAAAATGCAATGCATATTTACGCATATCAAAAACAAAAACATGTTTCAAAGATTTCCACGGGAAATAAATAATGAGTCAATAAAATAAGTAATTTTACATCAATAATTTCCTTATTTGTAGCAATTTTATTTGAATTAAGTGTATTTCTTCCATCAACTTAGAGCCAAAGTAAGTAAAATTCCACAGGTGCTGATTTCACAGAAAACACCCAACCCGCAAGATCGTGCGGGTACCGTCTACGTTCCAGGGGAAGAATGGGAAACTTTTTATTATTTTTCCCAGTGTCATTGGGATCAATATAGTATGAATAACCAGAAGAATTTAATATGTAAAGATAAAAATAATTCGAGTTTTAAAGGGATAGACTGCTAGCCGCCTAAAGTGCAGTTCCATAACAGAAGTCCAAGCAAATAGAAATTTTCAACGTGATGTACCGCTATGGGATATGCATATGCAGGGGCGTAGCTACCTCCGTATCAATGATACGGGGCCCCCAAGCTACACGGGCCCGACATGTATAACTACAGTTCCATTAACAGGGCTTTCTTTTCTAAAAAAGGGCCCCGAAGGTTTTGTGATATGGGGCCCACTCAGAACTATCTACGCCAGTGCGCATTATGATTAGTATTTTAGAGCAGACACACATCATCGGTGTCCATAGCGCCACCAATAAAGCGATATAAAAGGAGAATAGAATTATACTTGTACTTTTGTGTGTGTGAGGTTGTTTTACGTGAGCAGCTTGAATTCACTCCGAAGAAAAATACGAACGTCATTCGGACACGTTTATAAGTTCAATCAAAGATAAATTGTTTCCTATAGGGAATGCTGATTATCCTACTGAGAAATGAATGATCGTATGAGACGTAACCCCGCAAAAATGATGCGGATCCGTAATCATTGGAAGCAGGATGGAAAGACTAATCATCTGCTCCAGTCATTGCACCACCATACGGGATGACAGGTATATTGTATGGTAAAATGGATCCATCTGCCGCATCAGTGGACTATATCACAATATATACAGTCTGATACAAACATTTGGTGTAAGCGATTACCATTCAGCTTCGTTTCTAACGTAAAAAAAATATCTTTTGCTCATCATCGTCTCATAACATAGTTTTCAAAAAAATTTATTTTTAGATTGAAAGATCGATGTTCGGATGGAAAAAGCGCTGGTGATAATAATAATTTTTGATGTGAAAAAGTGAGCATCCTTTGTAAATAATTTTGTGAAAAAATTTTAATTACTAAAATGTGGCTTGGATGACTAATCGCTTACTTGAAAAGTGTTTTGCTTTGAAGTTTGCAATTTTTCAGCTTCCTAATACGCATTGCCGGTACAATTGCGAGAACACCTAAAGTTTAAGTAGGAATCTCCGAGGACTCCACGATAGATGGATTCCTATCTAAACCGGACACGGAAGTAGGTGTAGAAACCTCATAACTCTCAACACATACAAATATATTTCGAAATATTTATAGATCAAGAAGCTCAAGTTTATGATGGAAAGATCAGCTGCCACGAACTATCAAAACGAGTTAAGCCAAGCATCTGATATAACCAGAAGTGTTGCAAGTCAATGGTACACAATCCTTATAAACCTACATATGGTCTCGGACTAACATATTTCTTCAAAATGACAAACCGGAAGCAATGGTAATTCAATCGGCAACATGGTCTGCCTCTTTCAATAATATTTTTTAAAAACCACAAGTTAATTTTTAATGGGATACCTTGCGATATAACCCATGCAACACAGTGACAGACTAGGGCTATACCTCCGAGTTTTGGAGTTTGTTGTCCTTTCTTACATTCAGAGCTTGCCTCCATCCCATTCCAACAGAACATAGCTATAAAACTTACAAAACACAATATTCCTAACAGATGGCATTTCTATCCGGGCCTGCCTGTTTTTGCCAAATCTATCGCCTTTCAAACATGTCTTATAGATTATTGGAGTATTGACCCGGAACACGCCAATCACTGATACACCATATCAGTTTTAGTAATGTGTTTAGGCAACATCTACTGCCATACCCCAACGAGGCATCCAAAGCCTCTTTCATTCAATAATGAAGTGTATGGAAGAGGCTATTTCCAGTGGTGGAGGCAACACTTAACATTAATTTCATCCTCTTCTCCTCACCTTGCAGAAAGCCAAATTTCACACAATCTTTTCACCTTTATATTATGTGTTACTTTTGTAATAAATTTGGCTTTGACATCGCCTGTGATTCCTGGTATTGCATTTTGGATGGTTAACAGTGTAATATATGTAAATTATTACATTTCGAAAATTGAAATTACACTCCATCGATATAAATCTAAAAAAAGAGAGACGCATATGACTTCAAACTAATTCTTTATAATTTCCATTGCATAACTAATTAGAGAACTCCAACTATCTTAGAATCTACTTGCCTCTTCGTAAAAAAAATTCGGGAACGATATTTTATCTAAATATTTTTGTTTTCAAATAACCGCACCCTACTTAATAACCATAATAAAATAAAATATTTATTACATTCAGAGATTTTAAGTTATTTTTAATTAACGATAGTGCCCAGATAACGATGTGCCATAAAAAATAACAATTTCACGGTCAAAACTAGAAATGTCACATCAAGTAATCGTGATGTGAATGAAAATTATAGGGTGTAATTGTAACCTTGGCAATTTTATCGATTTAAATGACGCATTCTTCACTTTACATGTATGGAAACGAAAACTTTTATTTATTACAAAGCTTGGTCACAGAAGCAAAAACATATATATGATTAAGTAACAAAAACATTTTTAAAAAATTAATATATTATTACCTTTTAAAAGAAAAAAGTATTCCACAAACAACTGTAAAAGAGTAATCTGAATTCTTAGGAAATTCAAAATATAAAATAGGAATTCATTTAATTTATAAATGTTGATATATCTCTGCTAAAAAGCTTTATTTTTAAAATTTATTGTGAAATATTTCGCAAAAAGGGAATTTTTTTAAAGCCCGCCGTGTTAGAAATGTTTCTTTTATTCTATTAAAATGACAATTCTTTATTTTTTTATATAGAATTGAAAAATTTACTATTCGAAAATTAACTTTAGTCAAAAACGAAAATTTGTACGAGTTTCTGAAGTAATACGTAATAGGTATTATAATTTAAATAATGAAAATACATTTAGTTAATCTTTAATATGTAAAATATAGATTTTTACACATAAAAAGCAAGGTAATGGAAAAAATGAACATTAAGAATACCAAAACATGTTCGAAAGAGTAAAATACCAAAAATAAGACTCTTCGTGTTTGGGTATATGGGACATATCTTAAAAATTTCTAACAGAGCTTAGATTTTTTTTTTTTTTGCGATCTTACTAATGATATTTTAATCATTCTGCATAAAAACAAAAATAAATTTTAGTTAAAAAAACAGGTTTTTTTTCGGTTTAATTTAATTGGGACATAATTTTTGAGATCTCATAATACGTGCTTATGTTTAGGCGCCATTTTTTAAAAAAGTATTTCTTAAATATGTAAAATATTTTTTGCACATATACACAAATAAAGTGAAACAATACACAAAATATAGTGCACCTATTTTTTTAAGTAAAATATTAAGATAGTTTATTTAAGAAATTATAAAACTTTGTAATTTTGAAAAATTTTATTTTTCTCCCCTTTTTTCATACTTAAAACTATTTTTTAAAAATATGTTCTACTTCTACTAAAAAAATAGGCTCACTATATGCACAGGTATCCTGCATAGAAGTATAAAAAATTTGGAACCCCATATAGGGCAATAGATTTTTTAAGTGTACCTAAAAGCAAAAAATTATGCTTTGGAGAAAAAGTGAAAAAACTAAACATTTGTAAGCAATTATTTTTTCATATTTTAAGGTTATTTTATCAATAAACATATAAGTGTTAAACGTTTTTAGATTCTGAAAAATATGCACTAATTTTTAATACTAAAATTGAAATATTGATTTTTTGAATGTGTATGATGTCTTGGTTCCCTTCAAGAAACTTTAAATTATGCGAAAACATACTCGCTCTTATCGAAACCAGTACAGATATAAATTTCTTTCCAAGAAATGTGATTTCTTTCCAAACATTTATGCATTTGGTATGCCTTAAGTAGATTCTTAAGTTAACTGTAGATGAAACTTATTGAAGAATTTTGTTGTACTCGTCTCTTAAAATAATTCTGAGTTGCTCTGGGGTTTGAGGTGTAAATGAAGTACATCACTGGTCCATGTTCATACATTTGTTCTTAAAGAAATGAGGTCGGGAAAACATATAATACTGAGATCATGTTATACATGTAATGTCTTTTTCTTTTTCAAAATTTTTTGATTAAGAATAACCACTGATTTTGTTAATATAACACATTTTTAGTGGAAAGAGAATTTTTAGAACAAAAAATCATATTACATTAATAAAACGTGTGGTAAAAAAAAGTACTACACAGTATCATTTTGATGAAATGTCTCAGGCGCATTACACGGCAGATTGTTCACATATTTCGAAAAATTGTTAAAAGTAGTTACTTTCTGCGTTCTCAGAAAGTTCTACTTTCTATAGAGTTTGAACACAAGAATTCCAAAGTAAAGATAAGAACTTTAGATTCTCATGACAGTCATTTAATTTGGAAGACTTAATTTAGTCCTCGTGTAACTTTAAAATGCGGTGTAACAATAAACAATTTAATAAACTATCAATTAATTCAAAATTTAAATTTGTTACAAGGAACTAATTTATAATGCCGCATTTAGATGAATAGAATTAATGAAAGAATCTATCAGTGATTGTCTGAAAAACTTTGAATCGAAAATATAGACCTGACTGATAAAATTACTAATATATATATATATATATATATATATATATATATATATATATATATATATATATATATAATAGCATTTATAAATGAGGATTGTTAGCTATTTAAATAATGATTTGTTGACATGCTCACGACTAAATACCAGATATTAGGATTCTAATTTTATATTATGATTAATGTTTGTTATAAAAAGCCCAGTGGCTGAGTTGTTTGTGCATCGTGCACCAAGCTTGCTTGGGAACTTAACACTGGGGCTTTTCGCATCAGACTGACCACCTGACCGGAAAATCTGCTCATGCACCTCAGGGCCCAAGGTCGCGTATACTGAGTCGGGCACAGTAATCTTGTCCCTCATGGGATGTCGCACCACTGAGTTGAGTTAAGTTAATGTTTGTTACAGACCTAATCAGTTGTAATTTCATTTTTTATATATATAATGAAATTACCACTGCTTAGATCTAAGCAAGCATTAATCATAATATTTAAATTCGAATCCAAATATCTGATATTTAGTCGTGAACATGTCAATAAATCATTATTTAAATAGGTATCAATCCTCATTTATAAATGTTATTGTGGGAAGGGGGTCCTCGTGTTCTCCTTTACGCCACTGGATGAGCAACAAGGGATTGTCTTTACACAGAGCCGAAAAAGCATCGAGTAAGTGAATATTAACGTCGCACTGTTCAGCTACACGAGGGCTTTTGGCGACGGACCACTTAATTTTGAACCATGGTCAAGTGACGTGGACGACACCTGAGCTGGCACCCCCTCTCTACCACACCAACGGGAGGACGTTTCAGCTCTCGACAGATTTAACGTGCATCGCTGCCCTTACTTACTCCAGATAATCGAGCTCACCCAAAGGGTTTAGAGCTGCATCCGACCCTCTGAGAAGTATTTTATTTTCAAATTAAACGAAAAACATGTACAAAAAGGTCCCTTCCCCAAAATTCTTGAGAATTGGGGGAAGAATACAGAAAAACGCTTAACAATTACAATGCAAATACAAAAAAAACAAAAAAACACTTAACAAACACAGACAAGAACACACACAGGTGCTATCTTCTAAGGAGAAGAAAAGATCCTGAAACAGACATAGGGCACGAGGTGTGAAAAAGAGAAAAAATAAACAGGCTGCCCTACACGGCGGGTCTTTAGTGGTACTGGGCTCGAACTCGTGACAAGGAAAGCCACGATCCGATACCTATACCACTAGGCTACCGCGGCCAACCTCAATCTGCTAAAGGAGAGGTTATGAATTTTAATTATTTGACAGTTTGTGTTTACATGGCAAACCCAAAATTTAATTTTGACCTTTTAACTTCTGACAACTGTTCTGGAAAGACTAGTTTGTATTGGGCTGTCTGCAGAGAAATGGCCTACATGGCCTCTTCCTCAATATACTGTAAAAAGAAAATGAAGCCAATAGATATAAAATAGAAATAGTAGAAAGGTACAAAACAAATTTAAAAAAAACAACAGCTTTGAAAATGAAAACAATCCTGTCAGATGAAAACCAATTTTTCATAGGTTACCTTTTATTGAGAAAAAGAAAGTGGTAAAACAAATAGATCAATAGTTAGCGAAAAAAAGGAACCCGTTAGTTCGTCTTTTCTATCTTTTGTCAACTCTTGTAGTGTGTATAAAGAAAAATGCAAAAATGCACTTGTAAATCCATTATAAGAAATCAAATAACCAAATAATAATGGACCACTTCAAGTAACCACTTCATGCTATTGAATAAATATTACTTGAAATTAGGTAAATGGGGAGAACATTCACGAGACCTTTTTTATTTGAAGAATGATTTCTCTCTCTTCTATGTATTCCTTCTAGACCCAGGTATGATTACCTTCAGTCCATGACGGGCAGTCAAATACAATTCAGAGAAACACAATAAAAGTTACAATAATTTTTAACGGAAATAGCTGCTGCTATGTCGTCGAGTCCAGAACAAGAGATCAAACGGTCTTAAGCATTAGATAACTTTTCTGGTTTTAAACCTTTGTACTTTATTGTTCCTGGTACCTCTTTTCCATGGCAGAAACATCTTGGTGAGAACATCCTCTGTATTTGCCACTGATTGCGCCACAAGATTGCCAGGAAAGAAATCTAAGTGGAAGTAGAAGAAATCCAATTTTAGGGACATATTACGCCTCATATTTTTGGACGACTGTAACAGTTTCTTTACACCAGTGGATGTTAACCCCGTGCCCGGGAAGCTAATTTGTGCGCCCGCGACTATACTATATCAATATTAACCACGGCTCCCGATCGCATGAAATGTAACTATTCTGAATTTTTTACCTTTTTAGTGTAGGATATTGGTTTTGATACTTATGGTTGCAATAAAATAAAGAAATGTTAAGAATTATTACACTTTTTTAGCTGCGACCGCCAACTGTTTCCTGTTTGTCGGATGTGCCCAGACAAGGAATAAGGTTAAGAACCATTGCCTTACACCATCATGTGTAAGTTCGATACTTTATCATATACTAAAGGAATTTTGAGTGACACTTTTTAAAGACTTTCATATTTGCTTTTTCGACTTGACATCGAATCTTCAAACTCGTTATCGTCAACTAAAGATCTTGGTAAAGATTTTTGGGTTCGCAAAAATTTTCTCCTTTACTTTAGAATCATTTCAGAATCTATGTTTGAAATTTTTTTCTTTCAAATAATGAGACCCAGCATCATTTTTATGCCCATCATCTTTATAACATTTTTAAAAGCCCTAATTTTATATGAAATGTAAGCAAGAGAGTCATATCAGAGTTTACCAATAATAGATACAAAACATTTTTCTATCCAGATGTGAATTTTTTCTAAGAGGAATTTTTTTAAAATGTTTCCTTCATGTTGATTGCAAATCCCAGTGGTACAAAAGGAAATTTGTTCTCATTGTGTAAAAGGAAAGCTTTCAAACTGGTTTTCAAAAAGTCAATTAATATTCTCCATTCTTTTATTTTATGTGTTTGTTCAAGGGCATCCATTAAACCACAAATGTTGCTGTGAGTAGTATATCAATTTCTAAAAAAAAATGACTCTTGAAAATCTTCTTGATGATTATGGGAGGAAAAAAAATTTTAGCGTCTTTCTGTAACAGATTCCAGCCTTTCACTCTATAACCTAAAAGTTCGGTTTGAATTCTGGACAGTTTCAAGTCCAAAACAAAATCGTTTAATTCATTTACCTTGAATTAAAAAACGAGAGAAGTTTGCAGGAGTTTGTACTTGCTTCAAAAATAGGAACATTTAGTTTATTATTTGGAAAATTGGTATTTTCCTCATCTTCCGACTCATATTCTATGCATATGTCTGTTGGAAAATGTGATACAGGCAAGCCCTCATTGAGAGGTACTGGGAGAACAGGAGATGCTAAATGAATAGTTTAATGCAGGCTTAGGTTTACTACTTCTTTTATCTTTGGAATGCCGCAATAACACCCCGACTAATGATCTTGAGATTCACGCCGCATCATGGGTATTAAAGCTCATGTGCCTAGAACCCCAAGCCCAATCAGGCAAACGCTTCACACATACTGAGCAACAAATATGAGGGGTGCAGTACTTATCCCTACTTTACAGTAAAAAATAGAATTCAGAACCCTTTTTAACTAGAGGAGTCAAGAATCGTTGTTTCTTTAAATGTAAAATCCCCACACACATAACAAAAGTTGTCTGGATGATTATCACAATTACTTGGCATATTAACTAACTTATAACAGATAAAACAGTATGGAACATTAATGCATGAGCACACAGCGAATGCCTATGCAATACTCTCCGGTTAATAAAGGCTACTACCAGGGACGTCTTAAGACTTCTTGAGACCCTGGATCCCTACACTAATGTAGGCCCCACCTATGACCTTTAAAAGTAGACAGTACATGGCACATACGCAGTCAAATACTCGTCGAACAATAACCCAAAACAAATAAATGTGCATTATTTACAATCGCACAAACAGGATCGACCGATAGTTGCCTTTTGACTAAACGAGTAACGATCATGTATGGTACAAGGACGACTGTCATCACATGTAGCCAGTTGACACTTCATCCGAAATTCAGTTTGGGGGAGAATACAACTGGAATAACATTTAACTAATAAAATCATTCGAATCATGATCTTATTAGGCTAAGTAGAAAACGAGACGAGTCCCTCATTGTGACTGAGGCCCTGGACTCATGCCTTAAGGTGTCTCTGGCTACTAATTAAAATGCAGCAAACAGCTATCTGCCTCGATGAAGCAAAGTGGTTCCGGACGAATCCGCAATTCCATATAATGCCTGTTGAGAAACATGTAAACTTGGCACCTACAGAAAAAGTGCAGTCTTTGTGCATCATACTATATACACACAAATAAATCATTTAAAACATAATTTTTTATGTCTATAAGTTATTCCTCAAGTTTCTAAAAATTCAATAATGCAATAATTAAAAATTACAATTGCACAAAAGCTGTGGGTGATAAAAATATTATGATAGCAGATTTGAATTCAGTGTTAAAAAATTAGTTTGAAACACAATACAGGCTCAGGCGCCGAAAATTGTGTTTACCAGTGTTATTTATTTAGAAGACGTCATAGACCTCGCTATAGATCAGAAAAAAAAGCTCATGGAAAATTAACTCCTGTATTAGCAACGGCTACCAAGACGACCTTTAAAATTCAATTTTAAAAAAGCCAATCTTTACTTGAAAAAAAATTAACTTGGGGTCTATTAAGTCCAAATGGTAGACTCGTTGGGGAAGTCAGAAGCAGTCCATAACTTACAGAACTCCATTTCTGTGTGTGTGTGTATTTTAGATCCACAGTGTGATAGCACTACTCATCAAGATAACAGAGAATTGAGGAAGACTAAGGAAGAGAAGGCGTTGTTAGCCACTATGAGAGAAAATCGATAAATGAAGTTATTTGTTGATGGGAAACTGGCGCGCGATGTCGAAAAGCTTTCGTCGCTGGATTGTCGAGAAATGTGTAGAATGGTCATCGGGGCACATGATCTCCAAAGAGGTCTTAATCCCCTATCTTCAATATTGTGGGTTGACATCCACAGATAGAGAGCTTGTTAGATTTTAAGTAGTAAAATATGGGGGAAAGAACAATTAAAATGATTACACTCAGAAAGAAAAATAAATGTAAGTAATAAAAGAAAATTGTTGGAGCCAGTATTAAAATAATAAATATGAAAAGATTGAAAATGAAAAGAGCAGTAGCCTGTGTCAGCCGAGCATCAAATTCAATACGAGAAATGATGCCAGCCGACTTAATCTTTGAATAACATAGGAATGGTCGGTCAGTTTAGTGTCTGGGGAACCCCGGCACCTCGAAGGCCGACTAGCCGAGATTCGGCGGGTGTGGAGAAATGATGGTTGAAAAAAACAGAAGAGCTAATTTGTGTCATTCCTCTTAGAATGAGAATTGGCCTAGTGTATTTATTAGTATTTATGAGAGAAAATTTTTTATTCAAATGTGTAGTCTTTCATCCAACATATTAAACAGTTCAAAAAACAGTGTCATCCTCTCAGTCATATCCCCAAAAGCCCCCCGCCCAAATGCATTATATAAATATACACTTGATGTGAAATTCGAAATTTATTTTTATGAACTCATAGTTTTAAAAAAAAATGAGCCAAAAAGGAGTTTGTCAATTTATTTACAGAGGCACATCACAGAATGTTACAGTTATAAATTTTTACTCTCTGTGTCCGGCAATCCATTATCCTATAAACAACACGTCTTTCTGAGCTTCCAAAAATAGAAATATGGAATATTTGTATGCTATTCTAACAACTAAATATATACAAAGGGTGGGAAGGGAAAAAATTTCCCCCGAAAGTAACTACAACAAGTAGAGTTGAGCAGAAGGAAGTCACCTCAAATAAAAGAATTTTTTTCTTTTTTGTAATAAAAACAAAAACAATACATTTTATACAACAATGGTTATAGCTCATTGTATTAGAAAATACTTTTCTAAAACACATGTACCCAAAAAGCTGTAATACTAGTCACTATCTTTCCACTTATGAAATGTAGTGCAAATTGAGTATTTTAATAGTAAATTTTCCCATTAAATCATTTATTAATATCAAAAACTTAAAATTCAAATGCCATAAATTGTTTTTCTTGAAAATCATCCTTAAATGTTAAATTTTTTAAAGAAAACTTATAAAGAATTATTTTTTGAATAAATTTTTCTAAATTAAAAACTAATATTAGGAGAAAACCTTTTATATTAAAAATCCTTTTTCAAATATAAAAACAAATAAAAAAATTATTTATAAAAAAAATAAGCTGCATATAAGTTTAAATATAGAATTCATAAAATTTCATATTTTTAAAAATATAATTAATATTTTATTTGACATATGGTAAGAGTACTCAAAGAAATATTAATGGATTTATATCTAACCCATACTTTGATATAAAACATGATTAAACTAATAAATGACATTTGACAAAATCAAATGTTTTCTTATATAATACATAGAAGGAATTAAAAGGAATAAATACCATTTAAAGAGAGCTACAAACAAGTAAGTAATCATTCTAAAAAATACATTACAAAAAAGTAAAGAGCATTTTTAGTTAGTCAATTAAGCAGATGACATTGAGCAGCATACAGCTCCTTGGGTACGTGAACGTAGAAAATCCTACCGAAGCTCCAATTGCATGATTATCAGAACCATTTTCTGTGCCTTAATATAATCCTTAGTAGACTGATAGTACTATAGAAGAATATCTGCACCAAAAGAGGTAGAATCAGAAAGATGTTATACTGAGGCCAAGCATTTTTCTCACATCAGTACCCAATACTTTTATAAGAAGCCTTTTTATAGGACAAAAAATAATAATAATAATAATAAAAGAGAATATTTTTTTTAAAAATCATACATGTAAATAATACTTTTTTTTAAATGAAATCTGTAAAAAAAAAATATTTTATGATCTACAATATTCTCTTTTGTGATATTTTGTTTCAACTGGTTTATGTTTGAAAAGACAAAAGCATTAATGTTGCAAAATTAGGAATCCCCTTTTAAAAATTAATTACTCATAAGATATCATAATATTAGTAATAAAATATTAAAAAACAAAACCATATATCTGTACAATACAAAACGTTTTCTAATAAATCTCAGATTAATATCATTTACTGAATGAATAATTTGGAGAAAAATATAATTAAATGAAATACAAACAATTTGATACAAATTATTTTAACTGCATTAAAGCATTCTATAAAATTTCACACATAAAAATTAAAAATCCTATACATATATTTGGCTTATTGTAAGCATACAATTTAACCACTAGGAAGAAATTAGCTTAAGTTTGAGAAATCTCAATTACTTCTGAGAATTAAATTAGTTCTCCACCAAAAAAAACCATATTTGAATTAATAAAGCTGAGATATTTGAAATTATTGAGATAAAAACTCACATATCTAACTTAAAAAATATTTTTTTAAGAAATTCTCAATTCTTCTACATTAAATTTCCGTAAAAGAAAATATAGTAAAAACTATTTGAATAGAATATTTACTAATTGAAACATAAAAATAAAAATTTAATTAAGAACAGCAATAAACTTTTTCCAATTTATTTCAAGAAAGAAAACTTAGAAAAAGATTTGAAAATTAGTTTATTTAAAAGAACACAAATAGGATGATATTTCTCTTTATATTCTTCTCTGATATACATTAAACTCTAAATTTTATAAACTTTCATAATGTTATATAAGCTACTCTCATAATTATAAAATTTAACAGTGATGTACACAGTTTATTTTCAATTGCATATCACAACAAAAACAATTATTTTGCTTATGAATTTATATCATATTTTTTGCCTGGCCTCAGGTGCTTCTACAGAGTAAAATTTTTACTAAGCATTCATATGTCATCACTGGACATTGTTGATAAATGCATTTCAGGTCAGGAAAATGTGAATAAATGAATCACATTACATTTTAAATGTATTAAAAAATTCTAAATTAAAAAGAAATGCTTAGGACTTGCAGTTCAAATGCAACTGCAAGTTACTAGATTAAACATTAATAACGCTTCATGATAAGAAGCCATAGCTACACTTTCCATAAAATTACTGATATCCGGTTAATTATGTAAAAATATTAAGCTTGTCTCTAGTTACCTATTTCTTTCCTAAAATATATTAATTTTTTTCCCAAGGAAACAATTCACAGTTGATTCAAAATATATTTACCAATTTTCTTTTTACTTCAGAAAAATATATTGAAACACATCGTAACTTATAATGATTAAATGCATAAATGAAGTATTGCAGCAACTAGAAATTCAAATTCAATAGTTCCTTTCACATAACACAATTTTATAAAAATACATATACATACTTGTGTATGTAAGCATTAAAAAAACAAGAAAAAGAATGTTAGCTTATTAATTAAAAATAATTTGATTACTTCCACTATTTCAGCAAATAATAAAAACAGAGGAATTTAGAAATTTTTTTAAAAAAAATGTAAAACAGAGATTTTTTTTTTAAAAAAAATAACCATTTAAAAGTTACTTTTATTTCTTGGTACTTCATATGCATTTTGTTTAGAACTTCATATACATAAATGTACCAAAAGCAAAGGCACAGTTTTGCACATTGCACATTTTGATTATTTAAAATATTTAATATATGCTTGATTTGAAAACAAATTACTTAAAGAATTTAAAATTTGTTTGCTTTAAAAAAGAACACTGGAGGTTGATATATATATATATATATATATACATAATAAAACTATTATATAATGACTAGTAAATAATGGAAGAATTGCACAAAGAATATAAGCTAACAGTCTTTTATACCATATTTTTTGGCTAAAAAATAATTTAATTGTTCCAGTACATATCTTAATGATGCTACAAATTAGAAAAATGCAAAAAAATAACCTAATATTCAATCCAGATGACCTGTTTAATCATTGTTTTAAATTATGATTAAACAGATTAAATTAACTTTGAGTTACATATGTGTAAACTCTACAAATAAAATATTTAAAAAAAAACTTAAAATAAAATTACATAACAGCTTAACAACAATATAATCCAATTTTCAGATTATATTAATAGTAACAATATAAGATTTCAATATCTCACTAAACTTTTTCACTTTATAATAAACAATAGATGTTTTTATAACTAAGAATTGTATGGCTATCATTAAACTTTTCTAAATTAAGAAATTTAGCATGTCTTATCACTTATTTAAAAATGAATATAAGCAAATAACTAACAGTTTTTAAAGCGTCATAATTAAATGTAGCTGTATACTTAACAACAAACTGCTGGGTTCACACTAAAAAAATCAATTTGTTTAAAATTTAATGAAACTTTTCTTTAATATTTAATTTTATACTTTGATTTAAATATGGTATATAGACGACAAATAAAAGATGTACTGAAAATTAACGAAAGAATTTTTTAAAAAAACAATGTGCATGAAAAATAATACAGTGGGGTACCAATAATCCCCCACCATGCATTTGATATGCAGGTCACAGTAAAAGTTTTGTTCATTCAATTAATAAGAAAAGAAAATATGTTTAATTTAAAAATGTATGATAAAAATCAAACAGCAAAATTTAGATACACAGTGAAGAAAGAATTCAATAATTTACAACCATACATTCATGCAAATTTGGAGCTTAATTTTCAGATATTTTAAATTAGCCCTCTTCACAAAAAGTATTAAACAATTATGAGATGAGCATTATTACAAAAAGAATGAAACGAAATGTAAAATTTTATATATAATCACATAAGAGTGTTGGTGCAAAGAGAAATTTTTAAAAGTGATTATAAAATGAAAGACAATTGGAAATTAAAAAAAAGGGGATGATCAATATTTAAAAGGAAGGAGGAGGGGTGGGGTGGACATGGTATATGAAGAACACAAATCTACATATACATCACGGAAATTCAACTGGAAAATTCGTCAGCAAAAAGGAACTATATTACAAATACAGCGTTTTTTAAATCTTTTTAACTCTTTTTATAGATGGCACTCGTATCAAGATTAAACATGTTTAAAATAGAACACAGGTATAAATTATGTCTACCCCTACACATTACACACTCTTCAGTAGATAAGAAAACAGTAAAATGAAATGAAAAATGCACTCGATAAAACACATATTTATACTATAACAAGATATATCATGACAAATTTTCTAAACAATATGATAGGTACAACATTAAATAGTTTGAGCATGCCACATGATAAACAGGCAAAAAGTGACAAAACACAGACTAACATAACATTACTATCTACATAAGACTTTGAAAAATTTACGGTGAATGAGAAATGCAACAGAGATTCACTAGAAAAACTTTGAGAAATCTGTAAAACTTATAAAATTTGTTTCTTTTCTCAGAAAAAAATTTGCCAGAATCAATTGAAAAATTATAAAAACAAGATCCATAACTGTACTACATATGAATTAAAGGTTAACTTTCTTTAAATAATATTCAATAATAAATAAAAGAATTGAGGTGAAAATAATTACAAATACAAGCATTTTTCAGATTGTCTCACAGAATCAAAAATGTTTTGTCATAACTAATGCAAAGAGAAAAAAAATTTAAATAAAATTAGTTTTGAAAAGTTATAAAATCTATCTCATAATAAAGCATGTCTTTATTCATTGGAAAAAAACATTTTACAATTTCATTTCATAAATTTAAGACTTAAATAAGAAAAATAAAGTAGAGATAATTTTAATACATAAAAGTCATTTATTTTTTTGTATTTAATGAAAATAAAAGTAAATATTTAATTTCCATTATTATAGAATTTAAACATTAGGATTCTGCAAAACTTGAAAAATGCTTAGAAATAAATGAAATAATTTTTCAAAGGAAATCATGAATTATTTATTCAAAACATGTAGAATGTTATGAGTATGATTTATCTCAAGAATGATAAAGTCTTATAAGTCAAATTCATATAGAAGATTCACTTTGAAAGAAAAATTAAAGAATGAGATGATTTAGGAGAATGTGCAAATATGTTGTTTATGATTAAATGCAAGTGTACAGGGAAGATTTCAAAATTTCTATTAAACATAGAGCAGCCTAAGCAGTACAAACATTCTATAAAATGCATATTCCAGGCACATTACAAATATAATAACCGATTCTGGAAGTTAATTTTTAGAAGAATAATTTAATTTCTTGCCCATAACTTTTTATAACTATATTTGACTATAACCATTTCGGTAACAACCAATTCTTTACAATTTGGCCATAATTAAAACAGTTGCTGCTTAGGCTGGTCTCTAACTCTAATCTATACAATGAATATATTACTTTTTAGCAACATGATGTTCTATCTAACCGGGGATTTATAATCCATGTGCCATTTCCAGACCCTGTATTTTTACAGATTTCAAAGCTTTCATTATAAATCCCATTTAATAATGAAATGCAGTCTCTATAATATATAATATATGTATATTATGTATGGTGAGTGTATATATATATATGTATATATACTACATTTCCAAAAATTTACCTTTTCAATGAAAGATGAAGCACCTAAAATCTTTCTCTTACACTATGGCAGAGTAGTAGTAATATCAGTTACAGCAAAAGAGAATAAACCTCTTAGAAATTATCAACAGCTATATACAAGAACAGGAATTGGCAAGAATAATAAAAAAGACAGAATTCACCATCCTTCCTTTTTGTTTTTGTCTGATAACCAGTTTTATACTTTAGAAAAACTCCAGAAAAGGTGAAATGGTGATATTCCCCTTTATTTACTACAGGGGAGACTGCTTTTGACAGCAGATCACCTCTGCATAGGCACATATCTTTTACTAGCAGAGAGCTGTTGGACTGCCATCAAGTAATTCAATGAATGGCTGCCGGTCACACAAGCAAATGTTTAGGACTTTTTTATAAGTCTCCACACATGGCAGCTCAACAAGTTTGAAGAAGTTGTAGAGTTTCAGTGGATTTAATAAAAAGTGCTTTGTTTTTTCTTCTTTTAAAAGTACCATTCAGAAAAATAAGGAAATTATAAAAAAGATTTGAGATCAAACTCTCTGTTAAAAACAACTTACAGGAGCAGACTGGCCTATATGACACAATATTCAACGGAAATTTTTCCCCTCACAAAGACTTTGCAAAAAGCATGTTTTAAAATATGAAAGTCAATGGCTTTGATTGTTGCAGAACTGACATTGTCTTCTTATATGGTAAAGTAACCTATGGAGCAACTGACCAACAGCCCCCACAAACAGTCTGCCCCCATCTATACTATGAATATATATGAAATGTATTCAATAAGGAAAGGAGATGGCTATCATTTTTTTTTATTTTGATTATTCATCTTTACCAACTACTAAAAGTCACAGAGTTAAAGCTTTGTACTCTATGCACATGTCATAAAAGTTAGAAATCTTTTTCTTTTTTTGGACAATCTTCATATGGATACAGCCTCTTTACAGGTGATGCAAATTGCGACTAAAAGAGATCCAGAGAGCTACACGAACACACAGAGATATTCAAAAGTAGGAAAAAACAACAACCTTAAAATGTGTGAATTTCATCACCCGTTAAATGAATAACTACATAGATTGTATGTTTTTATGATTG
This sequence comes from Trichonephila clavipes, assembly GCA_019973935.1. Classification (NCBI taxonomy): domain Eukaryota; kingdom Metazoa; phylum Arthropoda; class Arachnida; order Araneae; family Nephilidae; genus Trichonephila; species Trichonephila clavipes. The sequence goes on from BMAU01013744.1 coordinate 952,223, forward strand.
AAAATTTTGTTGTTTAAAATTGTTTCAAATAGATTGACAATAAATCAAAAAGAAATAGGGAGCAAAATTTCCACCCACATTAAAAATACATACTTTTCATTGATTTATTATTATACATTGGCAAAAACAATGTTATTTGGTATGCCATTAAAAATGTTACGTTAGATTTGCATTAAAAATAGTTTTCTGATGTTCAAATCAAAATCTTATCAGTTTTAATAATTGGTATTTTTTTAATATTATCTCTAAAACATTATACTTTCCATAATAAATACTGTAAGAGAAATATTTGATGAGATTCATTGCATCTTTTGAGCATATAGTATCAATTTTTGCAATTTTTTTAATGATTTTAAATTTAAAAAATGGGAAAATTAGTTTGTTTTGCACACAACCAAACAAACACAACCTTCAAATATATTTTTTAGTATAACAATATCAGTAAAACTAATCAAAATAAGACATTTTACAGCAATCTGTAATTTTACGACAGAGGAAAAGGACATGCAATACTTATGTTAATCAAAAAGCTTGCCAATGCACAATTTTGAGGTTGGAAATATTGATGTGAGTGGAAATAATGCATCCCAAATATGCATGTCCAAAAACAACTGTCAAGATTTTTTTTTTGTCTAGATAGAAAATTTACTATTCAGTAAATTTACTAGAGCAAAGATTACTACCTAATTATAAATAATGGGTAATAAAGAATTTATAAAGAACATCAAATATTTCTCATTACAGTAGGATTCGTTGCTTAAAAGTAGAGTTATAAGTGCATAAAAAAAGAAATTTAGATGCTTTCTGATAAATAACTTTAAGTTATATGAGAATTTCAGACTAACACTCAAACATATATCTCTTAAAGTGAAAGTCGATAATACTCTTAATCTCAACTATAATTAAACTCTGCATATTAGTCTAGCAAAATATAAACTGTCAATAACCAACAACTATTTACAGGAGATAATGGCATTACAATAGGACGATATATCTGTGACATAAATTGAATGTTTTAATTATAAAGATACAGTGAATGCATAAGCTTTTGAATGCTTGCACAAGAGAAAAAAAACATGCGAACAACAACATTAGCATTTACAAATAAAATCCACAACAAGATCTAAAGAGTAAACTTATCAACAAAAACAATAGCAAGAATAAATAATGTGATCTGCTATATCCATGAAATGCTTACGTACCACACTTATAAAATATTACAAAACCATGAGATTCAACAAGATTCAATTCACTATGAATACATCCATTAGAAGTATTAATGCAGGAATATAAATTATGAGAAGTATAATACTCTTATTACACACATATCACAGCCAGAAAGAAAATTCTAAGATTTATACATATTATGCAATCATAATATGCTTCATATAATATGACTGAATGTATAAGATCAATGTAAATATTCATATTTGACTCTAAAAATAGAAAAAAAGGTGCTGTGAGTAATAATATGGTAAAACTAATGCTCATAAATACCATCAATAATAATTTTTAAAGCTGGTAATCTTTGATAACTTGGATAAAAATCATCAATATGTACATATACATATAATAAAAACAGAGAAGAGCTAATACTGCAATTCATTAACCAGCACCGATTACATTCCTAATACACAAGTACGACATTTCCAACAAATAAACTTTACAAGAGATTATCACAATTTAACAGACTTAATAAGAACAAATAAAGCTTCAGTATCTGGATGCAATTTAAGCAAAAGTGAAAAATTCACGGATGATGATTTCACAGTTTTACTTTCAACAAATTTTGGCCAATTACACACTTCTGCAAGTGAGAACTCACTGCAAAGATGACGGGTGGCAGTGTAAGAATATAATCTGGCATGCAAGAGGCAAAATTCTAATTTTTTTTTCCTTCACACCTTGAATATTCAAGGGAAATAATATTCATTAACTTTCAAGTATTATCCATATCACACTTGGGGGTCCTATAAGAAATAAAAATTAATTTTTAAAACAAAGCATACAATACAACTTAGTGTAAATATAATTTAAAATATTCCAAAATTAATTACGATATAAATTATATAAAATTATTTAAATTATCTCTAATGAGTCTCAATAAATTTCTTAGAACTATACACTTTGCTTAATGAATTTTTCTGTAAACATTCAGGAAATTTCTTGCAGAGAAAATTTTGGAGGAAGGACACCTATGACATTTTAACCTAAGCTCATATACTCCCACCTCTACATACCTGTACAAACATGCATAAAAAAGTATTTATATCGAGCTTATGCCTAATATTTTGATAACAGAGAATAAGAATTATTAGTAATAAAAAATACCAGAAAAATTAGACATGGGAAGATAAGGTTTTAAAAATTTTCAAAGATAAGCATTTAACTTCCAAGAGACATTAAAAAATCAATATTTTTATAACTACAAAGAAATATAAATCGGTATTAAATAAAAAAATATCTTACAAATTTGAATCAAATGGTAAAAATTTATATACATATATTGAATACGAATTGTATGACCATCAAATCGCGTAACTTTAGAAATTACAATACAGTTTCATTTATTCATAATTTCAGTTTATCTATTATTTGCATTAACTAATAAAATAAGCATATTAGAGGTAATTGTTAAAAATATATAATTAGACAAAATATTTTGATGTACTGAAAAATGACACAAATTTCAATTACATAAAAAGTTCTTAAATTGTTACCCAACATCAGGGATGGTCAGCCTTTTTGGGAAGAGTGCCACTATCTGACAAAAAATAATTATGAGTGCCACCTCCAACTTTTCAAACAAATAAAAAAATAAGAAAAGGTGAAAAAATGTAATTGAAATATGAAAAACTGTATTATGGGATTTTTATGCAAATAGCACATTCTTTTAACAGAAGTCTACATATAAGTAGTGGAAATTCAAAAATAATATAATAAATAAGAGAACAGTAAACTTAGGTTTCATTGTTAATAAAATATTTACAGGTTCAATCTATTAGGTTATGTATAAAATAAAAATGAGTAACATGAAATATTTAATTCTACGTAATTGTTAAACAGCCAATACTTGCTGAATGCGATTTTTGAATTTGCAGTTTCTTTTACCAAGTCATTCTATGTTAGGATTAGTTCTCTTGAAGAAGCTAACAAAGTTAGATTGCTTTCTATGAATGTCAATTAATTTAAGCAATACTTTGATATTATTATGTTCATAATAGAAAGCGTTTGTTCACAAACATATGTTGATTAAAACTTACAACAATATCCAGCAGCCAAATCAAGTAAATTAAGAAAATTGCTTATTGGTATAAACTTCCTAAATTCATAATTTAGATTACTAACAGTTGAAATAAGTTCGTTATGTTTGCTTTTCGGTGAAGTATGGAGCTGTAAATCAATAATTTCAGTTTGGATTTCAAGTAGGTAACAATTTATGTTTTGCAAAAGAATTAAAAAAGAATGTGAAAAGATCATCATTTTTTAATCATCCTGAAAATTATCAAGCCTAATGAAACCTGCAAAAATGAATTTTTAACTTTGGTGGATAGTTCCTGCATTAATGTGAAATGTGTTAATATTTTATTCCGCAAAATTCATACAAAAAAGTAAAGTTTGGTCACAAAAGATATATGACCAATTAGGGTAGGAAAAATAGAATCTTTTCCCTGTAATATTAAATTAAAATTATTTAAATGTCCCATAATATCGGTAAGAAAAGCTAAAATCCACAACCAATCTTCATGCTTGAGTAGCAAGTAAGTACTCACTGAGCACAGTTCATAGCCTTCTTCCATTTATTTTAAAGCATGCCCCATCAAATTCCAAAATCTTGTAACTGAAAAAAGCTTCAGAAAACCAACTTGCATAACAAAGAAGGATCATTCTCTACATAATAATTTTCTATTGTAATTCAATTTATTAAGTTATGTAAAATAAATTGAATGAATTTTTTTGTCTTACGCAACTTTATTTCAAAACAATTGCTATTTATTATTATCCTTTGAAATTTTTAACTTTTCGATAACTCCATGCGAGCCACTTATACTACTCCAATATTCCACAATGTGGCACATGTGCCGCAGATTGGCCACCCCTGCCCTAGAATTATATTTTCTTTCATAAGATAGTAATAAAAAACGTTAAAAAAAACTTACTTCAGATCAGAAAGGAGCCTTTTGTCAGAAGGCTGTTCCTGGTATTTTAGGCGCAGAGGCTGAAGACTCTGAGCTTCCCCCAGTTGCTTCTCTTTTTCGGCAGCTAATGCACGTTCTCTCTGCAATCTGGTAAAAATTAACATTATTAAAGCTTAGACTTAACTAAAATATGCCAGATGTAATTCACAATTATTTATTTCTAATGGGTTGAGGATTGGTGATTAGTCATTGCAGACCTAGCCCATTCCCCAGAAGCTAGTACCTATTTTTAGCGCAGCACCTAATTCACGAATTTGCTTAAAAACTTAATTTGAATTCTCAAATTATAACTAGAAACATTGAGAAATTTCTTAAGGGCTAACTTATTTCTAATAAAACAGCAAAATACTAAATTAATTTTCAGGAAGCAAAATTATTTTAAAATAAAAATAACACAATGAACTATCAATTTTTTAGTTAAATATCAGCATTTTTCAACAAAAGGAACAATAGTTTGAAAAGAAGCTTAAATTAAAAATAAGGAAATAAACATGGATTGTTATTTTTGTATTCAAGAACATATATATTTTTCCCTTTTAGATTAAATAAAAAAATAAAGGAACATGGAAAGAAAATAGTTATAAAAATCTAAATAGAAAAAATACAGTCACATTGTGCATACACACAAAAAGAATTATCACTTTAATGTATAAATGGGAGAGAGAATTCTGAGATATTACACTGAAATATTTTGAATAAATTAGTGCTGATAAAAAAAAATCAAATATTTGTCCTAATACTTAATTTTAAAAAATTTAGCAATATTGTTAATTCCAAATCAATTTTTATTCTTGAAAAGAGAAAAAATAAATTGAATTACACAATTAGTCTTAACAATTTCAGTGGTATCAAATGACAGAACTGTGAATTAATTACACAGATAGAATTGGACTTTTTTTAATTTAATTTTGCTTTAAAATTCTACAAATATTACTATATGTTTCCAAAAAAGAATTTTCATTCACATACACATAAGTTGTTTGCATTCAATATTGTTCAAATATTTCTCAATGTTATACTACAAACCAATCTGAAAACTTTTCATACATTCTACCTGTAATTAATACATAAAAGCAATTTTTGATAGACATACATGACGAATATTTGATGTTGTAAGTCTGGTGTATATATATATATATATTTTACATAAAACAAAAAGATTAATTCATGAATAGTAACATTAATTGGCATCACAAAAGAATGCTAAATACACTCACCGCCTTTCCTTGTAAATAATCCCATACGCTGCTTTGTAAGGAAGGATAAAAGTTTAGCTTATACAGTATATCAGATTAAAATGTAATGGATAATTACAAAAAATATTCTGTATAAAAGAATTAAAAAATTTATACAGTTAATTTCTTTTTTAAGTCATTTTAATTTTTCCAACACATTTTCACATAAAAAAAATTTAAATACTTACTTGTTTTTAGACTGCCTGAGAAACTGCTGTATTTTTCTAGCGGCTTGATGTTGCCTCCTCTGAGAATATGTCCTTCTATACATATTTAGAAAATAAAGTAGATAAAAAAATTAATCCTCTTGTAATTGAAAATAATTTATCAGTAAATATGCATATTAATTTTTACTAAGTTAAAATGATAAATAATTTTGATAATACAAATCATTATTGACTTATAAGCACTTCTAATCACACCTTCTAAAAAAATAAAATTATGAAACAAGCACCAAAATATTTATTATAATAATAGTATGGGATTAAATTTCAAAATAATTTAACACACACAAATACTATATAGTTGGTTATTTATTAAAAATACCTAAAATGTAATTATATTTAGAAAAATTTGAGTTAGATAATTTGTTTAAATAATAAATATCTTATATTCAATAAAGTTTACAGAAATGGGTTTTACAAAAGTTGACTAGTAATAAAAAATATAAAATCATCCACAAAAAGATTTAATGAGATGAAATATTTCAAAATTTTGAAAATGGGAAGCATGTAACATATTTGATACATTATAGTTTATTAAATATTCAAGCAATGTATTTTAAAAGTAACCCATTCCTCATACTGAGTTTTATGCCAAAACTTAAAAATATTTCTGTTTACTAACTTTAATGTTGAGGATGTAGGAGTGCCTTCCCTGCTTGAACTGAGCCTACGCTCAGACTCTGCCAAAGTCCAATAGAGAGATTGTAAGCTTGCAGCTGATGGTCCAGCTACTGAACTTGGAGAGCTACCAAGTGCTGGAGAAATACAGTCAGCGTCACTTTCTTTCCATTTCTTGAATCGTTTGTGTTCACAGTAATTGCGAAATTGGCTCTGGATCAACTGTGCAGCTTTGGTCATTTGCTTATAATACATATACTAAAAAAAAGGAAACAGTTAAGAAAAACAGAGTAAGGAATCAGAAAAGCAAAAATTTATTGTATGTAATTAACAATGTAAATTATTTACAAAACTTAAAAAGAGAAAAAAGTTGTTTTCTACTTCTTGATAAATGTAATAATTAGGGATTCAATTGTAATTGAAAACCAACTTGAAATTCCTTGTTCTAATATATGAGTTCCAAGCAAATTTTTTTTCAATTAAGAAAGTTTTATACATTATATTAACCTCGGATCTAATAAAACGATAGTGAAAAGAAAAAAAATACTCTTTGAAATGTTAAAAATGTTCACAATATTGTAAAGATTATTCTTAAATAATGAAAGAGTGCACAGAAAAAGCTATTATAGCATAGAAAACCTATTGCAATATTTATAGAAATTTTCTTTTTGTGATAAAACACATTAATCCATTAAATTTAAACATTTTTGCTTTCTACAGATGTTTTTTATAGTTATGGTATTTAAATTTTTTACTTTGCGTGTCCTTTACTCGTGAATTTATCTCTGAAATTACTTAATTCCCCCCCCCCACCAAAAACATGATAGTTTCAAATTAAACTAGATCTCCGAAAATGGTTTTTAAATTTCAAGCATTTTTTCCTGGTTAAAGAATTTTATATAAAACTGAATGAGTAACTGATAAGGAGTCATTTATTACTTGACTAGATCACTCATTCTGTGCCTAGGAGATCCCAACAGAGCATTTTCAAATTTAGCAATTTTTAGAATGGCTTTTCTACTTTTGTATATTTTTACATTCATCCTTTAAATGTTTAAACAGTATACAATGCTTATCTAGAAGAGGAAATAAATATATACTAAACAAAATATGAAAATAAACCTGTTTGTATCGCCTGTAATATGTCTGAATGAGAGTTGCAGCAGCTTTTTCTTTCTCCTGCTCTTCTTGACGTTTCCGACCTTTGTATGATCTATAAGCTTTTTGAATGATTTTCGCAGCTTCATACAGTTCCCGTTGTTCTCGGTCTAAAGATAAAAAAAAAGAGTTTTATGGAAAAAACAAGAAAGGATTTTATGAAAAATACAAAATTGAAATTGCATCGATTTTAATAATAAAGCATATATAAAAAATAATGGGAAAATACCTGATAAAGTAAGCTTCGAGAAATCCTTTTCCATAATCTTACCAGATGCTTGAAAAAATTCACAAAAATCAGCAGTAGTGGGTGGAGGAGAAGGGGAATCCAAAGTAAAACTTCCTGGGCTTTGCAAACAAGATGAAGAAGCAGGACTTAAAGATGATACAGGAGTACTTGTTTCACAGTATCTGATATAAAATATGAAACATTACAAATTATAATATAGTTAACAAAAATTAACTTTCTAATTTTACAATTATATCATGTTTAATACTATTATATATATATATATATATGTATATATATATATATTTTAAAACTTTTGATTATTTTTTTTAATAAATCAGAATAAAACTAGGCAACTTTGAATTCCATTACTGCAGCAAAATACCTGATAAATATATTTCAAAAATAATAAATAAATATTTTATAAATAATCCAAAAAAAAATATTTCAAAAATTTAATTTCAAGTTAGTTGCAATAAAAATTCATTTGAGTTCTGAAACAACGATTCTATTTATAATTAGACTTACCATACTGATAAAAAATGTTTAAGTTTTTTTATTAATTTAATTCTAAAAAATAACAATCTTTATTTTAAGTATTTTACAAAGCAATTTACCAAATGACATAAGTAGGAATTCTGGAATTTATGTCTAAAATTGCATTCAATTTTTTAGGCATCACAATAATCATAAACAAAATGAGTTTCTCTTTATTGGGTATTTATTTTTACAGCTACTAAATTTACAGTACATATGCTTTCTTTTTAACTTATGCATAAGTTTTATGAACAAGCAACACTAAATAAAACCTTTACACTGCTTTACAAGAATTATTTCTTATTACTGTGAGAAGCATAGCTTGTATATATAAAATTTTAAAACATATGTACTCTGGCCTCTTTACTTAGGTTTTATTCCAGAATATGTACAAAAATATTATTTCAAAAATATAAATTATACATTACAATAACTAACAGCAAAATATATATTTGGACTTGATTTAATATTTTATGCATAATTGCCTATTTTAGGTATAATTAGCTCTTAAAATGCATTTAATAAATGGATTTTAAAAATATAGCAATATAAAATAAATGGAAACTTATTGTAGTATAGGAATATCTGAAATCCAAATACACATAAGTTTTAAATAAAGAGAAATATACACTATATTTCCATCTTTTCCTGATCTTTCATACAAGATCATCAGATCTTTAATTCTATTCAAGTAAAAAAATTAACTAGACTCTTCCTTCAAAGGTCATTAAAGAGAGATTTTATAAGAAAAAACATTCTAAATCTAGAGTTAGCAAACTTCCCATGTGTTCAAAATAAGTTCATAAATAAAATCCATATGCTCTCCTTTTCAAATCATAACATTTTGTTCCTTTTCCCCATTATTTTTACAGACATAGGCAAACAGACATATAATACTAAGCCTTAAATTTTCTTCACGAAAAAAAATTTCTGCAATATGATAAATCTTACAAATAAAATTTTTTACAAGATATTAAGTTTCAAAAAAATCAAACTCTAATATTTTGTCTAGTAATATTTGTATAAATATTAAAAATAAGTTTAGCCTCATTACAATTGTTAAAGTTTTCATATATAGAGATAATATGATAAAGACTAGGAAATCACTAGTTCTACAAACAATTTATATGGATGAACATATCAAAAAGTTTACTTAATATTTCAAACTTATACAGGCAATGCTATTAAAAACCCTAAGATATTATATTAAGTATAATTACCTATATGAATGATCAAAATTGAATTCTTCATTTAAAAGAGGGGGTGGTGAATCATCTACAGAACACATCTCCAGATCTGGAGGATTTTGGCCACTGGATAAACTCCTGCTTTCACTTTCAGAAAATTCTTCACCACTTCTGAAATGCACATCCTCAGGATCAGTATTAGCTGATGCTTTAATTCGGTCTGGCATAGCAGCTATAATATGCTCAGCTAAAGTCAAAACTCTGTTGTCAGCATCACTGTTCAGAGGCAAATTGAGATCACAGCTGCTGCAACTATCTCGTCGACTTGATATAGTGCTACCTTCTGAAAAGAAAATAATTGAAATAACTATTAATTAAGGCTAAAAAAGCAAATTAAAATTATTTTTAAAAATTTACTTGTAAGTTTTGAGCAAGAAATGACTGACAATTGAAAATAATTTCATTATACAGCCAATTAGAAGGAAAATCAAATTGATTCATATAATTTCAAATACTTCAGAGTGATTCATATAAATTCAAATATAAGACAAAAAGTTCAAACTTGAATAGAAATTTGATTTGAAGGAATAAATGTAATTCATTACTTAGATGCCAAAACAGGAAAAAATGAAAATTTCAGAAAGAGGAGAAAGGTTAGATGATCAACTTTTTTTGAATTATCTAATTAAGATTCTTTTCCAAGATATAAAATTATATTTTTACACTAAGAATAAAACTTAACTCTAAAATGCATTTAAAGGAACAATATTTTAAGTTAGCCCAATTAGACTGAACTGCCCAACTTAAAAATGATTGTGAAAAACCTTAAAGAATATATATATATATTTGGCCTTATTTTAAAAAGTATTTAGCAAACATGGAGAGCTAAAAACCTTCTGTGATACTGTACAGTATATTTAATAATAAGTTTATGAATATTTTAAAAAAACAAAAAAAATATATAAATTTAAAACTAAAATGTTTCTATTTTCTGATGAATTAAATCTTTTCTTTGAAAAAAGAGGAACAATTAATTAGTTTGCCTTTATTCTTATAACAAAGATCTATCAATTCAATTCAATACAAATTTTTTACTTGAATTAGGTATATTATAAGCACATTATATATATCTTTAAATTTTTCATCACTTAACAACTATAGAGGTTATAGCCAAACTTGTATTTTTCATTTTGAAAATTTTAAATTTATGGTAAAAAATATAAACTAATCTAAAATGTAGGAGTAACAAAACCTAAGGAAAGAACATAACAAAGACAGTAAACACAATTTACATTTTTTTACTTCTTGATGTAGTATGAATTCAACTAATCAAGTTAAAAACATGAAATTAATGGTAAATGAAAGCCATATGTTACATTTAAATATTTCAACATATATGCTACAAAAGTGGTAGTTCAATATGTGTGATTGCATATAACAACAAAGTTGAAAACAAAATTTAAATACTAAAATTAGTTTATAATAACTAAAGAAATTATTTTATCAAGCAGTTTTAAAGCACAATATTTCGTAACTTTCATTTTTATGTAACAATCTCTAGTTACAAGAATATATGATACAATTTGATACAAAGTATATTTACCCGTAGCTGCGGTAGAGAACTGGCCTTCCAGTTCATCATCCGATGCTATAATGTCTGATATCAAATTAGCAGTAGTTTTGTTTTTTTCATCTGCAAATAAAAAATTTTAATTGCAATTTTAAATACGAAAAACTAAGAAATTTAATTTTTAAAAATTAGAAAACATGTTTGTAAATAATGAAATAAGTTAAATAACTTAAAAATTATTAGTAGATAATAAATAATGACCATATTAACTGAGAAAAAAATATATGATATGTGACAAGAAAAGAAAAATATACAAATGTATCAAGTTTTGAATAAGCATCGATAGTATTTGCATATCATTACTATGTACGCAACAACAAACAATAGACAAGAAACAATAAAACAGAAATATTTGTTTTAGTTTATTTAAATACTAGCTGGTATACCCGTTCTTCACATGGGTAAATTTAAAAATTAAACAACACAGACAGAAAGATAAAGAAGTTTTTAATGAGTTAATTTTACGTGAATTGTAAATTAAACAAAAACAAACTTTCTGCATTTCTCAGCTGAACAAACAAACCATGTTCGCTAAATCTTAAGTCTTTAGATATAACAGCTGAATTTTTATTATTATTATTTATGACGACCCATAACTTTCTTGTGGGTCGATTTTTTAAAACACCTACCTGGTCAGCAAAAGTAACACATTGTTACAAATTTTGTGTGTAATAAACGCTTAAAATAGTGTAAATAATTTGTATCTGGATGCGTAATATATTAATATTACTTTTTGATGCATTTATTTTATGTTAAATAGCTGTTACCTGGGACTTCGTCCACGTGGAATTTAACAAAAAAGTGTTTATTCACTTCGCAGAGTTAACGAAAACTTATTTTACAAATGCCAGGCCATTGACCATCAGGTCATTAGGCAACGGGCTCTCCAATACCTTTTTACAAAACAGTTAAGATCTGTATATATTTTCAAATATATTTAGTAAAAAGCTGTTAATTTCAAATTACAAACAAACACTTCATTTTTATTTATATGTATAGATAAGAAAAATTAATTATTTGACACTCTTAAACTCCAGTACCATATTTTGTAAAATTCCAATATTAGACATTTTTCTGAAAACTGCAAATATTTTTAATACTATATAAGTGCATTAAAATTATTCTTAAAATTAATGCTTTATTTACAAACATTTAAGGTTATTGAATGGTTATATTAGCTCCAATACTCATCAACCAAAGTCTTAGAAATTATTATATAAAAGACTAATGCAATGAAGATGGTATTTTACTTACTATTTTCTACAAGAGAAGATGAAGAGGATAATTCTTTCTTTGTTTTTGATTGATTTACATTTACATCTCTAGAACTAGCTTGGAGAACATTTAAGAATGACAAAAAACTGCTTTCATTTAAATGCAGACTATATGATTGACTTTCTAAATTCGGATTATCTAAAACATCTGAGTTTGAAAATGAAGCAGTTGATGGTGATGTTTCTTGAACAGCAATTGACTGGGACTCTTTTGGACTTGAAGTACTCATCTGTGCTGTAGAAGAATTTGTTGGATTCATCAAAATCTGATCCAAAGACGAGGATTTCAAAGAAGCACCCATGTCAGAATCTTCAATTTTGAGACTTGAGCTCAACTCAGACTCAGCACTAAAATATAGACACAGTTACAAATTCAATCTACTACAAAAAATTAAATGTAATGTACAAACCCCGAAAATTGAAAAATAACATATTGAATTTTCATTGATAGTTTAAAGTATCATTTTGTAAATGTAACATAAGAGAAAATTATTTAATGCAATTACATCAATTTAGATAATCTAGCATCTACATCAGAACTTTCATAAATATATTTCTTAAGTATATATAATTCTTCAGAAACTTTCAATTCAGTTATCTTAAAAATTAAGAACAAAAGCATTAGGAGCAATATCAAAAGAGAGTTTTATGATTAAAAAATAAAAATAAACATAATTATAAAATTTTTCTTACCTTTTGCTAGCACTGAGGTGCTGTGTTTGAGAATGCTCTAGTTTTTCAAGTTGATCCACTAACATTTCATGGCCTCTTTCAGAAGCAACAGATAAAGGAGTTACACCCCGATTGTTGGATACTTTGATTGCAGCTCTGTTCCACTGGTACAGCAACAATGCAACATCAGTGAAACCCAATGCGCAAGCCCACATCTTTAAGAAAGTTATAATTGAATAAGATATAATAAAGCAGAGAATAAGAAATTCAGACAACATTCAACAAATTATTAAGATATTAAGCAAACTTATAAATCAAGTATTTACATTTAATTTTACAATGGCACATCATGATGGCTAAGTGTAAGAAATAGATTATCAAAAAGCAATAGGAAATAATTAAATTGTATCAGCATCAACGACAAATCAACTAGATAAAAAAAAAACGTATTGAAAACTAAAGATAATACAGATTACGCAATAAAATCAAATGAACATGCATTTGTATTTAATACAAGATATAATAGATTCTAATTTAATTATTTAAAAGATTACAATATGATTTATGAAAATTACACAAATGTAAATATTAGGACTTTGAACAAGTTTTCATTGTTTTTATGACAAAATAAATGTTTTTTTTTTAAATATAAGGTAAGAAAATGTTTGACTGAAAGTATTGCCCATTACTAGAGACTACTTTCTCCCATCTTTCTGGAAGTTAATAAATCCCATGTCAGAAAAACAATACATCTTTTGAGGCTATCTTAGAATCGAACTTTTTTTGGAACCTTCAAAAGAATGAAAGCTCTGTTCAGCCAGACCATGTGCCATGAAATGGAATAAGTGATCATTGGTAAGGGCTATGTCCGGTGAATACTGTGGGTGGAGTAAAACTTATCATTGAAGAATTTCCAGGTAGATTTTCACTGGTTTTGCAACATGTGGCTGAGCGTTGTCATGTAACAAAATCACTTTTTCATGTCTCTACTTCTATAGTGGCCCTTTTCCCTTTAGGGTTTAACTCAAAAGCATCAATTGAAATTGATAGTAGTCTCCTGTGATATTCTCATTCAGTTTGAGCAGCTTATAATAAATTGCACCCTGCTGATCCCACAAAATGCAAAGAAGGAGCTTTGAACCATGGATATTTGGTTTCGCAGAAGATGTTGATGCACAGCCAGGCTTAAAACACAATTTTCTATGCTTTTGATTATTGTATTGCACCCATTTTCCATCACCAGTCACAATACAGTACAAAAAATCTTTCCTTTTCTGCAGTTGTAGTAGCTCACTCATGAGGAAATGCCATCCCTGCTTCTGGATTATTCCTAACACTTCCAAACTGTTGACCCATCTACTTGTAATGATTTTCGAAATTCAGCTAGAATTTGACATGAATCTTCATCAAACAATTCCTCTAAAGTTTTGGCTTCAAACTTTTTGAAGGCACCAGAACATTCTTTATCCTCAAGTTCAAAATCATTATTTTTGAAGCATTAAAACCAGTTTCTGCATGTCGTTTCCAACAGAACATTATAACCGGAAGTCTCAACAAGAATCTTGGGTGCATCAGCTGCAGATTTCTTTTGAATAAAATAGTGCTACAAAATTATCCACAAATACACTTTATTTGGCACAAAACTAGACATTTTTAGAACCAGAAAAAAAAAAAAAAACGTTTTCTCTGTGGGGGGACAAACTAACATGCACTGAAGTTCAAGGTTACTTACAGAACTTCTCTGCAGATGTGCTACCATCTGAAATTACATGCACGTAGTCCTAGTAGTTCCATCTATTAGGAAATAGTGAGACTTATTCAAAGTCTTAATATATACCATATTTACTCGAATCTAAGCTGCCCTTTTTTTCCAATATTAATACTACTGAACATCGTGTATGGCTAAGGGGAAAAATTCTTTGGATGAGGCAATTAAAGCAATTCAGGTTCATGTATGTACTTAAAAATTTATAATACAGGTAAAATAACTAATTATTCACTTCTCATTAGTTTTATCTTAAATTTATTTTAATTTCATAAAGTCAGATATCAATAAACCATTTTACATTAAGAATTGTTGAGAATTTGGGGTGTGCCTTAGAATCAATGGTGGCTTAGATTAGAATAAATACAGTATTTATTTAAAAACAATTAGCACTAAATTTCCACAAAAGCAAACAATAAGTGAATCTTATTTAATATTTTTAGCACAACTTCCTGTACACATATAACGAAAATATTATTTTCTTTAAAAAAATAATATGCAAATTCTACATTAAATTTCTTACAATTAATAAGAGGATTGTCTGAGGTATAATAACATAATATATTAAAATGTTATTTTTGATATTTGTCTTTTTATTAACAAAGTTACACAGAAATTATTGTAATTTAGTTACAGTTTATAAATGTAATCATGGGGGCTTTCATATAAAAAAGAGAGTGTTTTCATATGAAAAATGATTTTGAAATGGAAAAATTTGAAATAGTACATACCAGAGGGGTACAACCTCGCTTATCCTGACTCATGGCATCCACTTCTCTCTCAAGCATAAGAGAAGAATTTTCATTTCTCCAGTGTAATAAGGTGCAAACAAGCCGAGAAAATCCCAAAGCTGCAGCTAAGTGAAGTAGTGTAAGATCAGAACAAGTGGTGGTAAGCATTGGAGATACATCATCATGTCGGGTCCAGCTACCAGTCATGAATTTTTGGCAAAGTGTCACTAATCTATCTTCAAAAGACTTCTGCTCATCACTTGCATTCTGAAAAATAACAGAACATTGTACAAAAGCAAATTAAATCCTTGTAGATAGAAAAAATAATTTGATAATGTAATAAATTTTTTTTAAACAAGGTTAAAAGAAAAATCGAAACAGTAAAAAAAAGTGTCAAAATAAACATTAAAAATTCATTCAGATCATACAAAATTTTCCTGCAAATTTTAACTTAATGAGTAGACAGAAGGGGAAAAAACTAATTTTGATACATTTATATAGATCAAAATCAGTGACTCGATTATTAATGAATAAAATAAATTAATGAAAAAGTTCGATATCTCTCTTTCAAATTAAAATATATATATATTCTTTTTTTTAACTTTAATTTGGAGTAATTTTTCAAGCAATGCACAAAAGCTTGATTTTAAGTACAGGATTTTGGACGACAAATGCAAGTACATGCACACATTTTCATAACTTTATCTAAAAATGCACACAATTTTAGAGTACATTTGCATTTAACAACTTTAATATTTTCTTAACAAGGATAATGAATGCAATAAATGCTGATTACATAGTATAAAAAAACTAACAAACAGTTGTGTAAATATATTTTTCTTATGGGATGGGGGCGTTACATTCTAAGAAACATGTACATGAAAGCACCAAGGGTTATTTCTATCGAAAAATTAAAAATCTGGTCTGCAGGGGGAGTGAACACACCCAAAACCCACCTTTTTGTATCCCTCTGCTAACAATTACAGTATATTAACTGACATTAATTTTGTATATTACTTGGAATTAATAATAAAATAACAGAAAATTCTGATAACTACCTGTACAACACTATTTGTAGTTAATCCTGCTGAAGAACTGTCTAAGCTGAAAGTTAATTTTGTTTCCATTATTTCTAACCTTTCCAAGAGAGACAGTTTTAGTGTACTATCTGCAAAGAAAGAAGAAATTTAAAAATGTCAATTTCTTTAAATATTATTCATTAAAATATTAATTTTTTTTTAAAAAAATAAGTACATAAGTTCACAAGTATACTAATGAATACTGGACTTTTTTAGATGAACAGTTCAAGAAAAAAAATCAATACTTTATGACTGATAATTCTAACTGAAGGGATAAAATAAACACAGTTACATATAGATTGAGTATGAATTTTACAAATAATCACACAATTTCTTAAATTTTTAAGCATTTTAAATTTGTCTTGATGGTAACATATTTAAATTATAACAGAGGATGAAACAATAATCAACTTAATCAAGGAATACATGGACACATACACCAAAAAGCTTTCACTCATTTACCTTTCACTTAGTACAATGAGTTGCACGTGCAGCCAATGCCTTTCACATGCAGTGTCCCTACCATGTTTTTTCACATGCAGAGGGTTTAGTGACATAATGATTCAATGAATTCAATAAAACCCATATCATTAGCAGCAAAAATTGTGGCAACTCAGACACTGCATCTCAAGACACAGAGCAGTGTACACTGTTTCATATGCAGCCTGTGCCCTATTCAAACCCCTGCATATCATCACCACAGCACCGATGGAACATCAGTATTGAACCACAGAAGAATGTAAGAAAGTCGCCGGGTCTGATGAATACTGCTTTCTAGTCACCAATTTTTCTAGTTTTTTCACATTGATGGGTGAATGTGAATATACCAGTTTTGTCCAGACACCCAATGAACTATTGGTCTGACACAAGGCAATAGTGGTAGTATTATGTTGTGGGTGGTGTTTTCATGGGCCACATTAAGACCCATCCACCTCAAAGAACAATTCTTGATGTCTGTGTGTTAAGCACTCCTTTGGCAAAGGTACCCCAGGTGCAGTCCTTCATGGCAATTAGTGTTTGGCAGATGACGGCATTTGCCAACAGTATAATGCATCTTGTTAAGAGATGAATGACTGGGGAGTTGTTCGCGGCATATTTTGGTTAGCTTCAAGTCATGTCTCTGCTTCCAAATTCACATGACATGAATCCAATCAAACATGTGTGGTTCCACTTGGATTGCAAAATTCATGCTGCCATGAAACTATCTTGCAATGTGCGGGTATTACACAAACAGTTGGTGAGTGCTTGGTACCAGATACCTTAGATTACTCTATCAAGTGAATTATTCGCTGGGTGTTGGCAGTTTTAAGGGTAAAATGTGATCATAATGTAATGGCTGATCATTGTACATTGATTGTGCTACTTTAAAAAAGTTATTCACATATTTTTAAAATCAACAGTTTTAAGACAGTTAAAAAAACAGATTTTAAAGTATTTAATTTTAATTTAAGCATTAGGAATTTTTGTTACAATTTACATACTCAATGGCCAAAAAATTAGGAATATCCTTCACTCAAATTACTCCTCCGTGCACTGATGAAATGAAACAGATTTGCCAATAAAAAAAAACCCTTTTCCTGATTAGAATAATTGATTCAACTTTGCCAAAAAAAAAATTCAAAATAAACTAGAAGATGCATAGTTAACATTGCAATACATCCATTCTTATGGAGCTGGGGAGATGAAAAAGATTTAAGTAACTTTGAATGCAACATGAATACAGGAGCATCTCAGAATCTCAAAAGTTGCTTTCTTGGCTAGCAAAATACAACAATGTCTTAAGTCTTTAAGGAATGACAGATAAACACACACACAAAAAAAAAGACTTTAAGCAATGTAGTGAACAGAGTCACTTGAGAAAAAAGTATTAGGTAAAAAAAGTACATACATATTAACAATAGTAACACATATTAGTAAACAAAATGCACTTAATTTAAAAATCCCAGTATAATACAAGGGGAGGGGGAGGATGTGTTTCAAAAAATTTTGAAAAACTTATTGAAGAATTTTAAAATTTGGACCTTTATCCATCAAATTTGAAATTGTAACTAACTTTCCAAGTACAGCTCTAATGTCAGCTTTAATTTAACAGAAAACACATTATTATTTATCCTGTGATTGTCATGTGAGTTTAGTTTATTGGATACTTCATGAATGGGAAAAGGTTTTCTGGTCTGAAGAGTCCATATTCTTCTCCATGATACCAATGGCATGATATCTGTATGCCACAAGAAGCACAGTTATGGATCTAGCATATCACATGACAATTGTTCAAGCACAAAAAAGGCAGTGTTATCACAGTTTGAATAGCCTTTTTCTAATCTACTTTGGTTCATTTGGAAACGCAGGTAATGTTATCATTAACTTCCATATCATTGCTAAGCACATGGCAGTGTCTCTTCATTATCACAGCTATTTTCAGTAGAACAATGTCTTTGCGCACTGAGCTAGAATTCTTTTGGAAGCATAAATCAGAGTTTCAATGGCTTCTTCACTCATCCAATATCAACACAATTGAGTAATTATGAAACAAAATTAAAAGGTCTGTCAAAAACTTCAAACACCACCTCATTATCTGAAAGAAATAAGATCTTCCATTTTGTAAGCATCACCTAGTATTCCTCTTCAATGGTTACAGCAAATTGTACAGTCCATGCATAGAAGAATATCTGTTGTCGTTAAAGCCAAGCGAAGTTTCATATATTAGTTGAGTCGCAGGGTGGGTTTTGGGGGGATGGGGGGTCACTGAGCATATATTCATGATTATTTTATTACAATTAATAAAATATCCAAGAAAATTAAAGAAATAGTTATATTTTAAGCCAATGTCTCATGTTAACACATACTGATCTATATTAAATCTAATTATCTATCTATATCCTAAAAATTCTTTTTTATGATTATAAAATGTAATAAAACAGACTTTTTTACATTTTAACAGTCTTTCCTTTTACATTTGATTTTATTAAAATGGCCATTATATTTTAAAAATCATTTTAATATACTCAAGAGTAAACATTCCTTCATTGGGTTTTGAACAGCATGTAACAGAAATAAATGAAAAAAAGCCATAGAAGATTTTAAAACATTGCATAACTCATACTATTAATTATTATATGATTATGAGAAAATCCACAAAATAATCAAAAGGCAAATCTTAATGCAAAAATTCAAACATAAAAATTACCTTCAACAGAAAACCAGTCTTCTGACTTCACATTTGTAGCAGATTGCCTTTGTCTATACTCAAAGAACACTGAATTCGATATAACAAACCCCTCACAAGCAACCTGAAGAGTCACTAGTCCTGTTTCATGAGCTGAAATAAATCCAATAATGTAATTTTCGTTATCATATAATGGAGATTTTTTACAATAGAAACATATTTCCCAAAAAATATATATAACTGCTATTAGTTTATTGAATTTAAAACAATTTGAAGCTCAATAAAAGCACTCCATTATGCAATTTATAAAAAAATGGAGAAATTCCTTAAGTGTTATAAAAGTTACTGCTTAGTTTAACTTAATTTTTACACAAGAGAAGCAATTTCTATTTTATATAAATTTTTAAAAAAATACAATATAAAATTAAATAAAAATTAAAATATTTTTGAAATTATGTTATATATATAAGAAATATATTTAATACAAACAAATAAAACCAGTTTTTTTCTTTTTAAACTTCTTCAATATTTAAAAAAAAGAAGGATTAACAGGTTTTTCTATCAATCCTAAGGTATGAAATTGAACATAATATACAGCAGTTTCTTAAAAACAAATAAAAATATAATTTTAGAGAGATAATAAAACATACTGACACCCAAACTTATTTGTGGTAGATAAGAAACTTTAAAAGATTTGGGCTTTTAAATAGAAAAAAATAAAATCTTAAAATTTCCTAATTTTTTACTTCATTAAATTTCTACTTCAATACATCACATCTTATTATTTAAAGTATCATGTATTATGCTTTCTTTAAATGAACTACTTTTAACATAGAAGATTAGTCAGCATTTTTTAACTAAGTACTTAAATATATTAATTAACCTATCATTATAATTCAACAGTTTTTTTAAAATTAAATGTTCAATGATTAGTCTGATTATTAACAGTAAGCTTTTTATTTCAAAATGTTCAAGAAATATATGGTGCTGTTAAAAAGCAGTGCTATATGCAATTGTTCCCCAACAGAGCTAACAAACTAAACAAAAAAGTGAGGAGCAGTAGATAGAGACAAAGTGAATCCGTGATGTTGTACTAGAAATGGGATTGTTAAATTTAATTGGGTAAAAAATAAAGTTGTTATTTCTTAAGTGTTGTAAGTGAATTTAATAAGAGTAGTGACAACAACATTTTTTAAAAAATTGACAAGCCTTTTAACCATTTTTTTGACTCCTGATTTTAAAATATTTTTTTTCTCCTATGAAATAAATGTAGCTGATTTTTCAATATCTATTATATTTTTTCTGAAAATTTTTCTTTCCCTTATTTTGAACAATTTTTAAGATAAATTATTTGAGAACCTATAGTAAAATAGATGAATTTTATTTTAATGTTACATTTTTTTTTTTAAAAAATTAAATTTCATTTTTATATTAACAATCTATTTACTTTTATACAAAAAAAAGGAATTATAACATGTAAGTGATATACCTGGGCTATAACACCTAAGAACTCCACTTTGGACTAAAGTAGTTGGCACACTAACCCCATCAAACAGAATGGTGTAAGGGGATGAGGATGAATACCAAGGTCCCGTAACCAGAACCTTAACACCACCCTATACAATACAGAAAAAATAAATAAAAATAACACCAATTTACATAATATTAATAAGAGTAGAAGATTTGTACATCAAATTGATTAAGAAGTCAAAAGTATTAAATCTTTCTTTATTAGTTTATTTTAACTTACAAAAAAATAGATCAAACACATCAGCATTTAACTCATTTGAAATAAAAACAAAAATATATATATATTAATCTCATTACTAAACATAACAACATTTGAGAATAACATTAAGCTACATATTAGCTTCATTTAAAACTCAGTTTAACTTTTCTGTATCATTTTCAGAGCACCTTAAGTTTTCAAATAAGAAATTGCTACAAGTTTCCCTGGAAATCAAAAATAACTTCTCCCATAATCTATTTCTAATATATCCATTTGAGAAAGGCATAAATATTATGATAATATATAAATTAAGGGAGAGACACAATAACATTTTTAAAAACTTATCTATGTACCTAATAACGCACCTACTTCTCTACGTACCTACCTTTCTCTACTCTATATTCTCATAACAAAAGGAACAATTTTCATATTTTTTCAGAATATTTAATGAGAAATATATCCCTTCCACATGCAGTCAAAGCATTGGTTAATACCCCAGTGGATTATACTTTTTATCACTTCCCAAAATATAATAAGATGTTTTAGTTATTACACAGTGTATATCAGCTAGCATCACAAATTCTATATCTTCAAGGCCATACTATTACAACCTAATCCTGCCCTCAATAACTTGAATGAACGTAGATTTCCCTGTATTAAAAACAGATAGCACAAATAAAAAGGGATTGATAATACGCTACATTACATACCATTTTTAAAAACTCATAATGAAATTATACTTATACTACTCCCTAAATTAACACTAGAAAAACTGAAGTTTAGTATATACCTACATTGTCCAAAAGCAGTCAAAATGACTGCATTGTCAAAGAATGATTAATGTGTAATGAAATTTGTTTAAAAAATTAATTTTTAATACAGTCATATTACAAGTTATATTACGATAGATTTTCTGGATGTGAAAATCGTAGGCACGCACGTCATATGATTATGTGGGAGGTAAAAGATCTCATGAATATCATTTGCCTGTAGTGCTCTCGGCAAAATTAAATAACAGCAATATTTAGAATCCGATGAGAGCTTGAATTAAATTAATTCAAGTGCCCAAATTTGGTAGCAAGAGCCGCCACTAGATCGTGTCACTACTGAAATGGCTCTCACATTTGGGACTTGTGCCTGCAAAGGCTTAGTTGCTAATACGTGGCCCATTAGGGGGGGAAAATATGCATAAAATATTGCTGAATGTTAAGAGGTCCTGAATTATCATAAGTTTCAAAATTATTAAAAATCATCAATTAAATTTGCATTGGAATATATTTGAGAAAAAGTGAGTTAATTAGATAAAAAAAATGGTTTAAAAGATCATCAGTTTTAATTCGCTCATAATTTAATTTATTTCCCTTCTTGATAAAAACAAAGTTATCAATTTAAATATGACATACACTGAAATACTTGTTATTTTAAACATTTATAATAATTTGCAGAATAACCTAAATTAATCCTTGTAAATCAATAAGGAAAGAAAGGTGGAATAAAAAATGCTGTTTGAAAACATTTTACCCGTCCAATTACAGAAATAAATTTCACAGACAATAAAACACACACACACACAATTACACGTTCCACTTTTGCTACGATACACCTTGAGAGAGCATAGATAATACTCATTTAGAATATTTTTTGAAAAATTCGAGCCTCATGGTAACTTTTAAGCTGCAGATATGAATCAAAATGAAATTTCTCAGATAAACCTACTAGACTATATGGTCTTAAACAATAGTGTAGCTAGCCTTCATGGGGCCCTGTATTAAAATTCCTTCGGGCCTTTTTGAAAAAGGAAGTTTTGTTAGAGGGACTATTGATATTTTATAATTTTTTGCTTATATATGTTGGGGCCCATGTAGCATGTGGGACCTGTATCATTGATATGGCTGATACGGCGGTAGCTACGCCTAGTGCCGGTTTATCCATTGGGAGCCCAGGGGCTTGGGTCCCTGAAGAGCCCAGATAAGCTGGACTTAACTAGATTTTCTGGTTATAAACTTTGATCCACCAGTGCCAAGAGGGATTGTAAATCTTCTGAGCCCAGTGCCCGAAATAAACTTCGGCACTGGCTACGCCCCTGGTCTTAAATATTAAATCAATTTAATTACTCTTGAAATAATGTATTTAAAATTTATTTAAAAAGGAATCTACAAGAATTGAATACCTAGTGATTTATGGAATAATTATAATAAAAAAAACATGAGCCATGTTATTAAAATCCGAATCCAAATATAGATACAAGAAATTCGTTTTTTAAGTATGAAATAACTGTGAAACTCTATTATCTTTTAAAATAACAATATGAATTTGCATATATCTACACTGCTCAAAACATTAGGAGATCACATGGATTTAAGGAAATTACGCAAATATTTCTTCTGATAACAAACAAAGAACACATCCATAATCTAAAGTGTAGCAGAAAACAGAAGAGACTTTCATATGCAAATCAACATTAATGGTTTCGAAAACCAGAAAAAGATAATAAGTGGAGAAATTGCGGGTTTCGTAGAAACTATTGTTTTTTGTTGTCTCGGTTAAATTCAACCTTTAGTTTGTTGTTTTGAGGAAAAGTGACTGGAAAATGTCACGACAACGTGCTTTATCAGAATACATGGCTTGATGTATTATCGTGTGACTGGAATCAGGGTAAACACAAATAAGTGTAACAGACACACTTGGAATGGCAAGAAGTGTCATAGAAAACTGCGGCATCGATTTCAAGAAACAGGGCATGTTCGATGTCAGCCAGGACAAGGTCGTCCATGTACTTCCGTAGCAAATAATGACTGATATAATTTGCTAACAGCTTGCCAAAACAGAACAGCCAATGCTACGCAGATTCAAAGATAGTTTCTTTTGGCAACAGAATGAGGAGTCTTGAGTCCAACTAGGCTTCATGAGGATGGTCTGTATGCACATAGGACAATGGTGTGTATTCCTTTGACAGTAAAACACTCTGGGGCTCAAAGAAAGTAGGTTGTTGAACATCAAGATTGAATGCAAAATGATTGCAGTAAAGTACTGTTTACGGACAAGTTCCCATTTACTTTGAGTGTGACACCAGATGTGTTTTAGTATGGTGAGAAAGGGACACTTGAAAAAGCCCTATATTCGTTCAGAAAATATCACATTACAGAAGAGGTAGTTTGATGGTATGGGTTGGAATATTCATAGGTAAACGTACTGACTTGCATATCACTTGGATGGACAATTTGACGGCTCAGTATGCAGATGAGATCCTGAAGAGAGATCTAATGTCATACCTTAGGCTGCAGCCATTAGTGATTTCTTTCTTTTAATGCAGAATAATGCCAGATCTTATATGCCTCTTCATGCGGAGGACCTTACTGAAGCTAAAACAACCCAGCATGTAAAGTAGCTTGCATGCTCGCCTGATTTTAATTGGATCGAGAATGTTTGGGAAGCACTTGGACAACGCATTGCTGCAAGACCAAGGTCTCCTGTTCTGGTCTAAGACTTGAAGAAAGCACTTCGTCAAGAGTGGAACAGTATTCTCAAAGTCGCACTGATAACATTGCATCCCTGCAAAACATGTGTGTGGCAGTCTTAGTAGTTCAAGGGGAGAACCACACACCATATTAAAAATCCAGTATCATTTCCACACAATAAGTTTTTTGTCAATTACATGCAACCAAACTGTTTCCCTGGAGCATTATTCTGTGTTCTTTATACCATTTCAAAGAATTAAAAGCACGCAACACAATAGTTTTTTGCTTCCTTTCTGTATTGTGTTTTATTACACCTGTATTCTCCATTTTATGCCCCTGCCCGGCTTTTGCACAAAGGTTTTGTCATTTTTTCCCTGCTCCTTTTTCCTTTTTTTTAAGCAGTGTAATACCAAATGCATTTTTTTCAATAATAAACAATGTACTCTTATTAGACATTCTTAACTTTAATTTTACTCCCAAAATACTTTTCCTCCAATTTGTTTTGGTTAAACTAACCAATATTATTTCTCAAAAGGCACACAATTTTATTTTTAAATTAGTGAATATAAAGAGGGTCATGGCATATATATATACATCCATTAAAACAATTTATTTAAATTTTTTCTCTATGGAATCAGCACCAAAATAAAGTTAAAACTGGAACTTAAGATTAACACTTAAACAAAAATTAAGACCCATACTGAAAATAAAAGTCACAAAATATATTTTCAGTAGTCTTAAAAAAAAATTTTTTTTTTCTTTTGTCAATCTATAATCCAGCCTTTAAAATTTTACTTCTGGTTTTTCACTAAGAATTTTTTAAAAAGATTTTTTTTCTCTCTGAATAATTTTAAATATATATATATATATATAATTCAATACAAAATAACAACTAACCTTTTTTTGTAAACGGTAAAAAATTCATAATTTCTGACAATTTATATCTTTGAACTCACCTCAGTGTAACACCAGTCGGGAGAATAATCAGTGATGTTTGCAGTCCCTTCTCTGTAATCCATCGCTGAATGATTAGTCTTGGCAGCAAAAGAGCTATTGCTCACGGGTGTTGACGAACTGCTACTGGACAACCCACTGCTAGGAGCAAGGTCCGGATTCAGATCGTCAAGATTAGGGAGATCACTCAAAATATCAAATGTATCCATATTAAAGACTTCTTCATCAGGTGTTGATATATCATTATCAATGAAGTCCATAGGATTCAAGTCTACTATCACATTGTCTGATGCATGTGGAGATTCGATTTTCACGGAGATATGAGGGTTTGAATCTTGAACCACGTATTTGGGCGGAGGCATGTTGGCTAACAGAGTACGCTGAATATCATCTTGTGACATGGCCAAAGAGTCTTCAAAGAGATTCAGGGGCAAATCTTTAGTCTCTGAAGACAATTCCTCCATGACACTACACAAATCTGGATCCTTAGTGTTTGGAACATTTGAAAAATGAACGTCTCTCTTCAAAGCACATTCTAAGCCTTCTTCCACTTCTGCTTTAACATTTTGAGATTGCTTCTTGGTAGATTTTAAAATGGTAGGACTGTCTGATGTATCCATAGCATTGTGCAGGGTATGTGTTGTTATGCTTCGAACAGTAGTTGCAGTACTATCTTGGCCACACAGAAAAGTAACAGGTGTAACAGATGCTGATGTTAATCCAACACTGGATGCTGCTGCAGCACTGTTTAGAATTAGAAGACCCCCTCCACCTTGAAGTTGAGACAGATTCAAAATCAAGGAAGTAGCAGCTGATCCACTGCCAGATCCATGATTTCCTGTAGTTAGGGCAACTTCATGTTTTCCATCTTGTAAGATAGGGCGACATGGTGCCAAAATCACACTTCCAGGACGTGGAGTTACTCCTGAAACAGCTACAGTTGTAGCCCTTTTCACCGGTACATCTTCAGATTTAATTGATGTTGAATTAGTAGTGAGAGCTGTAGTGGTAGTAGATGAAGCAGGTGTGGCAGTTGTGGTGGCTGTAGTGGAGTTTGCAGATGCTGTGCTCACAGCAGCTAAGACACCTCGGGAATGAGTTTTAGGAGATATGATTCTGTGGAAAGTGGTGTGAGAGCATTTCTTTTCTGAACCTGGTGTATTTCCTTTTGGAGTATTATCACATGCACATTCATGTGTTCGTGCAGTAGATTTTGCTCGCTGTTTTTCCATCAACTGTTGTACAATGGCTTCAACAGTCTCTGCAGTCTTTAAAAAAAATTAAAAATTTGAAAAAAAGGTAATAGTTTAACATTATATAAAGGAGAAACAATAAATTAACAAGTATCAATGATTTAAATATGAGTACTTACTGAGATCTCCAATTCATTGTTCAGATCAGGTTCATTCTCACTGTAAACTGTTGAGAAAATAAGAAAATAAAAAATTGTACATATATATATATACGTATATACTGAGGAAAAAATTTAGATTTTGGTATTATCAGAACATTTATGAAAGAAAAAAACACTTTTTATTAAATATAATAAATTTCTATACAACTATATTTGTAAATTTTAAAATAATCTATGAATGGTTCTTTACATAGAACAATTTTTTCAAAGTTGTTCATTTATTTAAATATTATTAATTATGTTAAAAAAATTGAATATGATTTTTATATCATTACATAAAGTTATATATATATAATTCATAGCAAAAAATTATTTTAACTAAACAATTATTTTTGTTTAAAATATAAAAATTACTTTTAATTAGTGTCAATACTTATTAATTGCTTTTGATTAATGTTTTTATTGAACTCACTCAAACTCGTGACTCCACATAAACAATGTTGGTCATGAGTTTATGTTTATGGTTATTGGGCTACCACAGCTAAGAAATCAAGAAAAGTATTCAAAAACCTGAATAGAAATGAAGGTACTCCTTATTTCACTACTTATTTCACTTCTTAAGCTGTGCTTTAAGTCATTTATCATATTAGCCCAAATATAATGCATCACAACATTTTCATGAAGCTATTTAGAGAAGTATAGAGCGAATTTAATGTGATCCACATTCATTTTTCTTTAAAAAATTCTAAAAAAATAAAATTCAGTCAGATAAGCATTTATTTAATAATAAGTAATAACATATGTAACATTCATAGCAATAAAATTAAGTAGCATAAAACAAAATTAGGTAACATTAAGGAAGTAAGAAGTAAATTAAAAAAGATATATTCCAGATCACACAAAGACCTCAAATTTAGAATCAGTTTTTTAATAGGAAATGATTAGTCAAAAAATATTGCATTATATTTGGGATAATACAGTACCACAAAATAAGTAGTTGCAGTAGATGTTTTCAAGGAATTTATACTGTTTTCATAGTTACTTGACAATACAAATCAGTTTACAACATGAATGTTTTGACTAAAAACTGAAGTTTTACAAGCAAAAAAAGTACATGATAAAATGAAAATTCAAATATCTTACACATAGGCTTCAGTTGTGAAACCAATTCCTCCTTTGTCCATTCCTTTTTGTCAGCACAGTAACTGAGACTCGGTGTAACCAAAAGTTTATTGTCATCACTATATGGGACATTTAGGTAGTGAACTAAAACTATATCCGGATTCTAAATATTAAAAGAAAAATTTATATAAGGAATAAAAAATAGATATATGTATGAAAGAAATAAAGATAATAAATTCCTAAAAATATACATCTTTATACAATTGTGTGTCATATATATAAAGAAAACACTTAAACAAACGTCGCCCAGCCCGTATGGCGGCTATGTCCCTCCCAGTGGGTTTGGATCGAATCCCGAGTAAGACATGGTTGTATCTTCTTTGGGAAGGAAGTCGGTCTTTTGCCTGAAATGGATTCCCGTCTCGAAAGAAAAAAAGCAGCGCACCTCTTCTTGTTATATGCTGGGATCATCGTTTGTAATAAAATCTGTATTCTTCTGTGGTTGTGTTATATGTTCTGTTCATCTATCTCATGTCTTTCTTATGTATCCCAGTAATAAACAACAACAACTTAAACAATCAAATTATTTTCATAAAATTTACATTAAGAGTCCATTTTAAAACTTTCAAAAAAAGTTCTTTCTGTACAAAACAATAAAAATAAATTGAACAATCATAATCTAAAACTAAATAAATAAAATCGATTCTTGATTAACAAAAAAGTAAATATATTTATGTAATTTAAAATTTAAAAAATACCAAATAATTTATTACTAAAAAAATCTAACAAATTCTCAAGATAATTTTACTATTAAAAAACTAATAATATACAATAAAGCATTTTTTCTTTTCTTAATATCACACACATAATAAAGAAGGAATGTAATTAAATTAGATGAAAAATATAAATCCCTATCAAAAATAAAACGTATGTCAGCAAAACATATTAAATGCCTTTTTAAATAATTATTAATAATACAATTTAATCCACAGATTCTCATGCATTACTTTAGTTAATATATTTAACACATACTTATGCTAATATTTTGGTGATAAGGAAATACTTAAATAAAAATTATTATTACACATATATTGCCCAGATAAATACTTATTTGGAAAACAATTACTTCCCCACAGTAAATTTTTAATGCATACATTATTTCAATTATGTCATTATTATGGTCAGTTTATTAAATTAATAAACAATTGTTATCATCATTCAAGTATTTCATTTAGTTTATTAGTTATAAATAATTAATAAATATTATAATATGCATTACATAAATTTTTAAGAAAGAAAACATTACATAAATAACAATAGAATTTCATTCAAAATTAATTTTTTAATTCTACTGACTTGAAATCAAAAGCATAATATATGATCAACATCATTCAAACATAGAAAAGACATATTCAAAAATAAATAAGAATTTCTAAACAACAAAAATTTAAAAATGAAAATTTTTTGGAAAAGTAAAATTTTTTAATTTACTTGCCTGTAATAACCAATAACATCGTCGATGAAACGTTGGTAAAATGGCTGAGTGCACATAACATCCATAAATACACTAAAATTAACAAATATATGAAATTCAAGCAAAAAAATAATAAAAATAGCTTGAAATATAACTTAAATGATATTTTTAAAACAAATATAATTTTACATATAGAATACACAATATTCATTATTACATTGCTTTGAGCAAAAAGTAATTTCATTTTGTGTGTGTGAATGAAAATGAAAGGCAATTTTTATATAGTGAATAAATATTTTATTAAATTACATATTGTGCATTCTTGTCCAATACCTTCTGCCATCTTTCTGGTAGTAGCATGATTCCATAATCATAAAAGTTTTGTTCTCTGCAAAAAACTGATCTGTGATGTTTGATCCCTTCATTTTAAATAAAAGTTTTACTATCTAAAAAATTTTGTAGAAACTGAAATAAATAATAATCATAAGGTGCTAGATCTGGAGAATGAGGTGGATGTGGCAGTATAATTCATTCAAGCTGTAAAAGCTTTTGGCGAGTTACCAAACTTGTATGAGGTCTCTCATTATCTTGGTGGATCACTACACCTTTTCTGATGAACTCGTAGCCTTTTTTTTTTAAGTAAATCTTTCAATTTGTCAAGCTGATGACAATACACTTCAGAATCGAATCTTATGAAATCCCCCCCAAACAGATAGTATAATCCTTTTTGAGGAATATCGGCTTTCGAAGTACTTTGGGCGGTTTCATCTTTTTTACTCCTTGATCTCTTGCTTTTGACATAGTTAGACAACCCATTTCTCTTCTCCAGTGATGCTGCGCTTCAAAAGTGAATAATTTTCTTAACGTTTAGGAAGTAAATCATAGACATCAACACAATGTGTGACACAAATTTCTTTCCGTAAGATCATGAGGAACCCATATGTCAAGCTTTGAGGTGAAACCTAGGCCTTTTCAGTGGTCTTGAACAGTTGAATTCAATTAATTTAACCTCTCAACGAGATCTCACGAGTTCCTATCCACCGGTTTGCATCAATTAATGTCTTTAATGTGACTTTATCAGCTTCAACTGGCCTTCCAGAACATGGTGCATCTTTAACATCAAAATTGCAGAAGAGAAATTTTGCAGACCAGTTTTGGCACTGGCGTACTGTCAATGCAACTTTTCCATACACATTTGTAAATTATTTTCTTGCTTGAACAGCATTTTTACCTTTTCCATAGTAAAAATCTAAAATATGCCAAAAAATGCTACTCTCCATATCTGAAAGGACACCAGCCAAAAACTACTGCGTATAATCAATTGGACCTTTTTACAAGCAAGTCTTGCTATAACATACAATCTCAAAACATACAACAATTATGTGGCTTACGTGTGAAGTTTGGTGGGAAAAAATACAATTAAATCCCCCTGTCGGGCAAAAGCGAAATTACTTTCCAAACAACCTAATATAATTTTAAAAAACATACATAAAATTTATAAAACCATCTTATTCGCTTAGTATCAAATATTTCAATTTTTTATTCTTCACTTATCTCAAAATGAGCATGAAAAAAAAACCAAAATAACATAACTGAGTTAATTTCTGAAGCATTTAAATCAAATTATCCTATATCATGTTTAATTATCAAGAAGAGTAATTAAATCTGATTTTCAAACATAGTTGATGCAGTACTTATCCATGATTTGTATGATTGCAAAAAGGTCAAATATACAAAAAGTTGTTCATATTTTATAGAAACGATTTTGTAATTCATTTTCTAGCTTGCATTTTGAGATACAACTTTGGTAACTTCAGAATAATCGTCTGTTAATGTTTTCTTTTGGTTATAATATAAAATAAAGATTTATTTTAAAATTGGCTCCTAAAATTGATATATGGCTTGAAGGTTATGTAACTACGCTTTCTGAGAAGAAACATTCGTATCAAAAAGTTATAAAGCAGTGTAAAGTCTCGTTTATTGCATTTCAATAAAGGTATTCATAATATATTAAATTTGAAAGTTAAAAAACGTCTAGCTGAAAGTAAAGATTAAAACATGACCATGAAACTTCATCCTAAGACTGTCCAAACAAAGGCAACCATCAAGAAAGTGAAGTTTCTGATCCTCTCTCTAAAAGAAAATCCGCCGACCCAAAAATTCATTGCATTGAAACTAGCAATGTATTCCGGCACTATAAGTAAAATCATTCATAAAGATTAAAAGTTAAATAAGATGTTTAAACCTAAATTTTGTCTCCTTTTCAAAACAAATTCTAAAAAATTATATAAAAAACACGTAGCTGCTGAAAAATGGAAATTCATGGTAACACTGGATGAGACATGAGTATATTTAAGTGTCTGTAATAAAAGATCAATTTTCTATTGTTCAACTCACGAGAATGACCGTATGAAATGACTTTGCCAGTGTACAGTAAAGTTCCCAAAGGGATTCATCATAGTTGCAGGATTTTCTAACAGCAAATTAAAAATAAAAAAAGTCTCAAATAAAGCTAAATTAATTCACTCTACTATCGACAAAATATTTTAGAACCAATTTTTGAAGAAGAAATTCCAATCTTATGAGGAAAGGACGTTGATTAAGTTCAGCTTCATATGAACAAAGCCTCTAGTCACACGTCTAAGTCAGCTGCAGCTCATTTAGTAAAGAAAAAAATCAGAAACAGGAATAAAGTGTATCCTATTTAATGAAATACGCTTAAAATCCCTTTACACTTCTCCAATGGACTTTTGTGCTTTGGATTTATCAAAAACGAGCTTTAGGAAAACAGCATCTAAGAGCACTGAGTGGATTTTGGAAAGCAGTTCAAGAGGAATGGAGTAAAATTTGTATGACAGTAATAAAAATGTTTACTTTCAAGAAAAATTTGAGCTACAGCTATTATTAAGTATCATGGTTATCAGATAATTGCCACAAAAAACCACGGCTAAAGTGTAGATGGTTTTGGCGATTTTTATCTAGATGTCATAGATAGCTTGGCTAACGAATCCAGTCGCCAAAAATACCTATCACTAAATGAAGTAGCTTAGCGAACGATTTCGGTCGCCAAAAGAAATTTACATCACCAAGAACCCCCCTCCCCCACACACATACACTTCAGCCAAAACCACAAATTGTCACGGAATTTATTGATAAAAAGTAATTATCAAAATCGTTTCCATAAAGGGTAAACAACTTTCTGCAGTAAAAAAAAAAAATCACAATTTTTTTTTAAAAAGAACAAACAATATAAATAAAGCTATTAAAGCTACTTTTTAAAAAACTCACCTCTGTCCCTTGCACTTTTAATTTCATGTGATCTTCCCTAGTGGTCTTGCCATCTTTCCTCTTTTTCCAACAGTAGCCATCCCTTCGATAACGAACCCTTTTGCGACTGTACAGTAGCATTGAGCCACTTTTCGGTCTGAAATCAATGCAAAATGTATGAAACAACTTTATAATCCAATTAAAATAAAGTAATACTACGAGGGTGAGTTGGAAAGTAAGTGTCCCCTTTCGATTGTAGTCCGGGTTGCGTGTGAAAGTCAAAACGTAGAACGAGACATTTAAGATAAGACATAACTTCATTTTTCCATATAAGTAAAGAGTACATTGTGACATTTATCATACCGCTTGATAAGCTTAAAAACCCCTTCAAGAAAAATTCAGGGCTTTGCATACGGAAGAAGCGTTTAACGGCTTGTTTGACTTCAGCATTGCTTCCAAAGAGCCTTCAGGTGAGATTCTTCTTCAAAGCCGGGAACAGATGAGTCACTTGGTGCGAGATTAGGACTGGCGGATGATGTAGGCGCTCCCAATCAGGAGTTGCAATATGGTTTGCATTGCCGTCGTCGCCGAGTGTGGTCTCGCATTGTCATCCAACAACAGAACGCCAGATCCGAGAAACCCAGGCCGCTTTTTCCGAATCACTTCTTTCAATTTCGATCAGGGTGTCACAATACCGCGTAGGCACTGTGACACCTTGGTTTCAACCTCCAAAAAGTCCATTCAAAAGTAAACGCTTCTTCCGTATGCAAAGCCCTGAGTTTTTCTTGGTTTGATTGATTGAATATTAACGTCGCACGGTTCAGCTACACGAGGGCTTTTGGCGACGGACCACGTAATTTTGAACCATGGTCAAGTGACGTGAACGACACCTGAGCTGGCACCCCTCTCTCCTAACTACCACACCACACCACACCAAAGGGAGGACGTTTCAGCTCTCGACAGATTTAACGTGCATCGCTGCCCTACGCGGCGGGTCTTTAGTGGTACTGGGTTCGAACTCGTGACAAGGCAAACCACGATCCGATACCTATACCACTCGGCTACCGCGGCCACTGAGTTTTTCTTGGAGGGTGTTTCGAAGCTTATAAAGCGGTATGACAAATGTCTCAATGTACTTCGTACTTATGAGGAAAAATAAAGTTGTCATATTTAATGTTTAATATTTATCTTTAATGTCTTATATTTAACGTTTAATCCTATGATTTAACTTTCCTACACAACTCTGACTACAGTCGACAGGGGAAACTTACTTTCAGACTTAACTTTGTACATCAAGTATTTTTAAAGAACTTACCTAATTTTAACTTCTTTTGATAACCAATCTTCATGACGTTCAAAACTGATAAGCAATGATGCTATTTCCTACAAAAAAAACTTCTCATTTAGACAAGGGTATGCATGTATATACATATTAAATTTCCTTTTTGATTATCAGTTTCCAATTTATAAAGGAATTCAGAAATGATTTTTATAGTACACATGAAAGATAAAAAATATTAGAGCATTTATTAGAATAGAGAGCTCATTTTGTTTCACAAATATAATCTTGTGTACTGCCACTAAATGTCAACATTTATATAATATTTAAATTAGAATAAAGAAAAATATAGAAATTCAGATTTTAAGATAATTAACAGTGTTTATAAATTATTCAAATACATATTTGTTAAAATATAACAAAAATAAATTTATAAAAAGAGCAACGATCTACAGAGATAAAAATGAAGCAAATCCTTAAATTGGTTAAATTATTTACAATTGTTTCTAATAGCTTATGGGGGGGGTTCACCCATGTGATGGTTTCAAAAAAATCAAAAAAAAATTTTTTTTTCTTCATAAATTGTTTCCTTAACATACGGTGGTAAAGTGATTTTTTTTAATTTAAAGTCGTTATAAAGAAGCAAGTGTTAGAAGAACAGCTGTCCATAGCGTCAAGTAAAGATTTTCATTGTTTTAATGGAACGTGAAACTTAAAACACGTTTTTCTCAAAACTGTGTTTTTCAAACTTTCCTCCATCCTATCTCAAGAACGGTTTGACCGAATGACTTCAAATTTATAGGGAAGACTCAACATAAATATACGCACAAAATGAACTACGATCATTCCAAAATTGAAAATATTTCTATTTTTTTGTAACAAAAACATAACAAAAAAACCATGAAATTCGAAACTTTTTTTCAGAAGTCTGCCAAAAATCCAATTTTTGATATTTTCAATTGAGTGTAGTTCATTTGGTGCATTAAAACTTATAGATTAAAACGCCATTATTTTATTATTTTTTTTTTTTTTTTACTTCAGATAAGCCAATCAGCCGGAATTGTGGAGGCAGTGTACGTCCCTTTTTTCGAGGCGGGTGTGTTCAGAGAGCTATAACTCACGTTCTATTGGATATTTTTGGCTAAACATTTATATACATACTCTTAAAACACATATAAATAAATGATAAAGAACTTAAAGTTCTATCTTTTTACTGGTCGTCAAAAAAAAAAAATCCCAAAGAATGCTTAAAAAAAACAGGCTGTCACATGGGTGAATTCTCTTAAATCAATGCTTGCAAAACTAATCTTTTTTTGAAAAAGAAACGTTTTGTTCTTTGTAGAGTCATAACTAATTTACAGTTAATCAATTGGCTTTTTACTCAATTTTTGGTCATTGAAAATTTTAAAAATTCTATGGAAATTTGCAACAACTAACTATTTTATAATAAAGTATACTTTTTCAGTTCCAAAGACTTTTTACGTCTACGATATGTAGTATATAAAAATCAACTATAAAAATTGCTATGTTAACAAAATCTTTAAAATAAAATAAAAAATCTTCAAAATAAATATGTTACATAGCAAAATCACTGTAATTAATGCTAGGAAAGCAAAAGCTAATTACTCATACGAACTATTGTATATAACTGCTTTTTTTATCAAAAAAAATTATTGTGTGTGCTAATTTTTCATTTCAATCGTTAATTTTTTATTTCATTAAAGAAAGGGAGTTCATTTTATGAAATGAGAATATTTTATTCAAAGATACATCTATATACATATTGAAATATATTTTACATTTTCACACACTATATTAATCGGAATGAATGAAATATCTTCGTTGAGTTTCTAGACTCATTTCCTCTATTTTTAGGAACATAAAAATTTATCTTTGTACGAATCAGTTAACAATAGCTTTATATATTACCTATTTTTATCAGAGAGAACGTATACTTTCAAATAATATTTTTCAGCCACTGTTCAAAATTACACAATACATTAAAGATTTTTAAAATTGGGAAATAACTCAACCTCTTAATATCAAAGAAAGAAATACGGGAGCTTTTGAAATACATATAAATATTGCAGAAACCTAGCAATACCTTTCATTCCCACATCACGCTAAAATTCAAAGATCATTCGTCTTGTATAACTATGTAAATACATTAAAAGGATGTTCATAACAAATTTACATAAAAGAAAACTAACAAAAATTTCTAAAACATTAAATATTGAAGAACATTTTAAGATTAATTAACGTATTAATCAAATTATTCATATTCTTATTATCACTGTACAAGAATTTTTATTCCAAAAAATATTAAGAAAAATCAATATTGATAAGAATGATTGGAAAGCTTGAGGAAGGGCGTAGTAGAAGGGGAAAGCCTTCCAAACCATAGGTACAGCTGTTAGAAAGGTTGGTGGCGGTCGCCCAAGGAAAAAAAAACTCCAGTGAATGACCGATAAATCGTTCAGCAGGCGCAAAGGGCCCGATATTAGTCAGCAAACTACATTGCTCAGCAACTGTGTACAGCAACAGGGCGACAAGTATCGCGGTTTACTGTGGTCACACGTCTATTCGCTCGCCGTTCTGAACGCATTGCATCGCTTTGAAAGTTGACCATAGACGGCACCGTTTAGTGATGTACGGAGCACAAAAACTAAACAAATCCTCAATAGAGTCGTGCCCTCTTTAAGGATGGGAAGCGTTTCACAGGGCCACAAGTGATTCTCAACGCCAGTTGATTTGGAGAGAGGTCGGGACACGGTTTCATCCCAGTAACATCACGGAAATAGACCGTTACGGCAGTCCTGGAGGTGTTGTTTGGGGAGGCATTAAGCTGAAAGGGCAGACTGAGCTCCACGTTTTCGACAGAGGTTCTGTAACCGGAGCTCGCTATTGTAAGGAAGTGATCCTTACTATAGCGTCTGTTCCAAGGTGCTATCGAACGAGACTTCATTTTATGCATGACAATGCACGACCACACCGGACTGCTGATGTTCAGCAGCTACTGGAAACTGAAAATATCACTTGAATGGATTGGTCAGTGTTCTTCCCTGATTTAAGTCCCATAGAACATGTGTGGAATGCTTTAGGGAGACGTCTTGTGGCACGATTGCATCCTCCGGGGAACACTCAAGAACTTTAACAGATGCTGATTGAGGAATGGGCACGCAAACCTCAAAAAATTTTGGACAATCTGGTGCTGAGTATGGAGTAAGACAGTAAGGGGAGGGCATATCCCATACCAAGGAGTATCTGCTTGTTGTTCTTCCTTTTGGACAGACAATCATGTGTTACGATACTATGAGTTCAATAAAGCCTTTGATTCCCTACTATATGCATCGAATTCATTTTCAAGCAGCTATGCTTTCGTCATCGTTTAACTACAAAATGCTGTCTCTCATTTCTAAATTCCATGCCTCTTAAATAATTTCTCGTGGAGTTATGGCAAAAAAAAAAAATTCCTGTTGCTTAAGTTTTGCACACCAGTATACACTGGTGTGCAAAAATTAAGGACGAAGTCGAAAAATTAGCATATCAGCTGAACGAAGAAGCAGAGCGGACAGAAAGACCAATCAGGAGATTAAGTAAGGTGATGTACGGTAGCACATGCGCAGATATGCAGGTAGACGTAATGGGGAGTGTCTGAGTAGTATAAAGCATGTTGTTGGTGTAAGATCAGTATTTCTGGCAAAGAGATTGCACGCCGTATAGCAGTTAAAATCACACCGAGTTGCTGCCTCAGCGAGAAATGGCGAATAATCAATCTGTTAGACGACATCTGGATGCTTTTACCCGAGGTCGAATCATTGGGAGAAGTTGGAGGAAGGCCGCAGTGTGACAAGTGGGGCTGCAGAGTTCGGAATTGCTCACAGCATCGTTTCACGACTTTGGAGACAATTTCAAACTACAGGAACAGCTATCCGGAGGTTCAGTAGTGGTCGTCCACGAGGAACCACACCCGCAGATGACCGGTACATTGTCTTACAGGCCAGAAGAAACAGGCGGCAGACAGCGGGAGAAATCGCTAGACACACGACACAGGCGACAGGACGACCGATATCGCGTTTTACCGTGGCCTGAAGACTGCACGGTGGTGGTCTGTTTGCACGACGCCCTGTACGTTGTGTACCTTTAACGCCTGCCCATCGGAGAAGGCGTTCTCTGTGGTGCCGGAACACCGGAATTGGAGAGACAATGAATGGGGACGAGTACTCTTTACAGATGAGAGCAGATTCAGTTTGAGTAGCGATTCTCATCACATACTCATCTGGAGAGAGCGGGGAAGCCGCAATCATCCCTCGAACATCATTGAAAGGGACAGGTATGGAGGTCGCGGTGTTCTCGTTTGGGGAGGCATCATGCTTGGTAGTCGTACAGACCTTCACATCTTCGACGCAGGTTCAGTCAACGGGACCCGTTATTGTAACGAGATTCTTCTTCCATATGTGCGTCTTTTAGAGGCGCTATGGGTCTGCAGTTCCTTTTCATGGACGACAATGCACCATGTCATCGCACAGTAGCTGCCGAACAGCTCTTAGAGAGTGAGGATATTGAACGTATGGATTGGCTGGCACGATCTTCGGATCTCAATCCCATCGAGCATGTATGGGATTTTCTAGGCAGACGCTTGGCAGCTCGTACCTTACCACCAGTAACGATTCGGGAGCTTCGATTGGCGCTGCAAGACGAATGAACAGCAATGCCTCAACAACTCATTGACACCCTCATTCTCAGCATGGGCAGACGCTGTGAAACCTGCCTAGCAGTCAGGGGAGATCATATCCCCTACTAAAGACCGGATGTTTCTTGCTGGACACCCATCACAGGGATGTTTCGGCCTTCAGTCGCATTACGCTCCATGCTACTTTTTCAATCAAGCTTCTTTTCATCCCTCTGATTCCTCTTTTAGTAAGTGTTGCTTACCTTACGTATTGGGGATCTTACGGTATTAAATGTGTTGATTTGGAAAGCTTTTGTACAAAGTTATATTGAAAAAACTGTCTCGTCCTTAATTTTTGCACATCAGTGTATATATAATTCAAGTTAATTTCAAGTTTTTAATTTATAATGGTCCTGACCCTCCAGAACTTTTGCGTAAATAATTAACTGTTAGCTTACCCACCTAATGAGATGTAATCGTAACTTTAACACAGAAAAATTATGTAAGCGTTAATTCAATTATTTCTTATGTAATCATCTCGTAAGATATCTATCCACCAATCACAAGATTCGTCCCCGGAAGTCATGTGAATTTTGGAACTTCCGGTCTGTGTTTCATATAAAAAGCCGAGATTCTTTGGAAAATTCTAACCATGTTTTGTATTTGTGTCAACATGTTCTGTTAATGTATGCTGCTATTTTGTGTTCCGTATAAGTGTCTACATGTAAAATAAAAATGAAATATCTGTGCTCAAGAACATGCCTCATCAATTCAACAGCCCTGAAAAGCTCCTAATCATGGAATAAATAAATAACGCCTTACCATCTCCACCAACTATTTCATATATAGCCGAACCTCCATGTAACGAACCTCTATTTTGAAAAAATTTTCTATTTTGCGAACTTTTTCCTGGAACCAAGAACATTTTACTATTTTCTTTATAAAATAACTTCCGAGTAGCTAAGCGCATTTTCTATATAACGAACTTTTTCTCTTGTATAGTTCGATCTTTTTCACCCTACTTTTAAAATATTTCGGTACATTTTACAAATTATTCTCACTTTTAGCACATTTTAAGGTAATCTATAGCCTTGAACTGGTATTACCAGGTGCCTAACTCACCTAGAGCAATGAAATAGCTGTAATTCTTCTAACAAAAAAACTCAAATAAAACCAACAGTACAGATTTTATCAGTAATTAAATTTATAGACATATGTGTGGTAGTGTATGCTTAAAATTACTGTTTATAAAATAATGTACGTTTAAAATTACTCGTAGCCTAAAAATTAGAAAATGTC
The DNA here is from genome assembly GCA_019973935.1 of Trichonephila clavipes. Taxonomy (NCBI): domain Eukaryota; kingdom Metazoa; phylum Arthropoda; class Arachnida; order Araneae; family Nephilidae; genus Trichonephila; species Trichonephila clavipes. The sequence goes on from BMAU01013744.1 coordinate 992,535, forward strand.
GTTAAAAAATTCATTAGTTTTATATGAAATGATATTAATTTAATATGAAATTACTTCTTAAGTTGAAAATGCATTGTATTCCGCGAAAATGTATTTTTCCCCTCATATTTTTCTAGCAGAATTCTTTTTGATGATTAAGATACATAAAATGAATAGATATTAATTTTCATAAAAAAAAAGGTGTGAATAATTACTTTTTTCAAATAATATCTAGTGTTAAAGCTTGCTTTATGTGGTTTTTAAAGTATATTAAAGGACAAATCTCTCTATTTAACAAACTTTCCATATCACAAACTTAACTCGTTAAACATAGGTCTGACTGTGTGTGTGTGTGTGTGTATATATATATATATATATATATATATATATATATATATATACACATATAATACTCACCCATTTCAATTGAAAATGAAAGCCAAATATACTCAATAAACTTGAAACAATATTGCATTCTGATATAAAAAATTAACATTCAGAAGAAACTATTAAAGCTTTTTTAAAAAAATAAAGCATGATTACCTCATTTGTATTCCAGCGATGACGCTGGTTGGGAAAATAATCTGCTTTTGGTATGCTTTCCAGGCTTTCCGGAAGAACTGGTCGAGTTTCTTCAGATTCTGAAAAATTGGAACACATATTTTGCGCTTTTATTTATATATAATATACATAAATCCAAACTTCTCTTATGCATAGAAATAATTGTAAAATAGACAATACAAAAGAGAGAATTATATTTTCTTTTTTTTTTCTCTCAAACATCATTTTGATAAGTTCGACTACAACATTAAATGCAAAGTAATTTAAAAAATTTAACAGATAACAAAAACGACACCAAAGCTATTTCATTAATTATATAAACTTTCGAACCATACCCCATAAGTACTCTGAGATCTATTTCATGTAAAATACCTTTATCTTCCCCCACGTTGTTTTTACCCCATAAGTACTCTGCGATCTACTTAATGTACAATACCTTTATCTTCCCCACATTGCTTTTGATGAAATCCAGACTTCAATTCACGATTCGATTTGAACATCTGCAACCGTGAGAAGTTCACAATATTTACAACTATACACAGCAATGCACAATGATAAATTTGAATGTTGTAAAACTTCGGAACTTATAAATTAAGAAAATAAACACCAATTTTAACTCATAACTTATTAATAATCCAATACAAAAATAGAGGTTTAAATTTTCGTCGTTTCGTTGACAAATTTATTTTAATTTTTTTTAAATTTTTATATGAGTTGAGATCTGATTTAAGATTTTAAATTCCATAAGACAAACATTTATTCGATATGTACATTAAAATATTATAATTTCATTTAAACTGATTGCAGTAAAAGCTAAAGAACCAATTACAATACAAAAAACATTTCGGAACAGGTTAAAAAACTAATATTACCCAGTGGTACATAAAAAATGCATATATTACTTTTCAAAACAGTTAAAGCAACTGAAACGAATTCTTCTCTAGTTTTCCTTCATTTGAATGTTCTATAACACTTATTTTTTGGTAATAACTACAAACACAAAATTAACACAGGCATAATCGCCTCAAACTTTACAAGTGAACTCGTGGCAATTAGAGAGGCCCTTTTATTATATCAACAAAACCCACATGTTGTTGATTCTACAGAAGGATTAGTAATCTTCTCAGATTCTAAATCAGCTATAGAAGCCATAAGAAAAGGAGAGACCAACATCTCCTGTGATATTATAACCCTTCTAGAACAGCTGCACAACAAAAGAAAATCCTGTATCCTGCAATGGATACCCGCACATGTCAACATTGAGGGTAATGAATGTGCAGATAGCCTCGCCAAAGAAGCTAGAGACATCGATCATAAGTGCACCACCATCACACTTGACGATGCTAACGCAGTAGCCAAACATAGAATTATGAATCACACTTTTAAAAAACCCCTAGTTACGGAATTTGACTGTCCCCGAATAATAACATCCACAATTACTATATTGAGAACTGAACACCTTAAGGGCATGAAGATTCACCCAGACAAGACAAGATCATATGTCCAATGCAAACACTGCCCAGATCTTCAACTGACGCCCAATCACATCTTGGAATGCCCAACCGTCGCAACAAAGTTACTAAAAATGGGAATGGTCCCTCTGAGGGACTCTTTGCGGGAACTCCTGTACAGCCCTGATGCTCCCAGAATAGCAAAGGCAGTGATCAAGACTTTCGACGGAATCTAGTGATATCTACTGCATTTATTCATGGACACGAGAACAACAACATAACACTTATTTTTTGTCGCACGGTGTGGGTTTTCCTTTTCTCTCATTTAAAAAGGAAGAATTATTTTTTATTATCTAAATTACAATAACTGAGCATGGATTGTAACATCCCAGAGAGTTAACATAACCTCGAATACACTGGTTATGACGAGCTGTGCATAAGGGTTCGAGTCCTAATTCACGCATTCAGTTCAGAGAATTTTCACGGCGAGTGTGGACATCAGAAAAGAAAGGAAACAAGGGAGATGTTATTAGCATTATTTAACTGAGACTCAAATTACAAGAACTGTAGCTGATATGATTCAAATAAATCAATTACAATAAATGAGTAAAAACAGTCACACAAAAACGATGCTCAGAATAGTAGCCTTCGAAAATCAACATCCTTTCAATTTAAGAAAGCAATTTTAAAAAAATCAAAAGTTATAGAACATAGAAGGATAAATTCCATAAACAAATAGAAGTAACGTTAAGCGGAAACTTTTTGTTTTTGAGAATGACTTATTACGTAAAAAATATGCTATGGGCGATTACAGATGAGGTCAGACACTTGATTCCACAATCCCATACGGTATAGTAGAGTTCTGTACAAGTATGATTCGTTAACTTGCATGGAAACCTAAAAATTTCCTCAAACCTTGTAATTTACTATATACAGTCGACTTCTAAACCACAACTACTATAATCCATATAAGTCGTGGTCAATTGTGAGAGTGTGTACTGTAATAAATATTTTTTTCTATGAAATAAAAGTTTTAATTTTAAAAAGAATGTAAAATTCCCACAGTGAATGGTATATCCACATTAATGTAATAATAATAATAAAAGCAAAAGCGATACCTTTCCCATTTTTTATTGATGAAAAAATTAAAATTGAAATAATGATATTATGGGAAAAATAATTAGATTTTAATGATACAGTATCACATTTCTTATCCCCCCATTTATCTACAATACCATCCCCAAGTAGTAAGAAAAGTACTTCCTTACTAATTTTACAAAATGGCAACATCAATACTGTATCAGATTAGTTTCAAAAATTCAAAGAAATTGTATAAAAGACTTAACGGCTTTTACACGTATTTTTTGAAGAAAAACATGTTTAAACAGCACATAGTTTGATCAATTTTGCTAAATTCAATATTTTGACGAATTTCGTTTCATTACATAAATTTCAAAAAGCATGCATGCATTGGATGATTCATTGAACTACTTATGAAATACATAATCAAATTAAGCGGTTTTGAAACTAGTTTATATTTTCTCTAAATTTTGTTATTGTTGTTGTTGCAATGAGAGGAATTGCAATAAAAAATATAAAAATCATGAATATCATTTTTAGAAATATTAAAAAATAAAGAAAAATTTTTAAAAAAACTGAAAAATAAAAAGGTTGAGTTTAAATATATGTAGCTCTCTATTTATATTTTAAATAAATATTAAAAGACTAATTTAAGTATTTAATCATTAAAAATAAATTAATCCGATCCCGCAAAAATTAGTCTTTTCTATAACATAGTAATAACAAGATATGGAAATTTATTGTATCGAAATAAATAAATAAATGTTACGAAAATTCAAAATAATTCCGATAAAATATTTAATAAAAATTAAACAAAAGATATTACGGCAAAGAAAAAAAATTAATTAATTACAAACAAGAAAATTTTCATCAACATGAGCATTCTTTTCCCCCTTTAAATATAGCATTTAATCTATTAGAAATCCTCTTTGAAATTGAAATGACATTTTTTTTCTTATTATGGAGAAAGATAATGATTGAATTTAGTAGCTGAAACTTTAACCTTCAATTTGATAAAAAATGTTTCTGGATAACAAAGCAGGAAATCTAGAGTTACAACCTCAGTAAAATACCGTATGACGCAAGAATCTGATGAAAAATTGAGTATTTTTCAGAACAAATAATAAGATCCTCGATCATTATCCAAACGCAGAATACACTTTATTAACCTTGAGTAGAAAAAGAACTGACAAAAAAGAAAGTAAGATAGAAAAAGCATTTTCAAGAAATCTGATTACAATAAGAATTTCGATTCTTATATTTCCCAGAATTCTCAGATTACAATTATTAAGTCATGAAGCATTGGAAATGAAATACAGCAGTATTTTGACGAATAAAGGAAAACTGTTTCCACTAACCAATGGCCGAATCTTCTAATATTATTTTTAATTGCAATAAAAGACATTTTTAAAATATTTTATATTGGTGACAAAGTAAATTATTAATTTACATAGGAAAATAAAAATATCATAATATATTCGTTCGTTTGATTAGATTGATTTTCTTGAACACTTTCAAAAAACATCTGCAAAATCAAATTTACTTAAATGCATCTAAATTTACCTCTTGAATAAAGATATGGAGTAACCATAAATATACATAGTACATTTTTTTAATTCCTTGCTAGCTAATATTTTTAAGAGAAGCTATATGCTTCATTTTACTTAAATACCTTCCTTTATTCATTCCGTTTTATATTAAAACACTAATTTAATAATAAAAAAATTTAAAATTATATCGATTCAAAAACATTTTTATTCAAAGAGAAGATTTAAAAAAAACCACTATGGATTTGTTTCTTTACTTTTATCAATATAAATATTGACACATTTTTAATTTTTCCTCGCATAAAACGCATTCAATGATTGTTATATTAAGTATATAGTAATTCATATTCTCACTCACTCATTCAACCAATGAAATTCTACAATAAAATGAAAATATTCAAAGTTTCTTAATTTTTTTACAGTTAATTAAATTTTTCATTCACATAGTATTATTTATAATTATACGAAAATTTAAAAAATAGAAATATTAAATTGTATTAAATTTAATAATCTGAAATTAGGAGCTCAATTTTAATGAAAAGAAATTTATATTAAAATATAACTTTATTTAACACAAAAAAATTATAGTAAAATTTCAATTTTTTAAAAAAAAATAATTTTCAATATCATGTAGAATGATTGACTATTAAAGAGCACTTTTTATCCATTAAAGATTTACCAAAGCTAACAAAAATAAAGACAAGATTATACCAATCTCCCCCCTCCCATCTAAAAAACAACCTGTGAATAAAAATGCTATTAAGGCATCCGACTACGTTTGGAACCGTGATTTAAAAAACAGCGTACGAATGGATACTTTTTTTTATATTTAGTGTCACTTGGATTAAAAGACATATATATAATTGTTTTAAGAATATTATTAGAATAAAAAATTATTGAAATGCAATATTTTGGCAAAAAATGAATTTTGAATTACCTATTTTCAAAGCATTCTCCTTTTATGAAAAATTCTTCTATAATATTTTGCTTATATAAAGCTAAGGTTTCTCTCCAGAGGGCATGAAAACTAGGATTTTTGAAAAATTCACATTATTTTCAGAGTTACTACCAATTGAAATAATTATCGGTGTTTTTTTCTTAAAATTTCTCCACTCTGTTGTATTAAAATATGGAGATATATATATATATATATATATCCACTTATAAATTATATAATTCAAAATTTCTAGTTCAGGCTCTGTACAGAGAAGTCTGAGCTATATCTAGACAAAATATTATTATTATAGAAGCATTTCCCATAAAAGGAGAATGTTTTGAAAATAGGTATTTCTATGTTCATTTTTTGCCAAAATATTGCATTTAAATATTTTTTTACAACACTAATATTCTTAAAACAATTTTATACATGTATTCTAATCTAAGTGACACTAAATATCATAAAAATTATCCATTTATACGCTTTTGGAAAAATAACAGTTCCGAACGTAGTCGAATGCCTTAAATAAATAGTGAAACATAATTAACCTTCTAAATCAGTGGTCCGAGGATCGGTCCGTGGATCAAAGGGTATCGGTCCGCACAAGGAATATTAAATTATTTCTATTTTATTTACTGTGGTGTATTTCTCTCGGGTTTGTGGAACTTTAAAGTGAATCATTTTATATTCCATGTTAAATCCCTTTATAATCAGTTTTTAGTGCAGCTGTATTTTATTCTGAAGCATGTTTAAATACAATTAAATTAAAATTATAAAATCAAAAAAATTTTAAATATAAGCAATCAACGACCTAACCCCTTTCAGCGGGCCGCGGAAAAATTATCAAACGTTGGCCGGTCCGCGGCAATAAAAAGATTGGGGCGCACTGTTCTAAATTATACATACAACTAATACGTCAAATATTTCTGAGATGAAGAGATCATTCTAATGTAACACATCTTAAATTTAAAAAAATATGAATATGATGTTAATAATTAAGATATGTACTAAATAACGAATTTCTCGAAAGAAAAAAATCAGCACACACATCACATACATATACACGCAAATAATTCCATAACAGTACGTTTTTTAGAAATCTGTATATAAACTCGACAGATTTTACATTTTCTTTTGATCTTAATGTGTCATGTAATTTATCACAGTACTTTAAACATTAAAATATAAAATCAAAGTATAATTTAATTTATTAACTTACGTACAATATCTTAAATTTTCAAGTTTTACTTTTGAAAAAGGGAATATCTCCTGAGCAAAATTAGTAAAAGTACATTTCGACATGCATAAATAAAAACAAAACACGGAAATTGTTTGAAATTTTGTTTCAGAATGAAGTCCGGAATACTTGTCTATTTATTTTCTAAATCTAAGCTATCCGAGCGTATGCGAATTTCCTTTTCAATTTCCTTAAAAAGAGACTCTTATAATAAAATAACCATAAATTTCTTTTATAGGTTCTAACAAGGAGTAGAGTTAGATATTGGGGTCAAGAAGGATGCATTCCAAATTCCGTTTTTACGACATTTTTACATTCATTGCTTTCGGAGTTGTAAGTAATCAATATAAACTCAGGGATTGAAAAGAAAGGAATATCGTAAAAATTGCAGAAATATCATTACGAAATATTTCAAGCACATAGCAATAAAAGGGAAAAAATTGAATTTGAAAGAAATGTTTTTCCAAGACATAAATTTTTCAAAAAAATTATAAAAATGTTTCTTTTACATTGAACTATTTGATATGTACACAATTTAATTACAATAACGTTTTTATTTTTTCCGAAAAAAATATTTTTTTAAATTAATGCATAAAAACGAATTTGAATTTGCTCCTTTTCATGATATAGAAGAACAACAAACATTTATATATATATAATCATGTGTAAATTATGCACACACAAAATGAATTTCGAGAAGTTAGTCTCGGCAATATGGGAAATTACTGCTTTCACGAGTGAGTTTGAATTTTGCGCGCGCGCACGCACACACGCACAAACAGTTTCTTTTTATTAATATAATTAATTTTCAATACCTCAACAGTATAACACAATTCGAAAGCCGATGGTTGTTAAATCTTTTCAAAATTATCAGCTATTTTGAATTGTATTTAAATCTATATGAAAAGAATTCCATTTAGCTACTCTTACTATTCATCTAGCTAGCTATTTTAAATCAACTTCATCAATTTTAGCCACCGAAAGGTTGATCAGCAGCCAAAATTTCAAACCCGACTACGTGCATATGAAGTGCGTAGCGTATTAATATTAAATTGATACAGGCAGCAATATTTCCTCCACCTAAATTTCAGAAAATAGCACCAAATTCTTCACTTGAAATTTTTGATGCAAATTAAAATTTACGGTACTAAAAATGTTAATTTAAATTTCGGGCTAAGGCAAAATTTTAAAAGGAATTTCACAATTATCGCTGATGTTTCCAATCCTGTAATAGGTACCGATATTTTCAACAAACTTCGGTTTAACTGTGAATCTTAGCGGAAAAAAACGCAAGCTCATTGACACATGCAATTTGGAACAAAATAACCAATTACCTGTTAAGAATGTTTCTGAAACTACTGTTTGCAACAACACTCTTATACAATTTCTAGAATTAATAATCCATCAATTCCATAATCCATTAATAACGTCATTAACAAAATTGTTAAACACAACTGTTAACGACGCTGAGTATTTTATAGAAAAAAAAGACAGCCAATCTATGCTAAAGCTAGAAAATCTTGACCAGAAATCTATCAAAAAACAGAAAAGGAATTCGAATATATAATGGAACACGGAAATTTACCGCCCTTGATACATGTAAAAGATAATCTTCTTTACACATTGTTAACAAAAGCCTACCAGTTGAATATAGACAACTTAATGCAGCTACATTATCAATGTTTATTCAATAGCTCATATTCAAGGTTTGGGCCAATTACTGTATAAAAAAACAATTTTCTAAAAATTAGATGCAACACCTGCATATCTGACCATATTCCATTTCATTAATATAATACACCAAAAACCGAGATAATTACTCCGTTTGATTTATTTGAATTTGCGTATTTAAAATTTGGCCGATAAAATGCTACTTAGTTATTTTAACGAATTATGTATGAGATTTTAAGAGATCTAGATTTTAGTTACATCTATCTAGAAGAGGATTCAATTTTCTCAGAAAACGATACCATGCATGAGCATATGACTCAAAAGCATAAACTTATGACTCAACTTAGACTCAATATTCCAAAATGCATTTTTGATGATGCCTAAACAGAATTTTTGAGGACATCTTATTTCCAAAACTGAAATAAAACCTCTGCCTCATAAAGAAGTAATTATTAATTTTAACACGATGAATATGATATTAAGTAAAAGTATATAGCCTGATTCCTGGAATGTATCGTAAAGTTTCGTTTTGAAAAAAAAATTAATATTGTTTACAAATAGAGGTTAATGTATTCCGGAATGATCGTAATCTCTTCAAATAGCGTGAATACCGTCATCTAACACCAACAATTGAAAAATAAAAGACAGAAGTTCACGTCTCCAAAGTATTAAAAAAAATTGAGACCGTTTTTAGGGATTTCGGTCACATGTAACAGGCGCTACTTAGTGGATTTTTAAAAGGTCCCAAGAAAAATGATAACAAAATTTCCTGGTCTGATCCAAGAATTGTATTTTCAAAAAATCAAAACAAGAATTAGCAAAAGCTGCAACGTTAACTCACCCAAAGTCAAAGACATAACTTATACTGCTAGTAGATGCAATAGGTATAGTGCTTACGACAGAGAGTTTGCAGCCATTAAAAAGTTCAGTTACATGCTAGAAGAATATAATTTTACTGTTTCTGCGGACTTAAACTATTAACATTTGCTTTTAAACACAAACCGTATATATACTCACCGAATTATAATCAAAAACTTGATTTCATTTCACAACAATCACATTCCAAGAGTACCAACATTAAAGGTACTGAAAATGTAGTCGTTAATACATCGTAGCGAATTAATGAAATCACAATGCAATAGGTCCAATAGATTATAATGAAATTGGTTCAGCTCAAATAAATAACATCAATTGTTTCATTAAATTATGATTAGTTGCTAAAATTTTTAAAAGTTTCAATTCTTAATTTAGAATGAGAATTAGATTGTGATATGTCAACTTATACTGCACGTCCCTACATATCGCAAAAATTTAGGAAACTTTTGTCTTGAAAGCGTGCACAATTTAGCTCACCCAGCAAATAGAAGTACGTCTAAATTTGTCAGGAACCACTCTGTGTGGCCTATCATAAGAAAAAACTGTAGAGTTTGGGCTCGATAATGGATACATTGGCAACGCTCTGAGGTGCGCAAACATACAAGGATTTACTTCCAGCATGACTGTCAGTCGGACAGTATTTTAAACAGTCCTTTACATTAAAGCTAGGATAACAACCGAAGTATTTTATTCACGCTGGATTGCTCGTTTCGGTGTTTCCACAACAATCACAGAAGTACAAAGAAGCAAAATCGAATCTTGCTTATTCAAAATGTTTGCCAAATTACGAAAGGTACAGTGAACACGCGTACCATCCTCAAAGCAAAGAGTTGATCAAAGAATTTCATCCATCACTAAAGGCAGCAATCATGTGCCCAGCAAACGAGAAATGGACAACAATATTTACGATTTTAGAGCAATTCTTTACAACTTTAGGGCAGCTTTTAAGGAAAACTTAAGCCGCAAATCTACAGACTTGATGTACGGAAAAACTCTTCGATTACTAGATGAATTTGTCGTTGAAACTAAGGAAGAAAGACGCACATTAGCGAAATTGAAGCACCGTAAAACTATTTTACTAACACGTGAATTTGTTTTGGCAACTAAGAGGAAAGTGATATTGTTCCAATTCCGTCTTGACGCTCAATATCTCAATACGACATATTGAATAGCCACAACATAAGTAAGTCATATAACGTTATTCAACGGAAGTGAAAAAAAAATTACATGTTAATACAAGGAATTATTTCATTATTCAATATCTTTCTTCTCAGACTGAATAATACTATATAAAATCAATTAGCAATGCAATAAATAGCAATTAGTATTTAATGTGGGGAATTAAAATTTTGTTAGCTTTTAAATACAGAGATGTAATCCAGGATTGTTGGAATGAAAGGATGATGGCCATCGAAGCAATCTTCATTGTGGGGGGGGACCATTCTCCATATTAACCTTATCTTATTTCTAAAACATTTCTCGACAAAAAAAACTATAGCATTTCGCAGATATTATTTATAATGTTAATTACATAAATTTACTAAATATTAGAATTTGAAAAAAGAAGAATATAAAACATATTAAAATACATTCATTTCGGAATAAATGTCACAAAATGCGCTAAAAATACTCGTTTACTAAATTTATCTTTAAAAAAATGGAACCAAAATTTATTTCTCGCCAAAGGGCTTTTAGCTACCAATAAATTGTACCTCATTAACTTTCAAACGTCTGCTTTCATCAATAATGAATTAATTTTAAAGAACATATTTATACATATAGTTACATTTGAAGAAGAAAAACTCACGCAAAAATTAGACAATTCTGCAACAATCCTTAGATATTTTACAGTAATTTACTTATACATAATCTGGAATTCAACAATAACTGAAATGGAATCAAATTAGTAAAAATTTTATGACAGTTGTGAGGCTGTCACACACATGTTTATCTCAAGAACGTTTTCTTCGTATGGGCTTTCTTGACATATTCTTGGATCATACGATTTCTTTGTTTAAAATTTTTGCATAAGAGACGACAGACCTGAGGAAAAAATTGAGGCCGCTAATATAGCAGAATGACAGAAACATAATTGAAACGAATTGTCATGTACGTAATCAAATCAAAATAAAAATGAATTGGATCGTCTAATCATATACATACATAGCAAGAATATATAATTAAAGTTAAATAAATGTAACAAGACAGTACAAAGCAAAGTTAAATGATCAGAGCTTAGACTTAGGAACCAAGATTGTAGGGTTAAGTATAGTTTTAAAAGGCGCCAACCTCCCCCTATACATGCCTATATTACTGTGATGAAGGGGGAAGAGAAAGTAGTGCAGGTAAAATTTAAATAATTTCAAAGAATACAAAATCTAAACACTTTTGCAATAACATAAATCTACATATCATACGAAAGAGGGGGGGAACACACCCAGAACTTCATTCAAAAATTAATTATAATAGATACCCAGTAAAACATTAAGCTAAGTTTAGTTTACGGTGGGAATGTCTATGCATGCGAACAAATTATAAAGAATCAAGCACGCTATTCATGTGACAAAACTAACAGGGACGCAGACACTGTAACTCTATCAGTTAAAAAAGCTTTAAAATTTTTATTCTACAGGAACACTAGAAGCTTCGCAATTTAAACTGACTGGTACAGTCGATAAACAATTAGCAATTCACAGTTACATCCTTTGTACTTAGTTCTACTTCAATTCGCTTTATATAATATTCATTAACATATCACATTTCCTCCGAAAGAGAGTGGCAGTTAAAACTTGTAATAACGTCAAAGAAAACCCCCAAATAATTTTTAAAGGGGAAACCACGCGAAATAATCCGTTATACATGATTTAATGATTCGCACAAAACCAAATATTAAGTAATATTTTGATTTTCCACGACGAAGATTAACTTTTAACCCAAACTGTCTTGGGACAGAGAAGATATTTTGGCTGTGCATTATTTTTCTGAGGATGACATAGTAAATGTTGATTCATGGCACTGATTATTCTTTGTTTTTAAGATTTATAGAAACACCTGAGTGTTGAATGTGATGAAGTTGACGAAGTCAAAATGGACGTACTGGAGTGGTTAGTAGTTCAGGAAGAGAGAGAGCAGACTTCTTCAACGAGAAGTTACGAAATTTGTCGTACGATACAGTATATGCCTTAGTATTAGCGGAAATCATGTTGAAAAGTAAGTTAAGGTACATTTTTTTCAAATAATAATAAAATTGCGAGAAGAACTATATATATATATATATATATATATATATATATATATATATATATTATATACTTTCTCATTAATCTTGAATTCAATTCTAATTAATTTCATCGGTAAATATGGAGAAATCAAAAATAAGAAAGATGGCGAAGTTAAAAACAAGGCTTTATAATTAAAAATGTCACTAGTCCCTTCATTCTGTAATCATTTTAAGACATTAAACAAAAAACCTTGTTTTCAGCCACACAGCAATGAAAACAAAGATATTTCTAGTATGAAAGGACATTTAAAGTTACAAACTTACAAACGATAATCTAAATATTGTTATTTAGAGGTGGGTAAGAGGATTTTGTATCCCCCTTCCACCTTCACTCGCTAATCTATTTTATATATGTGTACACAGCACACAATTTCCCGGAACAATCTAGGACAGAATGAGGCCGTCAGGGTTGACAATAGCAGAGAGTGCGCGAGGCTCCTAAAAGTCTGGCCGGATCGATAACTGGCGTAATGCCCGAAAACTCCTAGTAACGGATTTGCCTCTTTAAGGAACGTCTTTCCACAGGAAAACACCAAGTTGACGTTTCGGTGATCATTTAAAGCACAGACGTGCCGGATATTGAAATAAACATTTTCATATTTTATCAAAAAAGAGTTCGACATGGATGAAAATTGAAGATTCAAATGAGGATATTTACGAAAAAGTTTTCATTGATAAATTATGACAAATTGAATGACCTGTCTTTTTAAGAAAATAGTTTAACTTTTTCGAATAAATCAAAAATAAAATGTTTTATTCCTTACTTTTTAAGAGAAAAAACAAAAATAAATGGACTAAATTGAAGGTTCATGTGCTTACATGAAAAATGCAAATTGAATGCATTATATACTTATGTACATACTGTAACTTTTTACAGCCATTTTTACAAATTATTATTTGAGGAGATAATATTTAAAATCATTTTTAAAGCGGAAAGGGGGATTTTACTCTTGATTTGATTTATTTATTTTCCAAGTACTTATATTAAAAAATAAATTAAGTAAGTTTAAATATAAATAAAAGATGAGAGTATACTTATTTCAATAAGTTTATAACATTTCAAACAAAACACTTTTTTTAATTTTATATTTACTTCTTGTACTTATCCAGCACTTGGTTACTTACTGGGTCTGGTACACTCCTTTTATCACTTCAATATCATTGTTTGGTGTTATGCATCTTATAATCCCTTTCAGAATTATTGCACTTACAGTTTCATAATAAAATAATATTATTATTCAGGACATAACGTCTACTCGCCCTCAAATATACTTCGAATTTCTAAAAATCATTTTTACATTAGCTCATTAATTCTTGTCATGTATCTATCACAATTTTTGAGGGGGGAAAATGACTTTCTCCTTTTTTTGAAAAAGGATTAATAGTAGGGTAATCTTAGATTTTCTTAGTACCGATGTATCCAATAGCTCTCACACTCACAATAGCTCGATGTATCCAATAGACTACACCGGGGGACATTTTTGCGGATCGGTCAATATATGGGTACACAATAATATATAATAAAATAACAAAACCGACGCAAATAAAAATAAGGTAGGTAGAATTCGCTAAACGTTTTTTTAATTAGGCTCTTTATTTTGTTTTCGCTATTGTTAAATAAAATCTGTACATTTATTTCAAATATATTTATTAATTCTTTTTAACATTAAAAACATGCGGCCCTTAACTTAATATAAAATAGAGCTTGAGGCCCGTAATATCACACGAGTTTTGACATGTGTGGCTGAACTAATCTATTTTACAAAACACCAACTAGTTAAAAATATCTTTGTAAGTAAAGAGTAAACTACCAATTATTTAATATAAAAATTTCCCCAATATAAATTAACCAGCCGGGTCAACTTTGAATCAATGGGTAAAATCCATGGTTCTTGCTTTATACCGGCTTATTTTAGAAGTTTTTCAACTATACTTTGCAATTATAATACATAAACCAAATCTAATGTCATGCATTTTATCACGAGTAAAATTTTCTAATTTGAAGCTACAGTAACTGAAAACATGCACAGGTTTTAAAAAATGAAAACTAAATAGCTTGAAATTATTTCAGTAAAAAAAATCAAATCGGATTAGAATATCGTGGATTTAATTATGGAAATAGAGAAATTTTCCAAGTATAATGTGTAATAAAGCAAGAATGGAGGATACTGCAACAAGAAAAGCAAAAAAACAATGCGATTTTACATAGAAAAAAATTAAGACTATTTTTTTTTAATTTAAATTATGTACATATGATTGAATAAAGCTTAACTAACGCAATTTTACTTGAACAAATGCTTTTGGTAAAACATAATCTCAAATATTTTCTGATGTTACATCGGAAAGTAATTCATAAGGGTGGTATCATTACATTACTGATCTACATCTATATATTACCCAATTTGTTCTAGGTTCTTCAATTTTCAAGTTACAAAGGTTTTGCTAGTATAATTATAGAGCAATTTTTCAATGTTATGAGTTAAAAGCAAATTAGAAAAGAGTTAAAGAATAAGCAAACATAGTATCCAGTCAAGTAAAATATCTTTCTCATAAAATTACTTGAAATAATGAATTAAAAAAAAGAAAAAAATGGCTCAAAAAACAAAAAACTACAATTAAGAACAAAGAATAAAAATTCAAAACTAATTTTCAATTGTTCTAGTTCTATGTCCTAATATCAGATTCCAGATGAAGAAAGCATTCATCAAAGTAAAGAGAATGAATAGATGAAGAAAGGATAATCAGAATATTTAATAACATTAACAACTCGATTTAATAATTAAGAGATACTGAATGATGTTGTTAGAAATATTAATTAAGAAGTAACGATATGAATTGATTCCTTACACTTGGAAAAAAGAAAGTCACGAATATTTCCGGATGCCCAGCTTAAGGATACACGAATAAAATACACATGTAATTAAAAAAAATTACTGTCTAAGAAGTCAAACTATCGTCCCAAAATAATGTAACAGATTATATATCAACAATTATATTTAATATCAATGTTATTAGTTTTAATAAAGAGTGTTTTTTTTTTCAGGTATAGAAGTTTAAGTTGGCATTACTTTCCAAGATGGCGACCGATTTAACTGCTGTCAAGTGATTTATTCTCAGTTTAGTTTGGCAATTCATCAAAACGATCATCAAGCATGGCGTAGATTCGTCGAATGGGCCCAAGACGAGATTGCCGTTGTTCCCGATTTTCATAAGCGAATTTTGTTTAGCGATGAAGCGCACTTCTGGTTGAATGGCCACGTCAACAAACAAAACTGCCGCATTTGGAGTGAAGCTAATCCACAAGTGTATGTCGAAACACCGTTACATACAGAAAAACTGACTGTTTAGTGCGCTTTATGGGCTGGTGGAATTCTTCTTCAAAAACGATGAAGGCCACAACGTTACAGTCAATGGTGATCGGTATAGAGCCATGATTACTAACTTTTTAATTCCTGAATTGAACAATTATGATGTCCAGGAGCTGTGGTTCCAACAAGACGGTGCAACATGTCACACAGCTCCTGCCACAATCGATTTATTGAAAGACACGTTTGGTGACCGCCTAATTTCACGTTTTGGACCTGTGAATTGGGCTCCAAGATCTTGTGATTTAACACCGCTAGACTATTTTCTGTGGGCTATGTAAAGTCATTGGTCTATGCAGATAAGCCACAAACGCTTGACCATTTGGAAGACAACATTCGCCGTATTATTGCCGATATACGGCCACAAATGTTGGAAAAAGTCATCGAAAGTTGGACGTCCAGATTGGACTACATCCGAGCCAGCCGTGGCAGTCGTATACCAGAAATCATATTTAAAATGTAATGCCACAAGATTATCTTTCGAATAAAAAAAATCATGTCAATCGAATAATACATCGCTGTTTTATTGCAATTTAAAGTTCTATACCTCTAAAAAAACACCCTTTTGTTTATACAGAATCGCAGTAATCATTTCACCGTTTTTAATTTCACCAGTAACAAAAGGTTGTTCATACGAAATTAAATCTGTAATCAAATACAAAATTAATTTTATTATCAATATTTAAGGCTGTTTTCGTGTATTGTTAAAGAATAGGACGCGAATTCGGAATTTTTTTTTCAGCTATAAAGGTGTTCCAACAATAATGTTAAATTCTAGCTTCGTTATGCTATAGAGAGCGGCATGACTTATCTAATTACTCCTTTTTTCTTAGTTGATCCATTTTTCTAGTATAAATTATGTTTAGCAATTTTTCTCCTATACTATGTGCTCCGTGGATAGTTCAAGCTCTCGTACATATGGCGAAGACAGCCTTAAGATCATTGAAACAAAATACAGCTTATTTGCCGATATAATCTAACGAAATGCTATAGTTACGTAATGTAGTTCGAAAGATATAAAAATTCAGAGACCTTTATGCAAAATGCATGATGACTGCTCATAGTCAAAAATGAAATATTTTCATTCAATCAAGATTGTCAAAATACGCACACACTTCAGTAAACATTTCAGACCAAAACATTTTCCTCCTCTCTCAATAACAAGAAAACGATGAATAATTCAGCAAAGTGTCAAAGTAATCGTGTGTCCATTTTGTAGGGTTTATGTGAAAGTATTACGCAGTACGATCCAAAAGTTCGGGGACTGCGGCCATTGCTGAAGACAAAAGCAAGTACCTAAAGTTAAACCACATGAAATAGATTCTCCCAATCCTCCCTTACCTGGCCAGGTTGGTTTAGTCTATGCCGTGTGACCGAACCACACGCATAGCTGTTATCTTCCGTAGCTAGTTAGCTTTGTTCGGCCATCTAAGAATGGTGGCTTTTCTTAAGGTATCCGACTGCGTTCGGAACCGTGATTTTGTAAAAGCGTATAAATGAATAATATTTATGATATTTAGTGAAACTTAGATTAGAAAATGTATATAAAATTGTTTTAAGAATAGTATTACAATAAAAAATTATTGAAGTACAATATTTCGGCAAAAAAATTAACTTAGAATAACCGTTTTTTCAAAATGTTCTCCTTTTGTGAAAAATGCTTCTATTATAATAATATTTCGCCTGTATATAGCTCAGACCTATGTACAGAGGCTCAACTAGAAATTTTGAGATGTATAATTTAGAAGTGGGTTTATCCATGTTTTACGACAACAGAGGGAAGAAATTTTAAGAAAAAAACGCCGATAATTATTTCAATTGGTTGTAACTCTAAAAATGTGAATTTTTCAAAAATCATAGTTGAACCTCTGTACAGAGGTCTGAGCTATATACAGGCAAAATATTATTGTAATAGAAGCATTTTTCACAAAAGGAGAACATTTTGAAAAAAAATGTTATTCTAAGTTAATTTTTTGCCGAAATATTGTATTGAAATAATTTTTTTTTATCAAAATGACCTTAAAACAATTTTATGCATATATTCTATTCTAAGTGACACTAAATATCATGAAAATTATCCATTTATGCGCTCTTTTAAAATCACGGTTCCGAACACAGTCGGATACCTTAAACAGCGTTGAACACTAAATTCTGGCAACGCTTAGGTAAAATACCAATGGAGACTTTGGAAATGCTAAATAAATTGTGTAGTGAATCTACCATGGCGAGATCCAAATTTTACGAATGGCATGGTCGTTTTAAAAGAGGGCCGAGAATCCATCGAATACAATGAACGCGTTAGATGACCTTCGACTTCACGGAATGCGGAGTGGCCACGGTAGCCGAGTGGTATAGGTATCGGATCGTGGCTTGCCTTGTCACGAGTTCGAGCCCAGTACCCCTAAAGACCCGCCGTGTAGGGCACCGATGCACGTTAAATCTGTCGAGAGCTGATACTTCCTCCCGTTGAGTGTGGTGTGGTAGTTAGGAGAGGGGGTGCCAGGTCAGGTGGCGTCCACGTCACTTGACCATGGTTCAAAATTACATGGTCCGTCGCCAAAAGCCCTCGTGTAGCTGAATAGTGCGACGTTAACATTCAATCGATCACGGAATGTGGAAACTGTTGAGTTAGTGTCTGAATGTATTCAAAAAGATCGCTGCCAAGAGCACTTGAACAAATCGCTGAGGCTACACACTTCTCGAAGGCATCCTTTGAAGGAATCTATTCGTCGTAAACGGTCTCAGTTCTGGCAGAATGACGACTGGTATTTTCTGCATGACAACGCACCAGCACATCGATCCCAATTGATAAAAGAGTTACTCGCCAAAATTCGCAATAACTTGCTTCCACCCCCATTATTTACCAGACTTAGCCCCATGTGACATTTGTCTGTCCCTATCAGTCAAAAACCTTTACAGGGACGTCGTTTTGTATCATCGGATGAAGTGAAAGCAGCATCACAGGATGCCTTGAAGGTTAGGAAAAATGGCTTCCAGCTGTGCTTCCAGAAGTAAAACGAACGCTGTCTAAAGTGTATCGTCGCCCAAGGGGACTACTTTGAAGGTGGATGTGCTTCGGTGCTGTAAACTATTCAGGGTAAGATTTTCTGCACCTTGTCCCCAAACTTTTGGATCATACAACGTAAAAGATAAATAATAAATATTATAGGAGTCTGGAAAGCAAGTTTTTTTACAGGACAGCTTCAACTATTCCTACATTTGTTTAATATAAAGTAACAGGCCAAGATATGCAATATAGAATTCACTATTTATCAATACTCTAAAAGTATTAAAAAAACATATTTCATTATTGTACTTATAAATCAATAGCCAGGTCTACAAATCATGAAGAACTTTATATATGATCAACATGAAAACAACGGTGGAAAGGGAAGTAATTTTAAAAAAAAGACCAAAAAAATAACATAAACACTACGAACATCCGCTAATGATATCAATATAGTGAAAAATGACTCATAATTCCTTAGAAATAATAGTTTATCACCTGATAGTACTTAATAATTAAAGTTGTTTTACAAAAAAAAAAATGAAAATGCTGTCGGTGTTTTTCGCCAGAATCTGAAGTTACTTTTAAACTATAGGTATTAAGGAATAAACCTCTATGAAGTTGGACAGCAAATTTATCGAAAACATGTTCGAAATCTCGGACATTTGGTGGAAACACGCAAACTTAAACTCAATCACAATATTAAAACGTCCCATTGGGAAACACGTTATCACGCGGTATAGATTGTGTTGCTTCATTCGAATTGTGGACAATGAATCTTTCTGAGCTACTCTTTCATTTTGTCGTAAATATCTCAACGATTAAAAACCTTTTCAAAATGCAATAATAAAATTGGAATTCTGCAGTTCATGAGTATTGTCACTAATTGATATGCATTCTTATACCACAAGCAAATTCCAACTAATGTGCAACATACTACCCGAAATAATTTAGGTGAGTTAGTGAATATTAACAGGAGCTAACACTATCCAGCTAAGGGCTTTTGGGCGACGGACCTCGTAATTTTGAACCATGGTTAAGAATTTTGGTGAGCTATTACATTAATCGTCAGTAATACTCCATCTTCTCTTATTGATTTTACTTACACATTATCATTAATTATTATTTTTATTAATTTGTAACATAATCTATGCATATTTAGTGTTCCTATAAACACAGTTTTTTGGAGCGAGGGCACAGTTGTTTCACCAGGGATATTTTCATCTTAACTATCCAGAATCAATTAATAAAAAATGTAGGGAAAAAATTACTGTTGATAAAAGGAACATATTTTTTTCCAATGAAATGATACTCGAGTACAAACCAAAGATAATGAGGTTCAATCCCTGTTCGTTACACAAAAACTGCCCGGATTTTTTTTTTTTTTTTTTAACTAAGTAGAACCCAATATTCATAATCTATGAGCACATCTGGAAATGATCCAGAACACATGACTTCGAAGCACTGTTAATGATAGAGGAGAACTATTTTGGCTCAAATTTTGGAAAGACAATTTCATTTAACAATAATTATTACAAAAATAGAACATTGGAGCTTCATAAGAAAATCAGTCATTGGGCAGTGTCTAGGATACAGTATTCAATAAACTTGCAAATAAAGGTTAAGTGTTTACGCTTATAAAATATTATTTTAATAATACCTTTCCTCAAACAAATATGAAATTTCATTTTTAAAAATGTTTTCTTATATTAAAAACAAAAACCAAAACAGTATTTTAGACAAAAGGAGCTTTAAAATTAATATAATTTTCACCGACTAACGAAGAAAACAGCCGACTACAACATAAAAAATATACTTTTTTTCAAAATCTGCCATTATTTTATAATACAGGGTGGTTCATAAAGAAGTATACACTTTCCAGACGCTGTAAAACAGTAAGAGCCAGACAGGAACCCCTCAGCAAACCGTACAGTAGATGTACTCTAAAAGTTTGTCTAGCCCCGATGAAAGTGACGTAAGCAATAGTGCACGAGTCAAATGACTAATCAGCTGAAATGATGAGGTCTGCAGTGAAGATAACTTTTTTATGTTCTTGAACTTAGCAAAATGGAATCAGCAACTGCTGTGCAGGGGCATTTTCGATCACGATTCAGAAAAGAATTACCGGCTATAGAAAATCTATCTAACAATGATATGAAAAATTTCAAACCACAAATGTTTGTGCAAAAGTAAAATTCCTTGACGAAGTTGAAACAGAGTATCACAGCCACTGCCGATGGACTTGATAACTTAATAAGCGTTTGGGCGGAAATTGATTAACGGCGCGACGTGTGTCGTGTGACTAAGTGTTCACACATAGAACATCTCTGTGATTGTCTCTATAACAAAACTTAACTCTAAAATAGTATCATACAATTTTGTTGCAGGTGACGTATAATATCTCACATTGTTCTTGATTTATAGAGCACTTGAAAGTGTATACTTCTTTATGGATCACCCTGTATGTACGCCCAACGTGTATCTAATATATAATACATATATCTCACATTTCGTCTCCTACATTTTGATGCCAAGTTGTCAATCGAAAAAAAAATTAATGTTTCGAAGTTTCAACGGTGAGCAATAATAAAAGGATATGAATAATCCGTACACAAAACGGCATTGATTTTAGAATATTTTTCTATTAAGAAAAATGCTTTGATCGCATGTTTTTATTCATTTATTTTTAAAAAGGCAATTTTTTGAAAATCGGTAATTTTAGGGAAAATTCAACAAAATACAGAATTCTGTTCAAAATAAAACAGACATATAAATACCCTTTATATTTTAAGCTACATGCTAATCGAAAACGTATTGCAAAAACTATGAAATTTTAAATAATAATGCAAGAAGAATAATATAAATATAAAAAAAATATTAATCTAAAATTAGTTACTTTTTCAGAATTTATATTAACATTTTAAGTAACTAAAATGATTAATTACATCGTTCAATATTACACAAATTCAAATGAAAAATGCAAAACATGATATTTAATATAACTTCACACATTCTCAAACGAAAATTTATTTAAAAATCCACAATAATATGTTCCCATTGATGGTTTCTTTACTTCAAAACTCATTAAAATTTATCATCATTTAAAGTTTAAATATGTTTAGGAAGGGAAAAGAAGTTTCATCACAAACTAATAAGGCTTCGCATTAATTTTCAAAAGTGCTAATTCAGAATTTTATGATCTCTTATATATACGTACATCTTCTTTAACTTCTTTAAATAATATTGTCTGACGAAAAAGGAAAACCAATTCTTACTCTCCCTTAATCACTGTAATTTGTCTGCGTCTATTTTAAGAGCAGCTGAAAGATTGAAGACTTCTATTGAAAGAATAACGTTCTATTAATTTCTCTTCCTCCCCATCTTTTCTTTTTCTTTTCATCCTAAATGAAATTACTTTTTTGCGTGCGTGTCGAAGTGAACATGATGAACATCGAAACAGTTAAAAGAACATTACTACTGATGCCAACTTAGACAGGCTAAAGTATCGTTTTACATTAGAATGTTTGATTCTTTTAACACCTAACATTGATGAAATATCATTAGTCCTTCAAAAAGTTTCCGCTATACTTAATTTTTCTCGTTTTCATTCTACTCATTTATTCCAGTACTTCTTAAATTTAAATATAAATTATATATATATTAATAAGAAATACTTTTATACGAATAAATTTTGGTTATTTTTTTTTAAAACTCAATAGCACACAAGACTGTTCTACATTTGGATCAATTTAAGTGTAGGTTTTTAGGTATCAAAATATAATAAAACACACACATAATTATATGAGGGAAACATCATGGGCAGTTAAAATTAAGAAATAAATAATAAAATCATAAATTCAACAAAATATCTAAATAAATATGTGAAAGAAAGTAGAAAATACATGAACAAAAAATTAAAAGCGAAGTCTTGCAAGCCAAAAAACAATTTTGCACTTAGGACCAAATAAGTGGTGTTAAACTAGTTTGATGGCTCCCACTATCACTCCTCCGCGATTCGGCAGGCTAATAAAAAAATTTCAAAAAATAATTGAAAATAAAATAAATTAACCATTTTAAGGTTTGAATATCACGGAATTATTTTTATAAAAAAATCAAAAAAAAACTGCATTAACAGAGGAATTTAAAGAAATAAAAATCTTGAAATGATTGTAAAGCTGCTCTTGTCAAAGAGTACATGTTTCTTGAATACACGAAAACACTTCATTATTATTGGTATATGTCTTAAAGAATACATGTTGATGACATCAGGTTGGTTATAAGTAGCTAGGTTGAGAAAAATGTTGAAATTTGTAAGTGGATACGATATTTTAAAATGTATGTTGAAAAAAGCAGACTTAGAGAAAAGTATTTTCAATTTTCTAGCAGAATCATTATCGAGCAGACTAGTGATCTTAGAGTAATATTGTGGATTTGGAAACAAAATTTACAAGACAATATATTTTTGATGTATATATGTTTTTAAAAAATGTTTGGGATAGTCATGAACCAAACAATAATTGAAGAATTTCTTAATACTGCTGAATAAGTTTATTTTGTGAATGCTTAAATTATTATTTAAAAGTAAAAGAAAGTCAATAAAATACTTCCAGAAATAGATATATGGAAGTTGTTGTTCTGTAAAGGTACTTTATCAACATATAAAATGCAAATGCATCTCTTTTATCATAAACATAACTAACTACCTTATTATTAATAATTTGCAATTCCAAATCCAAAAATTCAACAATGTTAAATTTAGTTTTTAACAAGTTAAGGTAATCAGGTCGAAACGTATTACTTGGTTTAAATTCACTGTTTTTATTAAACACTATCAAATCATCTATAAAATGATAAAGAAAGTAGGATTCACTATCAATTTGGACTATTTAAAAAAAAATCTAAATACTGTTTGGACAAACAGTTACTAGCCGGACCACTTTGATGCAGAAATTTTAACTTGCATATCAAGATTTTGATTGAAAGCAATGAAATGTTCTTGCAATAGAAATATAAAAAGAGGATTAAATTTTTCTAATTTTACTGCTACGTCCCCTTAGTTATTTATATAAATGGTCTTTATCATATATCAGAATAAGACCTCTTACCATATCATCAACATCTATGGAATTAAGAAGATTTTCGAAGTCAAAACCATGTATAGATAAGTCATGACTTAAATAATTTCTAAACTGTTTTTAATTGTAGTTATAAGCTTAAAATTATCGATGGTATTTTGAAGAATCGATTGTAAAATACTTCCAGATTCAGTAATATACGTATTATAGCCATTAGTCCTGCTACGGAATTTAATATGATTTTTTGTGGAATTTAAGAGTTAAAAAAATGCGAGGATATTTAATATTTATCAAGTGAATATCGAGTTTTTTTATTCAAATGCTAAAAGACAATAAGTTTTTCTTTTATTATATTTAGATTTTAGAAATGCATTATATATATATATATATATATATATATATATTAACATTCTTAAAGTGCCTTACTGGAATTCAAATTTATCAATATCTATATATAGAAATATTATTTTTAACTATATTTATTGAAATAATGTTTTAGTTAGTGATAAAGCTAATATTTATTTAAATATTAATAACTTTATTAAACAATGTATTAAACACAATTATTCTGCTAACTTTCTTTACAATTATATTTCATTTAGCTCTCATTGATATACACACACACAGTTTGTATTAATAACTTATTGACATTGTTCTTTACTGATATTTTTAAACAATTATATAATTATTAAATAGATGGCGCCACATGTTTAATAAATTAATAATATTTAAATCTTTCTAGGATTCATTTATATTTTCCACTAATATTTTATCAATATATATTTATGATTTTTTAAAAGTACATATATATATAAACTTTTTATTATGCTATCATAGTTTAACTTTATGCGGAACTGTTTTCCATCTCTCGTATTTAGCGGGAAACATAACCAGTTGCTGCACTCTTGAAGTAAGTCTTACTATCTACGTTCAGCATCCAATTTTAATCTATAGTGTGAATACTAGTAGGCTGTAATTTTATGATATTTTACTAGTTTAGTTATTTTACTTATAATATTTAAATTCCTCCTAATGTTATTCTTTCCTTTCCTCTTGGTACGTGTGAAGGTTGGCTAGCCCTAAAATTTGTTTAAACCTGCAATCCTGGTTCCTAAGGCCAGGAGTTTGTTATTGTACTACTGTGCCTATTTCTTCCTATTTAGTATAGCTATCTTAGGTTTCTATAGCTATTTGTGTATTTATATATTTTGGATTATATATATATATATATAAATACGTTCATCAACAATTTACTATAATAATATTTACAAGTCAGTGTAAAATTTGCAGGAACCTTTTTAACATACACAATCACAAAATCCTTCTGCAAATTATCTATTGAAAGTCTAAGCTCTCTATATTCAATCCCATTTCGTATTTGAAGCTCAAGTTCATTATTTGCTTAAGTCATTGTCTATATTCAATCCCATTTCCTATTTGAAATTCAAGTTCATTGTCTGCTTCAACATATGAGACCTCCTCCAACACATAATCAAAAGCCTCAGTAAGCATTCCATTTTACATAGCAGTCTTGAAATAGAAAGCCTCCTATTCTAATCTTTTGTGGTCTGCTTTCTAATGAGTGAATTGCTATTGGCGATAATCAGATTGATGCCAGAACCATTATACATGAATTGCTTTGTAATTTATTTTTGAGTATAATAAGGTCACTCATTAAGACATGTCGATGGTATTTCTCAGAGTATTTCTTGAGTAGACATCATCTACAAAACTATTAACACTGTAATTCTGAAATATGATTAAAATTAAAACCATTCTACCTAATTTTTTATAATATTTAAAGGCTTATTTGACAATAATATTTTTAATTGGACAAAGGAGAATAGTATTTTTCAAAAATACTAGAAAAAATTAGTCCTTAATCATCTCTCATAAACTGCGAAGCACAATATTCTAAAAGGTGAGTTCAGATGGTAATGAATTCAATGACCTTTGATGTACCAAAAAGTATTAATATCTCTAATCATATGAAAACTGCAAGTACCTGGAAGATCGTTATCATTTAAAACATCAAGTATAAATAAAATTTCATTTTTACTCAAATCTAACACAAAGTAAAGCGTATTGTATTGAAGTTTCCCTTCAAAATCACAAATCATTCCTAATATTCTCTTCTTGAGGGTTCCTCTGTCTCTCGCATTTCTATTTTTACGTTTACCTCCTGAAATTCGGGAGCTTTTGTAATTAATATATTAACTATTACTTTTCAAACTATAGAAGAATTCTTTATCATTTAATCTAATAGCATTAAGACATTTTTGCTATTCCACACTATTTTCAATCCATCAGTAAAAAAAGTATCAAAGCAACCAAAGTAGAGATTCAAGAACCATAATTTTTCTATCGCTTTATGCTCAGTTTTAATCTCGTGAACTGTAATGTTTTGAAAACCATGTATGCTAAAAGTGCTTAACTTCAATTTTCTGAAAATTTTTATTACAGCTAAAGGAGGTCCCCCATTCATCTGATACATGTTTGTTCAAATAGATATTAATTCTAATAGAAACGATATATTTATGTCGTTTCACCGGATATAAAAACTAGTTCTAAAATAAATAATATAGTTAAACACAGCAAAATATATATAATTAATTTACTTATAATTGATTAAATTAATTCGGAATTATGCTGCATTCAAAAAACACACGAAACAGAAAAATTGAAATGTGTTGCAATTTTAATCTTATAACAAAACCACATGAATTTAACTAGATTCAAATAAATTTAACATATACTCTCTTAATTACTATAATTCCTTTACGTTTTTTTTAAAGAATATATAGTCATAATCCTTTTTTAACATGGTTTTAATCTTTAATTAATAGCTCATTACAAACTTTATTTTTAAAAAAAAGTAGTGTGTGTGCTTATAACCACACGATAGAAGTGAAAATTTCTGACTTATTCTGGAAAAGAGAATCCAATTGTTCGGATGTACTACGTTTACTTTCACAACATTTTCGCATGCGGGGGTTAAGTAATTCGCTTTTTCGTGCTCAATCATCGGCGGATTTGTTTATTTCATCCATTTTTTGTAAAGGGCAATGTTTAAAAGATTATGCATACGAATTAAATTTCAATTAGTCTAATTATTTAAAAATAAGAATCTGTATAAATTACTTATGTAGGTAGATTATATAATATAAACGTTTTTTGGAACTTGCGTCTTATCGCAACAATGCCAACGTTCAAGGTAACTCTCCAAGTAGGTAACCCTGATTTCCTATGTGTCGTACGCACGGAATTGGCAACCAGTGGCGTAACGTACACCCCCGAATCACGGGGGGCCCAGGACTCTAGGAGGCTCAAAGCCTGAATGACTCCAAGTACGTATAACCAATACGTTATACGTTAACCAATTTATAAAATATTAAAGGCAAAAATTGGCGTCGCTGGAAAGGAGGAGCATTTATATTCTGCGTTACGCCACTGTTGGCAACGATATGCTTCATTTCACTTTATGTAGCCAATACCGTTGTGATAATACGTAAGTAACGTTTATATAACTTACATAACGTCGTATACAATGTAGGCTGAGAGCCCCGTTTACTTTTTTTTTTTTTCAAATTCTCTAAGCAAACAAACGGAGAGGGTTCGTACTTACGCACAATTAATTCTTTTATTTTCTAGTAACCTCTTAGTTGTCATCACTAATATTAACCAAAATATTGTTTACTTTCTCGGCAATTAACTTCATTAAAATCTCAGATTTTTAATTTTTCGGCACATTTTTGTGCTTAAATGCTTTCTCTACTGAATCAAAAAATAGAACCCATGTTTCGTTTCTCCTTATATTTGATTTCATGCGTAAGAATAATTTTTTTACCAATTATTTTCGCTTGCGTGCCTCTTCTCACGTTCATTCGTTGGAGTTGAATGGAAGGGGGCTGAATGAGATCAATATTTAAATAAAGAAAATAAAACTTAACGAGAAAAAGTGTGCATGAAATTTTTACTTTTAAAAAACATGCGTCTAAAAAGTTTTCAATTAAAAACTATGCGAGCGTCACCGACTTGAACACGATTGCCAACTGGAGCCGAGTAAACCCTATTGAGCGTAATGCATCCGAACCAGACGCTTAATTTAGATCATTCTTCTGCAAAACGCTCTTAAAGAAAATATCATTTCAAAAATATTTTTAATTACTAAATGTCCTAATGACATAACAAATTATCGCAGTCTTACATCCATTTTAATTTCTTATTTTAATAAGTAAAAAGGTGCAAATTTTCAAAATGTAAGTTAATTCAAATTCAAAATTAAGAAAATCCCCCCGTATAGTTATTGTAAAAATATATTTTATACCACTTAAATTACTTACACTTATTTATTTATTTTACAATAAGCCTTTTATATTTCAATATTTCCTTAATGTTAAAAAAAAAAACGTTCTGTGCGTATCAATATTTCATAAGATAGAAACTTAAAAGAATGAGTAAGTATTAAATTGAAGATTTTACATGGTTTGCATTTTAACGCATCTAATAACAGAAAATTAAGAGATTATAATTATCCTCATTTTATAATTTTGTCCGATTTCACAACTAATGATACGTTAAAAACACCAATTTTAAATTTCAAATTCGCTCGGTCATGGTTAATGTATTTTTGTAATGATTCAACTAAATCAAGATTATTGATAATTGCCTATGAAACAGCATTTTTTAAAGGATTAAAGATTATGAGATTTTTAATTCTACTTGTTTTCCAGAGTTTTAAGCAGGAAAATGAAATATTTATATACCTATAAATTGTATTCTATATCAAAGGTAAAATTAAGTACATTTAAAAATATATTCACCGGTTGTTCTATTTTCAAAATAAACGCGTATTAATATATTTCTTGAAAACAAAATTTTATTATTAGATATGGATTTTTTAGTACATTCAACAATAATTTTGCAAGGCAATTTTATTTTTTTTATATAAATATCAAATAGATAACATAAACACTTGTTTCAACTTATAAGAATTTAAACATAATTTTGATTCTATAAAAGAGTTAAGAAATTTTTTATTTTAGCAAAATATTTTCGAACTCCTAAAAATATGTCATTAAGATCATTATGCATTCATTTATGTACACGTGATAACATATAGGGTTTTAAGAAAAAATGCAATATTTAATAATGCTATAATCTCCAATAAAAGTAATATTTTATTAGTAACTTTACAATATTTTTCAACTGACAATAGTTTTAAAAATATTCGAGGACAATTATAATTTCAATTTGGTTTTGTTGCTTTTTTCAAATTTAAAATATAAAGAATTCTACAATATTACTTTTGCCACCACTGAGAACAAACATTTACAAGAGTGACATATATTAAGAAAAATGTATTTATCTTCTTGCAAAGGCTAGTATTTCTCTATAAACTATGCTCCGTTTTTTTTTTATAGATTCGAAATTCCTTCACAATATGTTTTATACACTAAAAAAATTGCACCGCAGCAAAAATAATTTTTTAATGATTACTAATAAACCATTAGATAACAATTATACATCGAAACTTAAACCCTCAAGTGAAAGTCTTTTGTTAAATAACAACTCCCAAAAAAAAAAAAAAACATATTAATCTTACTAGGTGAATGTACGTCTGGTGTAACGTTTCCCGACACGCAGCTGTAAATAGGCTTCCTTTTGTAGGTAGGATAACCACGTGGGCCCTCAAAATATTGCTTTGGTCATCGCCCCGGCAACCTTTGACACCGTTAGAACCCCTCCTCTTACGAACAGGATGTAACTCGAGGATAAAGAGGTCGACCGCTACCATCTTAAAAGTCTAGAGATGGCAGAAAGAGAAGACAGTTTGAAAACTTCGCGGATAATGGATGTGACCTCCTCCTTCACAAAACATCAATTCGGGACTCTAATGATCTAAACAATATTTTTAATAACTTCAATGAATAAACTGTAATTAATAGCTGTGACGTAAATAAACCAAATATTTAATAAATATCACGCTACCATTAGTTTTCTCAAACGTCACACTAATTAATTGAATCAGTTTCACTTACATAAAAAGAATAAAATCACCGATTTTAAATAAAAATTAAATGAAACCATGCGATGAGAATTCTCAACAAAAATAAGTACTTCCTATCGCTAACTGTGATTATGTTAGGTTTCTAAATAATTTTTAAGTAATATTATTGTATTCTTTGAAAAGAAATAGATGAAAGAACTCCATTCACGCATACGACTTTTTTTTCAGTCGCTTGCGAGGTTATTTCATCAATCACATTAAACACCAGAGTACTCTTTTTTTCGACAAATATCTTTTGACAAGATATTTTTTTCTGACACGAAGTCAATCGGCCGACGAGAATCATTCAATCGGTCATTACAGGGGAACCCAGTTAGGTAACGGTCCATGTCCCAAAATGGAAGGCAGCCAAAAGAAATTTCAGGAACATCTCTCTCTCTCTCTTTCGCTGAATTCGGGATAATGGGACATACCAATCGATGAGAGGACCTGTCATTGTCGCCTCCCTAACTGCTGATGTTGCAATTTCTTTCTCTCAATTTTTTTCAAAGAGCTTATGTCACCACACTTTAACTTTTTTTTTATCTTATTCATACTACAGATCAGACACAGAATGGTCCATATAAAATCATATCCAAACAATAAAGAAGTTTCTTCTTCGAGAGTAATTATCGTTTTATTTTATTCTCTCTCTATTATTAGTTCACTCTTACCCTGTATATATGTCGCAGGGAAATGGCGAAATTAGGAATTTCATCAAATTTCTAAGGGAGATAATTAATTGACGAGGGATGTTAAAATAACGTCTCTTCAATGCCATCTCCCTGATAAAAGTAAGTGATTTTATCAAATCCCTGAATTGTTTTCAGTGAAATGATGAAATAAAATAGTCAGGATTTGCATTAACAAAATGCTATACAGGGGGAGACACCTGGGGGTGGAGTCCTTGCACTTCCTAGCCATACAAGTAGTATTATCGATCCCCTAAATATCAACCCATATCTTAGTGCGTAAGCAATCGAGAGGCAAGATGTTATACGTCAAAAAATATCAGCCTAATTTTCTAATTATTTGTTAACACTTTTGAACTCTTGATAATGTTATTTCATCATTTCACTGAAACAGCTCAGGGATTCGTTCAAGTCCCTTACCTTTATCAGGGAAATGACCTTGAAGAGTCATTATCTTAACATCTACTGTCAAGTGATCATCTCCCTTAGGGATTTGATGAGGTTCCTAATTTCATCATTTTCCTGCGACATATATATAAATCTTGTTCAAATTTTCAATCATTAATAAAATACTTCCTACTCATCCATTCAAGTTCAAATAATTTTTTTTAAACTTGTAGTAGATGACACGATGTTAATACAGTTTTTTTCAAATATTAATTCATTAATTAAATTTTATTTTTTTATTTTAAATTTATTCTGCGATTTTTCTGTTGTAGTTACAACTAGCTGCAACAGATGGCGCTAGAACGTTTTTCTAACAAAGTAGGAATTGACGTTAAAATATTTTTTTTCTTACTTTTTATCATTATGATAAATATCTATTTTAAATACAAATATTCTCGCTAAAGTTTTTTTTTTAGATGTTAACCTTTACATTTTTCAAATGTTTTGAAAAATATTACTATACTTTATTTAAAATAAATTTTAGTATTAAAATAACAATTTATTTGTAAATGAAAATCAATTTCAAAATGGAAAATTAAAAATGTTAATATTCTTGATATTTTCAGTAAAATGAATTTAAAAGAATAAAAGAATACTCATATTGGGGGTTCCTTTTTACTCTTAGTTGACATTTTCTATCCTATAAATCCATTATCAATACTCCCTCAAAGCTACTGTACTTTAGTTGAAATACACTTATTTTTAGAGTTTATAATTCAGACCAGAGGTAAATAATGTTGTCCATTACTGATACATTTGCTGAAATTAATTATTTTTAAACAAATTTCATGTATTAATTCACACACACACAACTGGAAAAATCATCTTTCAAAATTACTAACCAGAAAAACTTCGAATTTAAGCTTTGTATTTAATTAAGCAATAATAAATCAAATGGCAGTAATTAAAATTGAATGTGCAAAAACTATCAATTAACTTAAAATACAACAAAAAAATTTACAAAAAAGTAGAACTTACTAATGGCTACTAAAATGTTAATACAATTCAACTTAATCATTAGTTACTTTAAATTTTGATTAAATCTGCTGAATTTCTATTTGTGAAAATCATTGGACAACCTTATTATCTTCGTTACGGGCCTTAAAAACAGCAAAGTTACCGAAATCATAATTATCTTTTTTCTTCTTGTGAATTAATATTTTTTATTTACACAAAATATGCTTTTGAAAAGAATCTAGCACATAAACATATATGCATTTGGATAATTACGAGAGCAACGTCGATTGCACGTTATTATAATGAAATCACATTAGTTTTCGAAAATGAGAATTATCTATTTTCAATGAAGTATTGTTTATTTTTTTTAAAGAAAAATATAATTAATTACCATTTACATATAAGATTATCAATATTTTTAACAATAGTAACAATATTTTATTACTCATTTCAACACACTAGATGGGGTAGAATTACATATTTAATGTGCAGGGGGACCAACCCAAACGACTTTGTGAACCACTTGAAAAAATGTTATAATCCCGTGGGTCCGTAGTAAAAAATCCCCTAGTAAAAAAAATTACATCCTAATATTTGATTTGGATCCACACACACACACACACATTACAAACATTTATTGTAGTACAAATTTAAAATAAAAGGAATTATTATTATTATTATTATTATTTTTCATGTATACAAACATAAATATTTTTATTGGTTATTTTTTAATAATAATAATGCAATGATCAAACGATGTTTAATTTATTTAATTAATGAGATATTTGTTTCTAACTCTTTCACTTAGTTTTTGCAAGTCGACCTCAATGCAAATGAAAAGCATAAACAACTTGATGTAACAGAAACAGTTATGGGATTTATTTTTTACAAAACACTACACTAAAAACAGAAATATTGCTCAAAATAATCGTATTTCCTAAAGTTACGAAATTAACCGGTTGGTCACCCCTGAAGTAGTGCAAAAGTAACAATGCATGTGAATTGAAACAATATTATGTAGTAGTGCCATAAGATTTAAAACTTGTCAATAACGAGAAAAAAAGGATTAAGTAAACATGACATTTAATACAAAATATTTTTTCATGCCCAAAGTAACAATTCGGACAGAAAGGATACAGAATTTTAACCAAATATTCCTCTAGCAGTGAAATATTAGATAAGTATATGTGTTTATAAAAAGGTGGCAAAAAGTTTCTTACAACATCAATTTTGTTAAAAAAAAACTGAGTAATAGAAATTCGTGATAAAAACAGTTAAACCGTAAATATTTCAAATGGTAATATATTCTGTTCGAACTATCGTAACTTGCAAGTTCAAATATATTAGAATCTAAAAGTAATTCCAACGAGCTGGAAACGATTAAAAATTGTTACGCAGAAATATTTAAAGCAGCTATAATTACTTTATTGCAACGAAAAATGACGATTCAGTGGTGTCCTCGCTTTAAAGTTTACAACAAGAGCTAGACATTTTATAAGCCACTGAAAAAAAGAAACATTTTAATTTATATGACCTTCATTCCAAAAGAATTGCCCCGTGTACACCATTAACTTGTTCACTAAAGAGGAAGTATTAGAAACAAGCTCATGAGCAAACATGATAATACTGAACCAGTTTATATTGAAAAAATAAAACATTTTTCGCATTTCAAAAGAATTCTAGGAATACATTTATTTTTAAGAAAACAAACATTATGTTATTCATCAAATACCCACAAAACGGTTGAAAAAAGGAAGGGTTATTTGATGCTTATAAACAAGAGTGACGGACCTCATGGACATATTAATTTTCCATTATTATTAAATATTATCATTTCTATCCACAAACATGGGGGGATATTGATAATCAATGCAGGATGATTCACATATCCTTAATGAATCAAATTATGCAGAAAATGGGCACATTTTTTCAGTTCATTGATACAAAAGTATATTAAAACAGAAAATGCAGTTAATATTAAGAATATGATATTAATCGTAAGTAACTTAACCGAGTACTATAAGAAAAATCAGTAATTAAAAATTTAATTACTTCTCCGAGAGACGATTCTATATTAATCACATACCTTTTAAATAGGTAACCATTCATTAAATTAAAATAATGTGTGTTCAAAATTACACTTATTTTACTCATTATTATTGACAGAAACTTAGTGTAAAAAGTAAATTAAATTGAATATCAGGATGGTGATATTTTTTCTTGGATTTAATACAATACTCGTATTGTTTTAATAGTTCAAACAATTATATTCTAAAACATTTTCACAGGGTAATTTTAGATACGACTAGTTTCTTCAAAAAACTAGAAACGGCTTTTTGCAGTGACCATTTCAAAGTAGTAAAATTGTGAATATAGATAGGAAAACTTGACAATAATAAACCACATCACTTTTTCGGGGAAATATGTAGCGTTTTTTCTAATTATTTTTCAAATAATTTTTATATTCTCTAAAGTTAGGGTGTTTCATTATCTATACAAGTGTAGAGAAACTTTTGAAGTATGTATCTATCACGCAATTTCGCTCTATAATCAGTAAGAACTTACAATAATCAAAATAATAGTTAAAATGATTCTGTATATGTATAATTTTTCCTTTTATTTTTCATTTACATCTTCATTCCATTTTTCATTGCATCTCCGTGAATAAAAAACATTTTAACAGAAAAACCGACAATTACGTTATTTGAATTAGTGTAGTATTAAAATGTTAAACCATTTCAGAACTATAAATGCAAAAAATTAATAGACTGCATGCATATATAATGTGATAAATATATATTTCCAGGAAATTAATGAATTCAAAAAGAAATTGAAAGATACAAAATAAACAATGCTTAGCTAAGAATATTTTTCACGAATAAAGTACTTTTCATTACAAAAATTGTATATTTATGTGCTCTCTTTTTTTTAATTCTTGAAATGTTTGACAATAATAATTTCACACTTAAAATTGTGATTGTAAATGTGTTGTGTGTGCATCATATCGCGATGTAGAAACACAGCCAAATCAACTTAAATTAACGCATTCCAAGAGATTCCCTTTTTCCCTTAAAATGTTTCTATATTTCTTCAAATGATTTAACTGCTATGGCATGATCCTTACAAATACCAATCCTTCAATTTTTGGGGGAAGGGGTGAATTTTGTATTAATAAAACTACGTTTATTGATATCGTATTATCAGAATACTAATGAGCATCACAAAATATAAATCATCATGTTAGTTTCTCTCTATATAAAAAATGTCAGATAACAATATCACCAAGTAATTCACACATTATCAGGTAGTAATTTCTTTAATAGATGACAACATACAAAAAATTTGGTAAGCAAAAATTATAAGCATAGTAAATATCTGTTTCACAACTTTTATTACATGAGTAAATGATAAGCATTTTTGATAAGCAAAACATTTTTTTAAAGTTTTTCAGTTATTTATAAAGGGTTAGCAAAAAAAATTTGAATTATAATTTTAAAAAGCAAATGCTTCGTAGAAAATACCTTAATATGAAAAAGAAATTCCAGATAACTATAAAATGTAAAGGTATATTTACAGATATAAATAAAGGTAAACTCCACTTTCTTAAATTTGTTTCAAAAAACCACAAAAACATATTACTTGTAAATACTACTTCAAATTATTATAGCGTTCATACACTATCTTTTTAAGGCTCAATGCTCAAGATAATACAGATTCTATCACTATATCTAGAACGTCGTACTGAAAGAATATTTTCATTTTTTTCATCTATAAAAAAACAATGGGAAACCTTTCAGATAGGTGAAATTTTTAAGTACAAATACTTTAGAGGTTTTTTTTAAATTTTAAACAGGAAGAAATAATACGCATAATTTTCTTTTACTCACGGAAGTGCATTATGCATTGATTTTAAATATTTATGAAAACATTTTATGATTAGGCAACTAAAAGATGAAAGTACCATTAAAAGATTTATATATATATATATATATATATATATATATATATATATATATATATATATATATATATATATATATATATATATGCTAACATTCAATTTCGATTCCTCAGTATAATAGTTAATCCCTTGACGCAACAATAAATTTATGCATCAAACTGTAAACTTATTGTATTTTAAAAGAAATATATAAAATTTATAGATACAATATATATTTGAAAACTTAAACTCCTTCACGTAATGCTTAATGTGTCTATTTCTGGAAGAGAAGTAAATTTATGTAAAGAGTTTAAAGTTTAGTAGTTTGTTTGTGAATAGATCTTTTCGAGTTTCAAAAAACGTTATAAAAAGTATGCATAACTAAATAGCAGAAATCAAAACCTGGTTATTCACTTAAATCAACCCCTTTTAATGTTTTCATATTCCTATAAAAGGGGATGTAATATTACACTGAATTTATAAAAGAATTTTTGCACATAAAGTATAGATACAGCATTTAAAATGTGATAAAATATTTCACAACACTATTAACACAACTTTCATATCCTTAAGGGTGACTTAACTTTTTTTAAATTGAACTTCATGTAAAATTCTTCACATATATTTACACAACAAGTATAACAATTTAAATTATTTTGAAATAATTAAAAACACAGTCTTTTTATACCAATTTCAATCAAATGATTTTTTTTTAAATACTTATCAGTGGAAAACTAGATTTATTTTAATTTTTAAAAAATAGAGTGCAGGAAAAATGTAAACATAAACGCATAGTTTCCTAAAATGCTGTTTCTCCTTCCAATTAGTATTACAGCAGTGAAACGGTATTTACAGATACAGCTGTAATAAAATTCTCAGGAAAAAAAATACAGAAGAAAAACTTTAATGATCAAATGATTAAAAAAATGAGCATTGAAGAACAGCTATGATCGTAGTTAATGTTTTCAGAAACCCCTTGACAATGTTCTCAAGAAAATCACAAGCGTGTAAGAAGTTTCGTCGTTTAAAAATAATTAAACGTCAATTGAAGGAATTGAAAATAGTCTCTTTTGAATAAGAAAAAAGAAAAAGATGTTTAAAAAAGTTCGGCAAGCTGTATTCAACGAATATCGTTGAAAGTGCAATGATGAAATTTCAAATAAATAAATGTGCTTAACTGTCAGCGAATTCTGTCAGAATATTTGAAAAAATGACTGGCATCAACCCAATTTTTAACTAGTGCATATAATAAAAATAGAAAAATGAATTTAGTTGATTTTTAACATATATAATTTTACATAATAAGTCAAGCAGAAATAGATACAAAAAGCAAATTTGGCTTTTCCCACCTTTTTCGTCTGTTTTTAATTTATATCATGAGATCGTCAAACAGATATCTTTTTTTAGTCATTATGTACGAGAAAAAGATATTTTATTCTATACTTTACTCTTCATAAACGGATCTAATTACGAAAACACACGTGATCATTTTTAGTTTAATTAAGAAAATACTCGTACAACGAAACAGCTATCGCACCTTATGATTAAAACATATGAAACATTTTAATACGGTTTTAACAAAGTAAAACTAAGGGGAAAAAGCGTTTCCTCAAGCAAGGATATTTTTTTTTTCTTTTTTGATACAG
The DNA here is from genome assembly GCA_019973935.1 of Trichonephila clavipes. Lineage (NCBI taxonomy): Eukaryota > Metazoa > Arthropoda > Arachnida > Araneae > Nephilidae > Trichonephila > Trichonephila clavipes. The sequence goes on from BMAU01013744.1 coordinate 1,030,332, forward strand.
AAAAAGTTAAATTACATTTTAACTGCGAAGACCACATTTAAAAACGGGGGGAAATAATATTAACACAAAAAATTTACACACAAAAGCAAAAACAAAATAAATAAAAATAATTCAAAAGTCACAAAAACGTCAGAGCTGTAGTTTTGAACAGGAGAATTAATCAGAAACAGTTTAAACATTAAAATAAGCAATATATATATTCAGAAAAATAAAACGTCACAAAAAAGTTACTATTCTTATCCGAATAATTTTTAACAATAGGAGAAAAAAATCAAAATACGCCTTTAAGTAGGGGGAAAAAATTAACGGGAAAAAACATTAACCATGGATAGAAAAGGGAGGAGGTTTCACCTCGAAAATAAAAAAAGAGAAACATTTTCCTCGTGCAAGAAAAGGAAGGAGAACGGCACATCAAATTGCTTTGAATGTTCAAAGAAAGAATACAATCAGAAACGAAAAAAAGCAAATCAATGCATTAATGGATTAGAGTCAACTTTTTTTTAATCGTTAACATCCCCCCCTCCTCTCTTTCCGTGAACAATTCCAGAAACTTAATATTTCATTAGCGCATCGCAGAGACTTACTTTCGAAAGAAATCTTTAAAGAGAAACGATTTTTCACTAGAGTTGCAGCAAAATAAGAAAAGCTTAAGACATTAGTTAAATAATTATTAAAACTTCGTGACAGAGCTTAAATACAGCGAACTAAAACTATTTTTCAGATATAGATGCAAAATTATCTAACTAGATAGTAATTGTAATAAAGAACAGTCTGAAATAACGCAATCATATATAATACTTATACATATATAACCCGAAATTTCGATTATAGTCAATTGCAACAAAATACTTTTATTTTCCAATACAAATATAATTTTTAGAAAGAATAGAATGAAACACAAAAAGATTATACATAAAAAGTAAAAACAAGACTAAGTTTTCACCCTTTATTGAAAAAATAAACATTGATTGATCTTTCACAACAGGGAGGGAAATGCAATAAAATCCGTAAAATATGTTGAGAAACTTTGCTTTCATAAAATGACATAAACAAGTAATAAATATCCATGATATTTCTTTATATCAACATCCTTCAACAGTTCCAGAAATTGTCAAGAAAGTATTTTGATAGTTTCGTCACAAACCTCCAAAAATTTCGAAAGGCAAATCTTCATTTTATTGATCTATTTTGAATCCAGGTCAAGTAGCATTAAACCAAACCGGATAGAATATTTTTAGTAGCATTCATGATACGCCTCTGGAAATTGTGATGGAACATCCGAAAGCAATACAAAACGGTTTTTAAATAAAAACAGTACAAAAGTTTACGAGTGTTGGGGTTTTTTTTCTTCCTAAATTTAAGATCAACGTTATTGAATTATCGATAAAAAAATTGCTTTTAACTGATTTTTTTAAAAAGTATAACAAACAATCTAAATTTAAATTAAAACATTCGATCGATTCAAAGTGCAGTTTACAAAAAAACTTAAGTTTGATTGACCATAAAATTAATACTTGTATTAAATCAACCAAAACAAATCTAACAATCAATTAAATTAAAATATTCGACGCCTCTAATGTACTTTTTCTCGCTCTGCCTCCCACCCCACAATTGCCTACATAAGAAAATAATTAATACGACAAAACATAAAACACACTTAAAGCATAAATAGTACTAAAACAGATTTAAAGAGGATATTTTTAGCTGAGGATAACAAATAAATAATTCTAAAGATACAAAACCCTACAGTCAAACTCCCTACTTAAAAGCCTAATTTCAAATGTTAAATAAAATTAGTAGAGAAAATCGAAGATTTCTGGGTGCTTCTACACTGGTGTGCAAAACTTAAGCAACAATGTAAAACTTTAGCAGATAACCATGAAATTGCAGAAAAGGAGGTCTGAAGATCAGTACAGTGAACACGTAAGTCAGTAGAAACGTCATGCGTATGCAAATATCAGGAACGAAACATCAGAAGCGACGTGAGCGTACGCAAAACACGTGATGTCGGCGCGTGCTGCTCAACAGTAAAATAAAATGAAGGACGCAGACGCAATTCAACATATTCGCTGCAAGTGCCAATGAGTCAGTTCGTGAAATATGGCTAGAAGAAATCACCTGGACGACTTCACACGTGGAAGAATGATTGGAAAGCTGGAGGAGGGGCGTACTGTCACCAGTGTAGCTGCAGAGTTCGGAATCAACAAAAGTGTCGTTTCGCGCGCTTGGGAAACGTTTCAAATCACAGGTACAGCTGTTAGAAAGGTTGGTGGTGGCCGCCCGAGGACGACAACTGCAGGGGATGACCGATATATCATCCTGCAAGCGAAAAGAGGCCGACGGCAGTCAGCAAGCGTCATTGCTCAGCAACTCTCTACAGCAACGGGACGACAAGTGTCGCGGTTTAGTGTGGCCAGACGCCTTCACAAAGGGGGCCTATTCGCCCGCCGTTCTGAACGCTGCCTCCCGTTGAAAGATGACCACCGATGCCTCCGTTTACAGTGGTGCAGAGAGCACAAAAACTGAACAACTGATCAATGGAGTCGTGTCCTCTTTACGGATGAGAGTCGGTTCAGTACCAGAAGCGATTCTCAACGCGTTTTGATTTGGAGAGAGAACGGGACACGGTTTTATACCAGTAACATCAAGGAAAGACACCATTACGGTGGTCCTGGAGTTCTTGTCTGGGGAGGCATTATGCTGAACGGGCGAACTGAGCTCCACATTTTCGATAGAGGGTCTGTAATCGGGGATCGCTATTGTGAGGATGTACTTCTTCCCTATGTGCGTCTGTTCCCAGGTGCCATTGGCCCAGACTTCATTTTTATGGATGACAATGCACGGCCACATCGGACTCTTGCTGTTGAGGAGCTGCTGGAAAGTGAAGATATCCCTCGAATGGATTAGCCAGCGTACTCCCCAGATTTAAATCCCATCGAACATGTGTGGGATGCTTTGGGGAGACGTATTGCAGCACACTTACATCATCCGGAGAACACCCATCAACTCAAACAGATGCTGATTGAAGAATGGGCACTCCTACCGCAAGAAATGTTGCACCAGCTGGTTCTGAGTATGCGGAGATGGTGCGAAGCAACCATTGCAGTGAGGGGAGGGCATATACCATATTAAGGAACATCTGCTTGTTGTTCTTCCTGTTGGATAGACAATCATGAGTCACGATACTATGCGTTCAATAAAGTTTGTTTTTGTTTGATTCCATACCGTATGCATTGTATTCCTTTTTCAGCGCCGATGCTTTCGTCATCCTTTACGTACATAATACTCTCCTTCATTTCTGAATTTCATGTCTCTCAGATGATTTTTCGTGAAGTTATGGCAAAAAACCCACCTGTTGCTTAAGTTTTGCACACCAGTGTAGAATAAGGGTAAACGTGACGTCCCCGACATCCAACAATGATTTCGAGCCTCCTAGAATTTACATCATCTGTTCATGTACTTCACCACTTAAAACATTTTCAAAATTGAAAATGGGGGGTGGGGGGGTTCATGCATTATTATACTCCAAACTGACCAGTTTCTGTTTTACTTATTCATGCTTATCGACATACGAAAACTTTTTATTATTAGCTTTATGGTATAAATTCAATACAATAAATTTAATTATCATTAATAGATTTTGATAAAATTTTTAACGAATAATTACAAAAAATTCGTTATTATTAATATGAGGAATGTAACCAATATATTCAACATTATTAAAATTCATTTAATAAAAAAAATCTAATCGTCGCACTTTTTCCAATACAATACACAGTACTTGACAGAAAAAATTCCAGAAAGAGATTTGTTATCATTTATACGAGGAATGTACCAAATGTATTAAAATTTTAGCATTACTAAAATTTCCTTAAATAAAAAAAAAATCTAATCGTCACACTGTCCCCAATACAATACACAATATATGATAGTCAGAAAAAATAGAGACTTTTACTGTCATAAAATATACAAAACCAATTACTAAATTATTAAAGGTTAATTTTTTTTTTGTTCTATCTACCTTTATAATTGTTCTATCTCATTAATGGTATAAGAACCCTTCGTAACATTGCTTCATAAGTCCACTCAATATTATTTAAAGTAAAAAATACGACTTCTATATTTTTTAAAATATTTTCAACATAGAATAAATTAACTCAATGATTTTATTTTGAACTGATTGATTTATTAACGTTACATTTAGTAGCAACACGATGACTATTCATGACATGGTAATTTTGAGTCACTGTCAAGTGACGAGAACATCATCCTACTCTACAAATTTTTACACTTCGCCATCATAGGACGTTGAGACTCGACAGTTTAAATGTTCACCTGTGTCTCTCAACACAAGTCTTGAGTGACATCAGGATTCGAACACATGACTCGACTACAACAACGCTAGCCATGAACCCCATTGTATTAATAATTGCAAATGTTCGTTTTCAAACATAATATACATGAAAATAAAATCCTCGATCAAAATCTGATTGTGTGTCAGTAACATTTTAATAAAAAAACTTTATAATCATTACTTTCATGTACATATCTTTATTTTATTTATTTATAACCATATTGTTATAAATACTCGTATACTAAAAAAATTTTATTCGATTGTTGTTAATTGAACTATACATGCGCTTTTGATGATTAAAACCTGTAAAAAAAATAATAAAGGTAATCAAGAATATGTTAAGTAACAGAAAAGCAACTAGGAATGAATTCCACAATAATCTATAACAAGAAACAGATCTACAGATTTCAAAGAGCTTTTCAGGAAAAATGAATATATCTTCAGTTTCATTTACGTATCAAAATGCTTTATCTATCACCTGGTTCAAAAATTATATTAGCATTTCTTAAATTACAACATCAAAAACATTTGAAAAGAAATTTAAGAACAATTTATTCTTTCCGATTTCTGTTCCAAAATAATTTCAACTAAATCATTTTTAAAGGAAATTCATTATGTGCATTTCGATAAAATATAAAAGAAATTTTCTCTACATTAACTGAAACGAATGGTTACTGCACAAGTTAAGAAGTTTCACATTTTAAATTTTTTTTTATTAACAATAAAACTTTTAATATTTTTAAATTAGAAAAATTCTTGTTGAAGTTCTTTTATCTGAGAGAGACTCTTTGGTATATAAGAAATGATTTAAAAAGTCATACACAAGGCGATTTTACTTTTTTTTTCTCCCTTGAATTATATCTAAGACATTAAAAGACGCAAGGCATATAAAGTTACAAACAATACTCGCATGATCTAAAGAAAACTTGTCAAAATTGCAAGAAAATATATTTAAGTAGAAAAAAAATGTATTTCTATAGAAAAAGACAAATCTTTATTAATTTAAAAATAAAATACTTTTTTAGTATTGTAGTGCCTGAATGTTCAAAAGAGTTTTCTATAAAAAAATAAATCGTTTAAAAAAAAAGCAAAACTACAAAATGAATTAGAAAAAAAATTAATAATTTTTAAAACAACTCAATGAAGAGAAAATGACTACAAAATGAAGCCACGTAAAGATAAAATAAAAGAAATTTTCTCATCAATGTCTGAATCATTATAAGTTTTGTGAAAAAATAAAAAAAATAAGTTTTGAATCAAATCTAGATAAATCTAAACTACAATAATAAAGTTAGAATTTTTTCTGTAAACTAATTACTGAATTTAGGGTAATAGAATGTTGTGGCTCGAATTAATCTACCATAACAATTACAGAAACTCCGAGAGAAATGTGGATAGAAAACTGAGTGAAACTAATAACAATCATAATAAAGGTTTCATTTAGTAATTATGTGAGAAACAGCTGCGTCAAGAATTTTTCCAATGAATAATTTTAGCACGCTTGCTTTAGCCCATTGGAATTTTCTTAATGGTATATTTTTTCCTAATTATAGATGAACACAAAAGGTTATTTTATATTTTTATAATTTTAGAAAAGAATATGTCAACTAAATTTTATCCACCCATTTTTTTTCTTTCGACAAATACGAATCATTTCTCCTGTAAAGCATATCATCTCCTTTATTTTTCCCCTCCACCATTTACTCCATTATTTAAAGTATAGTCTCGTTTTCCAAATTTTTTTGCAGAAAAAAAATATATATAAACAAACTTAAATAATTTAGGGGGAAATACACGATTTTATCTTGACAATAGAGATTGTATAAGTTATTTAAGTTTTTTCGATAAAATATACATTGATATATTAAACTATTATATATATTATTGTGGTGTGGTAGCGTATCACGTTTCCACACCACAGGTCCAGGGTTCTATCCTCGGGCTGGGTTAAGTTGACTCAGCCTTTCATCATTTCAGTGGGTCGATAAATGAGTACCAAGCTTGCTTGGGAACCAAACACTGGGAGTTTCGCTTCAGACTGACCACCTGATCAAGACATCTGCTCATGCACCTCAGCGCCCAATGGTCACTTATACTAAGATGGGCATAGTAGGCCTTGGCCCTCATGGGCTATTGCGCCACGGAGTATGGTAGTTTAATATATTAAATTACTATGAGATATGTACTCATAAATACAGCTATGTTATTTATATTTTATCAAAGGAATAATATTAGTTAGTAGGAAAGATTACTTATAACTACTCAAAAATAATTGTTATTTCCAAGACATAAATGGAAATTTGCATTCCTTAAGCATATTTTTAGGAAGATCTATCTTTTGTAGAAAAGATAAAGATTAAAAAAGTAATACGCAAATATATATATAAATTTTTATAAATTATTTAAGTCGCTTTACTTTTTAAAACTGCATAAGAAATATCTGAATTTTGAATTAAAATTATTTTTTGAAAAATAGGAAGTTAAAGAAAGTGAATGAATTATCACGATCACAAAAGCTATGCAATCCAACAAAAGTTTCCAATTACAAATAGAATTGTATTAAAATTAAGTTTAAACACTACATTTTTATGTCCCTTTTGGGAAAATTGAACCTAGATATCTTACAGAAAACGTATTCAATTCCCATTAATAATTTGTGGACAAAGCATGAAGATTATTTATGTGCCATAACGATATTAAGAGCAACAGATTCAAATTCTAAGCATAAAATATTATTTTCATCGCATTATTTTCATTATTTGCGTATTTTAACTTTAAAAGTTAAATCTAGCAAATTTATATATATATATATATATATATATATATATATATATATATATATATATATATATATATATATATATATATATTAAAATCGACACTTATAACATAAACAGCTCAATGTGTCTTGTGGCTGACTGTAAGAAATTCACATCGTCTGTGTATACTGAATACAACATTGGCAAAGAACTTTTGAAAAACTGCTGCTAATTTCTCTTGTGGAGTCAATCGTAGTTCCAGAATCATTACTGATTGCTGGTGACGTGCTTTTAAGTAATATTCCACTCGATTTAGATCTGGGGACCTTGTCGGCCAAATCATGCGCTGAATATCTTAATCCTACTACAGCTTTTCAACAGCCACTGTTCGATGAGGTGCAGCGTTGTTGTATATGGTATGAAACTGAGGATTCATAACACCTCTAAAAAGACGCAAATAAGAAAGAGTTACAATATCAATCAAGAGTGATTGAATCTCCCATGAAAATGTGAAAGTCAGCTGAGGCACAAAACACGATACCTCTTCAAACGAAAACTTCACTCTCCCTTTAAACCAACTCTTTTGATGACGTCAGGGAGGTTATTTTAAGTTCCTCATTCTCTGAATATGTACATGAATCAATAATTGCTAGTCATATGAAATCTGAACTCATCCGTAAAAAATACACGTCTCATTGCTGAACTGCCCAACCCGTTAATGGTAAATATCGTATTGATCGTAGCGCAGGTAGACCAAAATTGTGCAATATCTTGGTCGCGATAAAACGTGATATCGGATGTCCAGTAGTCTATTGCACGTGTCTTGCGATTTCACCACTGTCTTCTACCATCTGTCCCATTACTGAACTCTCTGACAAACTGTTCCTGTAACCTAAAACGTTCTCCAAATTCATAAAAAGATGCTGTGAGCGATCCCAAATTCCGCAACTACAATATACATACTTCGACCTTCCCCCATCTTTCCAAAGATTTGACCACGAGTAAGATCATCCAGATAATGTCAGACATATCACAATTTGATAGCAACTTAACGTCGTCTTAAGTAATGCACACGGTGCAATAGCTTTCACTGAAATGCTGAGAGTACTCAATTTTACTATCAACTTGCCAGCCCTGCTGTACATGACCTTATGTCTTTCTGTTTGCTTGTTCGCTGATTTCTTATTTCTCAGTATCATTCATAATTTATGCGATAGTTTAATTTCAAAAATTAATTATTCTAAATAAATCTTCAAAAAGCTTTCTATCCAGAATAATAAATTTTACTGGGCAGAATTTCCGTATTTCAGAAGCCGAATGAGTTATCATTCGGATCGCATTATCAAGATATAATTATGAACGCCAAAAATCACAATTTTAAAATTATTTTTTAATTCAATAGAGATTCCTTTTTTAGATTAGCGGCACATCAATTCAATTATTTCCATGCTATGAGATTACCAAAGTAATTACAAAGAGAATATAACATCTCATAAAAATTTTTTAAAAATCTCCAATTGAGATAAGAAGCCGAGGGAGAGATGTTGTTCTTTTTAGCAAAAAAATTACCTTATCACATCACAACTCGCACAAGTTTTGGTAGATCATCATAATGTCGAGTGTCTTAAGGTACTTACTTCCAATGAAGATTAAATGTGATAATTATAATTCTTCAGATGGATGAAGATAAAAAGAATAGGGTGTTGTAGATAAGAAAATTGATCGTAACTAACATGGGCCGTTATTTTTAAAAGGCTTCGATTATTTACCGAAGGTTATTTTTAGATCTTCCAAGGAAAGGGAGAAAAGTAGCAAGGCTTTAGAATCGATCCGTATTCCCCTTCAACCTTTTCCCTATTTGACATGGAACTGGCACCTACCTCAGGTGACGATGGACAAAAAACAATTTGTAGCTGGCAGAAAAATTATTCTTCCAAAAAAAAAAGTAGCTATAAAACAGTGAGCGGTCCTCGGAAACTTGAAGCTTTTATTAAACTGACATAAGAATAGATGCATAAAAGAAGAAAGTGCATAAGTTCTTGATCCAACATTAATGAGAAGAGGCAATAAGAGCTGAGCAGTAAAAACCTATAAATGACAATATTATAGCCTTACAATTTAATTGTATGTTACCAATATTTAAAGAAATAAATTCTCATCAATAAAAAACGATGATTTTAAATTAATTCTTGTGTTATCTTAGGTTTCTTAGCATATAGCGGTTTCTTACAACTTGGCCAAAGTATATTGAATTTTAAATAATGGATTTTTAAAAAATGCGTACAAAATCACACATTTTTTTTGTATAGAGATGCAATAAATTGTTTATTTCATTCACAATTTACAAGCGACAATAATACATTTATAATAACGTACTGCTTAAAATATCTAAACATAAATTTTTAAAAGTCGATATCTTTACTAGAAATTTATTTCAGTAGAAAAATACATCCGTGTAATTTAGACAACAAGAATAATAATTAAAAAGTTGAACATATTTAAAAAACAAGACAATATGTAGTCGGTAGAGTAATAAACTTACTTTTAGTATTTATGAAGGCAAAAATAAAAGGTTTTATCCACCAGTTCTATAAAAAAGTTTATTTTTTGAATGCTTCTGACTTAATATCTTTCAAAGATAATTTGCGGCATTATTCTTGACCAATTTCAATTTAAAAATAATAATCTATTCAAAGGCAAGATTATCAAAAAAAGGCAAAGTAAAGATAGAATAGCAATAGAAACAAAATAAAGAAGATAATCCATATAGACTAATTTAGACAAAATTACCTAACACGAAAATTACGTCTTTAATTTTAAAAAAAGTGAAAACAAGGTTCACAGAAAACATATTTTTGAAAAAAAAGAAATTTTATTATTTTTCATGTCATAAATAAATTTCACGTCATGATTAGAAAAATAAAATTCTTCCTCTATTCAACTAAAAAAACAAAAATTGGGTTTAGAGAAACAATGTTCGATTTCTCTCTCACTTCCCTTTTTCTTGAACTTAACAAATCATCTTTTTTTTAAGACATACAAATCGATTTATTTAATCATAGTTTTTAAAAATAAACTACTTTTCTCAAGCTAGGGACAATGTTTAAAAACATATTTTTAAAATTTTCATACTTGCTATCGTTCTATATATGGTATGCCATGATATTGTGGTGGTAAAACGCTATATTAGTTCTCTTAGAATACAGCTATATCAAATAAAACGAAATATAATCAAAGAAATGTACGCATAAAAAATTACAAGAACGAAACAATTATTTTTTATACTTAAAAAAACTGTTACAAGCCTTATTAGATGGAAAAAACAAAAAAAGAAATGGAAATTATATAAGTTCTACAAAAGACTTTTTCTTCAAATGTAAAAGCTTTTCAATGCAAAAAAAAAGCAAGAAGTTAGCTGTAGTTTTCAGGAATTAGATACACTAAAGTTGCATATGTATTATAAGAGTATTATATACAGGACTTACCTGAATTTTTTTAAACAAAATCTAGAAATTATATATAATTTTAATATTATCCGAATATCTACCCGATTTGCTCTTGCAGTATCAAAGAGTCTGATTTCAACAGAGACTAAGACTCTCCGTCAACATTTTATGTAAATGAAGACAGTATAATTTCCAAGGGAACGATATCAGAAGGAGTTGAAAACTCATGGGCGTTGTTCGAATCAGTGACGCCAGGCTATCAAATGCCAGGATAGTGTTTGGAAAACGGCCAATGGAAATGATCGTTACTCTCAACCCCTATACCCAGTAGTCTGCTACTAGATTTTTTTTTCTTTTTTAATGAATTCTAATTAAGAGAAAATAAATTTTTCTCATAACTGAATATCTTTTTTTCAGAGCAAATGCTTAGTGAAATATTAAGACTGAGATATAAAATGCTACATGACACCTTACTAGAAAATGATACTTCACAGTTATCAAAATCAACTACTTTCTTTTTTATTTCTCATTGTTTTGATGGGTCAGATGAAATTCAGGACTGAAACTCACAATCGAAAGATCATCCAAGCATTTACGTTTCTTTGCCGATAGAGAATACATAAAATGATCGTAACTGATCGATTTAAGAACAAAAAACAGAAAGTACTATACTTAGTTGTTGTTTTTCATTCACTGTTTTCAAAAATGCATTCTAAAAAAATTAAAGATCACACACACAAACGAGTCATTTACAAAAATTTGCAAAGTATCTAAAACTTTAAAAAGAAACTCGAAACTTATGTAAAAAAAAACAACATAAATAAAAATAAAATTTTGTATAGTAATAAAAATTTACTTAATAAATTCAGGTGGGTAGGAAAAAACTATATCAATGCCTGACCAGAAAGCTAAAAAACGACTTCGCAAACAGAAATTATTAAAGCTGAGAAATGTGACTGAAGAATTAAAGTAAAAAATTATGAATGTTTGTGATACATAAAAAATAAAAGAGACTTAACGTTTTGATTTCATGCTTGTACTGAACAGTTACTCCAAACAATTCTTAAAGAGTATTTTTATCCAGCACAATTAAGAGAAACTTGTTTCGAAAGAACTGAAATCCAAAAACTTTACCTAGACCATGAAAAATGAAAATTTACCAAACAATTTTTAATAACCGCAAGATTAAAATTTCCTTTAAAAATCCCGAATCTAACAATTTTAAGAAAAAGCTTAAAAGTTCGTAAATTTAAAAAGCAATAAATTATATAAAAAATAATTTAAGTATTAATTAACCAGCAAAAGCTTACTCTTTTCTCTTGTGCTTAAAGCAACATTTGCAAAGGTAAAAAGTTTTTAAAATATTCCAAAATGCTGTTTTACTGAATAAAAAGTTGTGTAAAAATCCTATCAATAATAAAATGTCTAAAATAAAAATTTTCTGAAACAAATACAGAAAATGCGAATCTTATATTAAAAATAGAAAAAAAATCTTATTAAAAACCATGAAAATGCGAAGCCTAAAATTAGGACAAAATTAAGAAATTTCAAATATTACATAAAAACAGACATATATATATACCTAAATAAATAGCGGAAATGATTTTGAAAAACAAAATACGAATGTAACAAATTAAATCATTTCATCAATAAATTATGAAAGAAAAAGGGGGCTGATTTTCGAACTTTTCTCTCATTGTTCACTCTAGCAAACCAAAAAAGTGAGAAAGAACAATGGTTAATGCTTTCGTGCAATCAATTTTGAGCTGGATATCGATTATGTGTCGATCGATAATTTAGATGTAGACATAAGTAACTAATAAAGCTGTCAGTAATGTCATTACTCAAGAGAATTTCCCTCAAATGGCGAATTCGCGTAATATTTTTACTCTTTCAAAAGACATTTTTTACGACACAATGATACTTGTAAAAGACGAAGAGATTTGATTACTCTTTCCACTAAAATCTAGCATCGCATATTGCGACAATGAGAAAATTACGAATCTATTCACAAAACTAATAAAAAACACCTTTCATTTCTTATATTATTTCTACTCCTTGCGATACACGAGCTACAAGATACACGAGTTAAATGAAAATTAAAATCATTCTTAAATATTTATCTTTTAAATAAAGTAAATAAAGATACTATCCTATCTACATAATAAAAAGTAACCAATATTAACATGTCTTACACACAATAAAATTCAATTAAGTTCTAATTCACAAAAGTGGCGCTCAATAGTGTGGAGAGTATTCATTTCAGAACAATTATAATCTTTTAAGGAGCTAAAAATGTTGTCTTCACCAAAATATCAACCTCAAATTCGTCTAGAGTAAAATCAGAATAGATTCTTGAACATATTAAGACATGCTACAAAACAGTGCAACAGTAACGTATGCAGCAATAGTTGCACGCGCGTGCTAGGTATGTAATAACAAAAATAAAAAATGCGTGCAATAGATCAATCTATCAAGATTATTGAGCAAAATAATTAATACGATGCACTAGATTAAATGCTTCTGTAAGACGCTCTCAAATGATATGGAAAAAGAATTTTTTTGCGTCCCTTTCACTACAATTAGTTCACTATCTCCCAATATATATCTTGTTTAAATTTTTAATCATTAATAAAATACATTTTAAAGCGCTCAATTGAGCTGAAATTTTATATACACGATTATTTTGAATGACAATACGGTAATTTAATTATAATAAAAATTAACTGATTAAAACTAATTATTCAAAGAATTGCAGATACAGCTACGTTGACATCATTTTTGGTGACTTAGCGACCATTTTGGCGACTTGTGTCAAAACTTTAAAAGGTTTTTCCTCACATTTTAAAGTGCTCATTTGTGCTGAAATTTTCTATACACGATTGTTTTGGGTGACAATACGATAATTTAATTATAATTAATTACAATTAATGGACTGAAACTAATTATTTAAAGAATTACAGATACAGGCACGTTGGCTTCATTTTTAGCAACTTGGGTCAAAACTTTAAAAGACCTTTTTTTTCTTAAGTTTTAAATCATTCAGTTGAACTGAAATTCTATATACACGATTATTTTGGATGAAAATACGAAACAAAAATGATAATTAATAAAAATTGCCACTTAATATTGTGATTCTTTCATATTTATATTAATTGTAACTATTTAATAAAAAGTAACAAAAATAAAAATTTTCTTTGTTGACCTAAGTAGAAATTAACCTTATAAAATTTTTTTATATTACTTGTGTTATTTATATTTTTACGGTAATGCAATATTAATTTAAGAAAATTTTAACTTAAAATTGTCTTTAAAAAGGCATTTTTGATGCAAGCAAACATATAGTCAATAAATCAAACAAATATGTTTTTTTAATAAACAGATGATATGGGAAGGGAGAAGTTTCTTAGTATAATTAAGAAAATTTTTATTACTTGGGTCAGATTAATATAACTAAGGTCACACAAAAAAAGTTTTTTGAAGAGTCAGAAATTTTAATTTAATAATTTTTATTCGATAATTACTCAAAGCATGCAATTGCTATTTTTGTGAATACAAAGAAGTCCCACTCAATATAATTCAAAAATTATCTACCACTTACTACATTACATGAAAAAAATTAAATTATTTGAAAAGCTACATTCAGTAATTCGAAACAAGACTATCAAGAAAACCTTATTCTCAAAACATTCTTTTAAATTTCAAAGAACAATGAAAGATTACATGGCTTTTTCAAGACTGTTTACACTAAGAAATAAATTATTTTAAAAGAGAAAAAAAAATAGAATGCTATTTAAAAATTGTAAAAGCAGAATAACTTAAATATTTAAATGCTATTCACAACCTTATTACCTCAAAAACGTCATTTAAGCCTCCTTATTAAAGAAATTATACAATCAAATAGCTAGGCACTACAAAATATACATAAAATTAAGCAAGTAAACAAAATTTAAGAAAAATATTTTTTTTAAAGAGCCGCATTCTCTACTCTTTTCAATACAGAGCAATGAATTTGAAACTCAATGGTAGCCTGTAGTACTTTCAAAATTGTTAAAAAAAATTCCTCTCTCACAATGAAAAAAAAAGGTAAAAAACACTTTTGATCAAATTAATCCGATCAGTTAAACTGATATACACGCTGAAAACAATGTAATTTTTTATCTGAAGATTAATAAACTATACTGAATCAATTCACTAACTTTATGCCGGCATGCCAATTTAAAATTATCTGAAATACTTTATTTTAATATTAATACGTTGAATATAATAATATTTATGCTAATTTACTCTTTGAAAGCACATCAAAGTGATGTTTTTTTTTAAAATGAATTTATTTATTTATTTATTTAATATTTTAGAAAAACAAAGAATTTTCGATAACGTCATATTTATAAATAAATTTAAAATAATTTAATAAAATAAAAGGTTCAAAGCACTTATAATTCTAAAAACGTTTTTGAAATAAAATTATCCTAAAAGCGAAAAAAAAGTCAATGCCTTTCATTTTTTGATAATTAAAACAAATGCTAACGAGCTACTTATAAGATTCTAAAAAAATTAAAATTATACTAAACTATATTACTATTTTCCATGCTTAATGATGCATCTTGCGAGTAAAGAGACTCTTTTCCATTTCAAAAAGAAAAACTGAAAAGAAAGAAAACAATTTTGTGTATCCAGTTCAATATTATCTCTAACTGTATCTCCTTTCACAAATTTACTATAAAAGTGAATTATTTTTAATAGGAAGAGATTTTTCTTACATAATCAACTATCATTTAGTTAAAAAAAAGAAAAAAACATGATTAATTTTCATTTTTCTGGAACATTCACAATTTTTAAAGCAACGAACGAATTTAAATATTTCTGTAACAATGAAATGAAAAAAAATCACAAAAAAATTAAATCTTTCATCACAAAAAAGTTAGAAAAGTTAAATAAAATAAATTGTGAATCTGAAAATAACTGTTTTTAAAGCAATAAAAAGAAAAACGATTATGTGATCGAAAATTTTCCCCTGAAAAGTATCATATAAAGTAACCTATTATATAAATTCCAATTATTTTTGTGTAATGTAACTTCCGAAATAAATAAAACTTGTTATCTCAAAAATGATACTGCAATCGGAAATTCAATAATACTATTTTTTAACATAGAGAAGAATACTAAAAAACATAACATGAAAAATTATTTTATGTTATATCAGTGAATATATAGTTCACTGGTATAACATGAAAACTTTCATGTTTTATTAGTGAATTCTAAATTTCTATATCAGTCAGCAAGTGAAATAAAACAAATAATGTAGCAACTCCCAAAAAGGAAAAAAAAATTATTTTTTTTGTTTAAAAATAAATTAATATTACCTCGCGTGTGAATACTTTGAGTAGTTCTTTATACTTTTTAATTCTTTATGTTTAAAAAATATGATAAATAATATAATATTATGATAAATATTATAATAATATAATAAAAATCATTGAGTAATTTTTTTATTTTTTAATCCTTTATATTTAAAAAATAAATATTTTAATATTTCAGCAAAGACTTTTACATTCTGAACCCAAGTGTAGAATCCAAAATAAATTAAAATAAAAAAAAAATACAGCTTAAGTTTAAAAAAAACATATACTTGAAGAATTTTTCTGTATTTTTACCGATTGATTGGAATGCTCAGCTTTTTAAAAACAAACACACTCACACATACACATATATAAAAACTTTCTCAGGGCATTCAAATGCTTATTTGCTTAGAAATATGTTATAATATATGTATTTTACATTAATTTTAGTAATGTGTTTTCCTTTCTATCTTCACAGTATAAAATTCACAGTAATAAAGCAAAATAAGGGGGAAGTACGTTGGAACTAAGGTTAACATGCTGTTGTTTATGCTTGGAACTAACTAACTAAGGCCGCGGTAGCCGAGTGGTATAGGTATCGGACTGTGGCTTGCTTTGTCACGGGTTCGAGCCCAGTACCACTAAAGACCCGCCGTTGTAGGGCAGCGATGCACGTTAAATCTGTCGAGAGCTGAAACGTCCTCCCGTTGGTGTGGTAGTTAGGAGAGGGGGTGCCAGCTCAGGTGTCGTCCACGTCACTTAACCATGGTTCAAAATTACGTGGTCCGTCGCCAAAAGCCCTCGTGTAGCTGAACAGTGCGACGTTAATATTCAATCAAATCAAATCAATGCTTGGAACTAAGGTTAACATGCTTAACCTGTAACATGTTAACCTTAGTTCCAAGCATAATCAATTTCTTGGTATTATTATGGCTATTGTTTAACTATATCTTATAAATATTGCATTATATTTCTTGAATAATGTGATTACAAAAATGACTTAGTGTGTTCATGTATGCATGCATTAAAACGATATAAAAGGTGTTTTTTTTTTTTTTTTTGTAATTTACGATTCTTCACTTTTTTAAAAAAGATATTTATCTTGGCAGTATATCAAATAATTTGCAATGTCTGATATAATCGTAGAATTTTGGTTCTTAAGCATAGAAAAAATAATTTATTACAAAAAAAAAAAACGAAGTCAAATATTTGTGAACACAAAGAATTAACGTAAACATTAAAATAAACCTAGAGAAAATATTTTTTTATATATAACTTACTCTATATCACACAACTGTAACCAAATATATTTTATATTTTCGCAAAACTTTCTAAGGTAAAAGATTTAAATAATAACGTAAATAAATGCGAAATAAAGATACGTATTGCACATATTTATTTTAATGTTTACAGTACGACTTATAATCGTTTGAAAATAGTATTTTCTTGTTGAACGATTTACAAGTCTCTAAGTATATAGCAATATTTTTACAATTTATTTAACGATGACTTTTTTCTTTTATTTTATAAGACACATTTGAATATTGAGAAGAATACCCTTTTTAAAAAAAATTGTTTGAATGCTCTCATTTATCTGTATTAAATAATGAAGAACAATATCCCCCTTACGAAGTTCAGTAAGATTACATTCAATTTTCTTGTGATTCAATCAAGATTAGATTCAAACTAAATTTTGTAAAAATATATCTGAAATCTTAATGATGTCTGTTTTTCTTTGTGCACAAATTCTAATTGATTACATCAAGATAAAAATTGGGAAGTAAATTCGAATAGTAGGTATAGTATGAATTTATATAAACTAATAAATGTCACCAATCATTAGAATCCATAACTAAATTCTTCTATCTATAAGTTCATACTACACAACATATAATTATTCATTTGTAAGTGCTATCAGTATCTAGAATTTTGATGTTTCTGTCATAATTTGGAAAGAGCAAAAAAGCGAAAATTAATATTACCTCAAGTTTTCATAAATAAAAATTACTATTTTGTTCAAGAAACAGAAACAAAATTCAAAAAGGTCACGAATAAAAAGGCGAAGAAAAATAAACTGGCGGGACCGAAAGTAGTTCCATGAAACAAAGGTCAAATCTAAGTTTTAAAAAGAGGTATAGGAGATCCCGTTGCCTAATGACCTGATGGTCAATGGCCTGGCATTTGTAAAATAAATAAATAAATAGTTTTAAAAAGAAAAGAAAAAATATGTCCTTCCAATGTTATTTTCTTAACATTCATTTTAATATATACTTCTGTTTTCCTTTGTCACCTATAAATAGAAGATACCGGGAAAACTCCATCTACATTTGACAACAATCATAATCAAATTAAACATAAAATCCAGTGAGGTTTCCAAGAATGTGTCAATTCTTCACATTTAGGGAGCATCATTCATATACCAGCGATTCATTATCGAAGCAATAAATATAGAAAATCATGCAAGGATATATGTGTACACAAAAACTGACAGAACAAAAATGGAGGGGATAAGGGTTGAAGTACTGAATGAAGGAGAAGGAAATGGATTAGCATTATGATTATTCTTACGCGTCATGGTGGCGTTAGGGGTGTTGGTGATGTGTTGCTGACGTTGAAGTAGCTGGTAGACGGGAAGAAATCGCCCATCCTCTTTGATGTGCAGCTGGACAACGGAGAGTTTTCGAACGATCGTCATTGGCCATAGTCATCCGAGGAGAAACCTCGGTTTTCGACGGCCGGCGGCTGCGAGGCCCACCGATCAATGACGGGGTACGCGTACACTCGCTTCGGGTGGGTAAATAGGCGCAGGCGCCTTACTAGCTCTTGCGCATCTTACACTTTTCATCAAACACTCCTTGCTACTTCGATTGCCTACCCACCCCTTAAGCCCTTCTGAAAAGTCCTCAATTACATTTTTCAACATTCCTCTTTCCTCGGAATTATCAATAAATCTAAAATGCACGGCTGGTCTCTTTCGAGCCGTAAAGTGCCTCTCCACATCGTTAAGCACGCTCCCGGCCCATTAGGATGTACTGTGTTAGTATCCATTATGGAGTCAAAAAGGGTTTTAAGCTAAAAACAACTGTTTTTTCTTTTTTCTTCTTCTCCCTTTCTTGCTTGATCCTTAGAAGCAGGAAATGGGGATGAGATTCTTTATTTACGTCTGCTTGCTGATAGATCATGGATCGGAAACATCCGTTTTTCCAGACTAACCTCGTTTAGCGCCTTCAAACATTATACGGATAGGCTCTAAATAATGTAGACGAAAAAAAAATGTTCTTCTATAAAGATCTTGTGATAATTGCAAAAAATACTATCAATATAAATGCTTTGAATTGCAATAGTACTTTGTGTTTCAAATGAATACTACATTTTTTACTATTTATAAAATCTTACAATGTCAATACATTTCGAAATTTTTAAATATTTTAAATTTTTTTGTTGTTTTATCAATACTCAAACATTTGAGTAATTCCCATACTTTGACAAGTGACGCGATTGCAGACATAATCTTTTTATTAGCGGCTCCTACTAACAGGAATGAAAAAGCAACTTTTAAGAAGAAAAACTGGATCGTTTACAGTGAAAATGAGATAAAATATATAATAATTGCTTCAAAATATGATGAATCTTGTACGATAATACCTTAAAATCAATATAATCATACACATTAAAAATTTAAACACCACGTTAAATGAAATGTATGCGTCAATAATTGATATACTATTAAAATAAAATGTGTGACCAAAATCGAAATGTACTGAAAGTTTAATGAGCCGATATATTTAAAAAAAGAAAAAGAAAGTTTTTTTAAATAAATTTCCAAATGAAATACTTTTCAATAAAGAATCTCGACATAATTAAGATTTTAAAAATTCAAACACATAAAAACTACACATAGAAGAATGGCATAAGTTCAATAAATTATATAAAATGTATGTTCGGCAGTCAGTTTTTCATAAATTATTTCAAAACATTCCAAATTAAAGGACAAATATTTAAAAGTTTAAAAATGTTATTATTTTTGCTTAAATTTATGCACGGGTACACTTTTATTTTCAATAAAAGAAAGTAATAACCCAAAATTGGAATTATAACATACGAATAGTATATTTTAATGCAACTGTCTTTCAAAAATATTAAAGATAAAAAAAAATAAAATAAAATTTCTCAAAAACACACCAAAGAATACGTTTCTATAACATTCATATCTACATCTTATAGAACTATAATGCAAGACATCAGATTATTTATTATTAAAATGGTTTGTGACAGATTTTGTACAACGGTATAAAATTAAAAACTGTCAATTAGAACGAGAGAATTTAAGAATAAAGTACATATATATCTCATACTTTTTACATGTATATAGGCATTTACTTCAAAAAATAAATCGTACACATATAAACGACATAAAAGGTTTGTAACTTTTATACTGAGAATAAAATTTTACCATCGAAAATTTAGGTAACTCAAATCTAAAGCACTGCTCACAAAAAGGATTAAAAAATTTGGAAAATTATCTTTTCAAGACAAAAATTAATTTCTAAATTTTTCTTACAAAAAAATCTTTTATCAGATATAATTAAAGAAAAATTTATTTTAAATTAATAACAAACACATCGATCACTTTTGAAATTATTACATGAATATTTACAAACAGGAGATAAGTGAAAAGCTATTTTTGAAATTATTTAAAAAAATAAAGAATCAATATAGAAACTTATATTTTTTAAAAACAAAATATATATATATACAATTCAATTTTTTTGTTGCTCGCAGAATTTAATTCAAAATGAATTTAACTTAAAGTTGTAGAGAGTAACAGGAAAACGGTTATTTTTATACATAAGGGGGTTGCAAGAAACTATCAACGATAAAACCTACATTTTCACATGATCACAGGCGTGAAAATTTATAATAAGTGCAAAATTACTAAGATGTGTGTGACGGTGTTACTATTTAATTTAATTAAAGTTAATATCCCACGAGAGCTACTGAATGTGTGAGCAATTGGACATATAATTCAAAACCACGGTCAAATGAAAATACGGCAGTGCTGGTACTTCCATTATTAAATTTCGACTTCACAACTCAAAAATTTGAAACGTTGATTCTAAGAGTATAAGCATTAAAAAGCTTATTAAAATATTAAGCCTGAATAAATTAAATAATTGAATAATTTAAATAAGCATGAATTAAACCTCTTTTTCACTGACAAAATTTATTTCAATTTAAATACACAAGTAAACGAAATTCTCAAGAAAATATAAAAATGAAATATCAAGTGTAGAAAGTGTAGACCTTATTTATAATAGTTGCACTATCTCGCCCAGTAGTTATAAAATCATTAGTCCAATATTTTGTGTCACGAACATGTGTGCCAAGGTCATTTGAAGAAGTTAACTTCTAATTATAAATGTAAGTGGGTCTCACAATTTTAAGTCGTATTTGCAGCAAGAATAGTGCTAGAAAAATATTAATTTGTGTACATAAAGCAATGCCAATATGGATTTCACGTCAAGATTACATTCCTACATTATTAATTATATAATAGTACGCTCTTTGAGAATATATTTACATTTTACCATTGATTGTCATAAAATGAAGTTTAATAAGTAATATAAAAAGAATTTTAAGTCAATTCCTACTTAGGTCAACAAAGAAAAATTTTATTTTAGTTACTTTTTATTAAATAATTGTAATTAATATAAATATGTATATACACATATGACAAAATCTCAATATTAAGTGGCAAAATAGAAAGCTAATTTCCTTGCAATTTTCCTTTCTATACATTAAGATGTTGGACTATTATTTTTGTTTATTACTGTTTATTCACTTTTTTTTTCGTTTCTAATTTATGAAATTGATGGTGGTCTATAATTTATCATTCTATCGATCTCTTGTAATGCTCCATTATTGCAAGGAACCTTTCTAGTGAGTTTCGAGCAGTCCAGTTCTTCAATCAATTAAATTTAATTGATGAATTAATAGTTGAAAAAATTGTATTAACATCAAGTGTCATCCACTACAAGTTTTAAAAAATGTGAACTAATAGTAAGAATTGAATAAAATAGTGTACTATTTGTTTTATATGCAGAAAATTTTCATTTATGTTATTTAATGCTATACTAGATTTCCTTACAATTTACCTTACAATTTTTTCAACGTTCAGTTTTATAGGAAACTTTTTATACTTATATCCAAGACAACAAAACAAAATTTCTTGTAAAAGTACGCCTTACCTTGACATATTCAACTTTTTTAATTATTCGTGATAATGAGTACATGAAGAATTTCTTTTGCATTATCAACTTTTCATCTAAAATGTCTAACTTTTAATATATATTTCTGAAGGCACTAAATTCATAAACATAACATTATAATCTTTAGAAATAAAATTTATTCATACAATTAGTATTCCCTTCAATTGCTTTGAACATTTTGAATAGATGTGTATGTTTGAACGAATGAATTCAATATGTTTCAATAGAACATTTGTGAGTTTATTAACCAAGCGACTAAAACAAACTGGTTAATACATGGAATCACTGTATTGATTCATAAACGTACTTTACTTTTAAGAATAACTCTAAGTAACGAAAAAATTTAAAACAAAATTATATATTCAGCGAATTCAAAATCAATATACTTTCTAATTTTAATAACTTATTCATTCCCCCCCCCAAAAAATCAATATTTGTCAGGTGTTTTTTTTTAATTTTCATTGCAAATTAATTAAATGTTCATTAGCCTAATAAAGACATTAGTAATGCTCCCCTTAATTTTAAATCATGATAAAAAAAAATTGAAAACATAGTTAAAAAAAGTTAATCAAAAACACATTTTACAGATATTAACAATATGAATGAAATAGAATTAAAAAATACTATTTAAAGCTCATGTATATTTAAAGCTCATGTATATTTAAAGCTCATGTATATTTAAAGCTCATGTATATTTAAAGCTTCATACAAATGACTTTTGTACGAGGGTGACTTTTTGTACAAGTGACTTCTTATGATTGTGATACTCAACTTTTAGATTCTCTGTACATTCACATAACTATTTATAAAATGTGCACCAAAAATACATAAAAGTACTTTTGTGCTCTTCAATAAAATTGTTATTTACATCAGATATATTTTAATCAAGAAAAAAATTTTTGTTGATCTATGTAGAAACTCAATAAGAGTTCTTAAAAATTTATACTATTCAAGAATATGTTTTTTCAATTTGTTTCAAAATAGAGCATACTGAGAATTTATCCCCCCCACCCCCATTCTGCATTTAAAGCTACCTTTTTTAACTTCTTTCCATGTATATAAAAACAGAAATTTTTTCCCCCATAAACATTTTATGAGCTTAACATACTATGCTCTTTTTAATTTCATCTTTTAGAATAAAAAAAGTACGTCACCTTAATGAGATACTAATAATGTAATAAAACTTTTCAATCGAATAAAATAATTCAAATTATTAAAGTAAAAAAAACCATATTGGTATCCTAGAGATATCTTTTCGCATAATCACAAAACATTCAACCCTATCACTTCACATTTTTGATAAGCCCATTTTTAGTTTTAGGTCCCATTGAATGTATCTTTTCATTAATTTTAATAATAGTTTACATTAACTTTTTCGCACAAATACAATTCAGGTAAACCAAAATAAAGCAGATATCACATCATTGGAAAATTAACAAATTATAACGGTTCTTAAAAAATAACTGCATTGAAATTGCCATGTGTTATTTCTTCCGCCACAATAAAAATCGGTCTCCATGTGTGTGTCCATGTGATTGGGAGAAGAAAAATTGTTCCGTTCGCGGTAATCAATTTGTACAAACGTAATGCTATGTTTTTTTCTTATCCAAGCAGTGCTGAAAATCAAACGGCACCGAAGGCGTCCAAAACGTTCTTGCTATGTCGACAACCTTTGGCGAATAAACTCTAATAATAATTAAGTAACTGGAAAAAGTTCAAGTTTTACTTAAGCAATTAATTTAGATAGAAAAAAAAAAAAAAGACTCAGATTTTTTGCAAGATTATACAAAGATGAAAGCATGGTAATTCCTTTAAAGTACACACCTTAGGATGTTGTATTATTCCACTGTTAACATATCAAAAAAGAAGAAATTGAAATTAAACTACAATTTAAAAAAAAAACTTAAATATTATCTACATTGGTGTCCAAAGTTAAGATTACAAACATAAAAGATGAGACATTTCGACAAAAATTCGGTTTAATGCTTTGAAAAAAAAAAATTTGGTATACTAATACCTTATGCTACAAGGTAAGAAATGGCAGGTGTAATGAAAACTGACATGCAAATGAGAGCGATATTGATCAAAATAGGATACGTCACATCTTCCGTATTGCAGGCATAATAAGAATGTAGCCACTTTGTACAGCTATACAAGCGTCACAACGTGCTCTGATACTGTTAATGAGGCGATTGATCAATGATTGTGACAGCCATTCCCAATCTCCCAAAAGAGCTAATTTTAACGCCTGAAAGGTCCTTGGGAAAATGAGTTTTTCAACGTCGCACTATAAAGAAACATGAGGGTTACTGATGACGAGCCACGTAATTTTGGGTCATGATTAAGTGGCGAGGACAAGACCTGAGCCGGCACCCTCTTTCCGAACTTCAACACAAGGCCAACGGGAGGACTTTGAAACTCGAAAGATTTAATGTGCATCAGCCCCTCAACAAGGGGATCTTCAATGACACTAGGACATGAACTTATGACACAATAGCCATGAGTTCGTGGTCATGACCACTAGCAGGGTCCTTGGAGGACACTGCTGACATGCAATGACTCTTGGAATTGAGCTCTGGAGATCTCGCTCGCCACAACATACGGCGAATTCCCTTTCCTTCTAGAAAATTGCAAACACTTGCACCTCTGTGTGGTCGAGTGTTATCGTCCATAAAAAAACGAACTGATCGCCCACAACTCATAAAAAATCGCAAGTACGGTTCCAGAATCTCATCCTTATAGCGTTCTGCTGCCATTTTACTAGCAGAGAAGAAATAAAGTGGTGTGCGAACGCGTTCAACATTACCCCCCATACAAGGATGTCAGTGATACCAAGCGATCGATTACTCTGATGATTGCAGGATGATAATGTAACCCGGGTTCTGTCCAGATGAAATCTCATCGAAAATCACGTCGAGAATCGCTTAGCGTGCTGAATCACGATTCCTCACAGAAGAGAGCATGGCACTAATCGTGCTCTAGCCAAGAGGGATATTCACGGCTTTAAAATAGATGGACACTCTTATGAAACAGCGTACGGGTAACAGACACCATAGGTTTCTGAGCATATAGGCCCTTTTCAGTTAGCCGTCTATAAAAAGGTTTTGTTTCGATAAAATTATTCCAGACGCAGCAACGAGGTCTTGAGACAGTTTCCTAGCAGTCATACTTCTACGACGCTGTGCATTTAATGCACATACAGATCCTCCGCAGGTGTTGTAACTCATGGACGACTTTGTCTAATCCTCCTAGAAATCGAACCTGATATCTAAAACTGATGCCATAATCTGGAGATCAGAATACAAAAAGAATTGTAGCCAACGAGCGACTTCCGCCAGTAACTGTCCAGCTTTTAGCCTATTAACAGCTCTCCATCGCAATTCATCCTTTAAACGATTTCGTGTAGTCATTTTAATTAAAATCAATGCGGTTGGGGATATTATCTTCAAAAAATGGAATTCCACACACAAATTTGGTAGTTTCGGAAAACTTCAAGTTTTCAACTTCAGATTCAGCTTAAGAAAAAAGCGACCTTCAACATTATTAAATACACACAAGACGCATAAAGTAAAACCGTTTTCTAACTTACACACTTTTAAATAAATATAGTGATAGATACTTCTATAAATTGCAAAAAAATGTGCAAATAATTTTAATTTTGGACACCAATGTACCACTGTAAACATCGCCTATTTCAACAGTTTGCACACTTATACGGACTAAATTGGACTAATTAATAATGAACGAAAGGAATGATTAATCTCCTAATGAATAATCGAGTAGCGGTTGAAGGAATGTATATATATTTAGGACTAGTTAAATATTCATCTTTTACAATGCATGCAGAAAACTGAAAATTGATGAAAAATATCTCAACACTTATGAAAGTATCTGTAATAAAATGTAAACATTAGAAGCATTGTGTGTGAGTTAACTTAATATATCTAATAAAATCTAAGTAGATATAAAAATAAACTTGATATAAAAAACAGCTAGGCAATCATCAGATGAAAAAATCGAAGATTCAAAATCCCATAGCCATTTCTCTTGCCTCTTCGAAAAACCGAAAAGACCTCGCTCCCTTATTTTATTTATGCACTTTCCCCTCCCCCTACCAAATGCACCGGTAAGCAACTCATCGATCCACTCTTACCAAATCCATTCGGATACTTTCGAATACCTACCCTCAGACATCTCAAGAAATGTGTACAGTTTTATATAGAAAGTGACAAAAATCTCTTCTATACAGCCACATCAATATCTGTATTAAAGATTATTTTTTTTTAGTTCCTTCACAAGAACAAGAATCGCACCTCAGAATGTTCCGACGAAATAAAGAAAGACACTATAAAGTCGAAGTATCAAGACTGATCGATTGGGAAGTAATATATCTTTTGATTTTACTTCAGATTTTAACAGTCGTCCAAAATACTACAACTTATAATAGAAAGAAGATAGTAGTGAAAATGGAAAAATGTACCCGTGAAACTTTAAAAAATAATGAATAATTCAGCTTTTCAAACAAAATTTTAGAAATAAATTACATTTTAAACATTCTCCAAACGCATTTATAAAAAATTGATATAGAATACCATATTTAATTACATATTTCTCATCGATTTCAAGAAAAAAATCCCGCGTGTGTTATTAAACGTTCCATGAATTAATTGTTGGGGGAGAAAAAGATGCAAGTCATGTTTTCATTCAAGAGTGTTTATATTAAATTCATATGCTCCCCTACGCATTCACTTAATATAGGGTAATACAATGGGTGTGTCTCATAACTCGTAGAAATCGGAACTCATATCCTTATCGTAATTATGCGACATATTTAGGATGAAATGCTCATATTTTAAAAACAATTACCTCGTAAAATTATTAAATGAATAAACATTAGGTAATTTTCAACTTAAACTGACTACTACAAAAATATCGATTCTGTTAGAGATATCTGTATATAAACGTACTACAATTAAAAGACACCTTTTCATTGTAACTGAAGGAGATTATTGTAACTGACAATGGCCATACTAATTATGATACCAGTGAATGTATTATTAACTTAATAACACAGCAGTAAAAGAAATACGTTTTCTGTAACGAAAAATTGAAAATAATAATTAGTTTAAAAGTTCGATTATAAATCCAAAAGTTCATCTAAAATTTAGTTTACAAACATCACAGTAAACATTAAATACTCACAATACACTTCCCATCTATATAGGAGAAAAGCGACTCACTCACTCACTGACTAATCACGATATCTCCGGAACTATTAAACCTACAGATGTGAAATTTGAGATAGGTAGGTTCCCTTCATGGAGTAGACGTCAGCTAAGAACAAATTTTGCAAAGTTAGAACCCCAAGGGGCGTTAAGGGGGTTTAAGAGGCGTTATAGATAATTATTTCCATTACTAAACTATTAGATGTACAGTCGTGAAAAAAAAACTTGGTACACAGATTTCTTTCATAAAGTAGAGATTCCCTACATAATTATTTTTACGAAAATCGACCTCCAAGGGGCGCTGAGAGCGCTTAAGGGGCGTTATACATAATTATTTCCATTTTTAACCTATTAGACGTACAGTCTTGAAATTTGGTAAGCGGATTCCTTTAATAGGGTACAGATCCCCTACAGAATGTGTTTTATGAAAATCGACTCCCAAGTGGCGTTGTAGAGAATTAAGAGGCGTTATAGGCAATTAACTCCTTTTTAAACTATTAGACGTAAAATCTCGAAATTTAGTAAGCTGATTCCCTTCACTGAGTAGAGATCCGCTATAAGATGGGGTTTATGAAAATTGTTTCCTAAGTGGCGTTGCGGGGGCTTAAGGGGCGTTATAGATAATTTCCATTTTTAAACTATTAGACGTACAGTCTTGCAATTTGATAAGCGGATTCCTTTCATAGGGTACAGATCCGCTACAAAATAGTTTTGGGGAAAATTGATCCCCCAGGGTCACTGAGGGGGATTAAGGGGCGCAATAGATACATATTTCCGCTTTTCAACTAATAGAACCACCTGCTTGAAAATTAGAAGGTATGTTCCGTTCATGGAATAAAGTTCCTTTTACAAAGATTTTTGCGAAAACGGACCCCCAAAGGAGTGTGGTTGCGAGGGATTAAGGCGTGTTATAGAAAAATTCCTGTTTTTGAATTTAACTCATTTACTTGAAATTTGTTGAGCACTTTTCTTTATATATAGTTGAATAGAGTTCCACTAAGAATGAATTTTACGGAAATCAACTCCAGGGGGAAGCAGGGAGAGTTATTGAGGCGTATTGATAGACAAAAAAATTCCCGTTTTTGAACTTCTAAGACTATAATAATAAAATTTGGTTTGCATGTTTCTTTTGTTGAATTGGAATCCGCTAAGAATGCTGTCAACGAGGTATTGATGATAAAAATTCCGTTTTTGCTCTGTTAGATTTTGACTTGAAATTTAGCACGCAGGTTTATTTTATGGAGTAGAGGTCCACTGAAAGTTGCTTTGGTGGAAATCCACTTGATAGTTAGGTTAAGTGAGCGAAAACAATCTTTCTCCTTCTATTTTAGATATAAATAGAAATTAGATATTATAATTTATGTTCTTTTTATATCAAGGGGCGAGAGTGTAACAGCTATAAATATATTTTTCAATACAATCGAATTCTTAATGCTTGATATCAATAATTAATATATATGTAAACAGTATACATATATGCAACATCGTGAAATACCCAGTGAAGCGGGTGGGTAACGGCTAGTAAATATATAAAATCTCAAGCAGCTTGAAAAAACGACAAAATCCCTAGATTCTAACAGTTCTCTTCACTTCGAGGGGGAGTGTAAAAATTAGAATTAATAAATGAAAAAATTCGAATAATATCTAAACAAATTATCTGGTAACTGTGGCGTACAAAGACTTCTTTTACAGGAAAGGACGGAGAATCCATATTTTAAAAAACAAGTAGACGAAAGTGCCGAGGCGTAATCATTATGCTAAAAATTAAAAGTGGTGGTCTTTAAGGAGTTGACCCTCCTCCTCCTCCGCCTTTGTGTACGCCACTGTCTGGTAGTTTATATATACTAACTGATATCACATTTACTGGACGAAATAACCCGAACACTAAAACAATTAAGAGAATTTGCAATGGCATTTGCGTCGAGACATCAAAAAAGGACATAACCACCTTAACTTGTATCAAGACTCGTTCACTTCGCACTCTTACCCAAGAGATTATACATATAATCCTTAAGCAAGTACCAAATTAAGCTAACAATAATACATTTAAAAGCTAAACTACAAATACATGTGCAACTAGACAGTATAAGCCAATGGCTACAATAATATAATAAGGACTCTTAATAACATATAATACTAAATATATTGAATTTTACTAAACAAAAGCATATATACACATCTACGAAAATAAAATGTATTCAAATAAACTAAATTTAATTTTGCTGATTTTTTTTTCTTTTCTTTTTTACAATATCCTTTAACATGAAATAATATTTCAGTCCCCTCAGTTTCGTGTTAAACGATTTCCGCTGTATATCAATACTTTTATAAACTAAAACATTGTTACGCTGTAAATATTTAATAAGACATTTCTACAAATAAAAATATGTATGTTAGAATTCCAAACAGGTACAGTAAACAAGTAATATTAAAATTAAATGGTTCTCTTTTATCAAAAATATTCCCCTACTTAATTTATATCTATAACACTTAAAGTCATATCAAAGTAATCTGTAGTAAGTGGGTTAATGTTTGTTTTAAATAGGTTCAGATAATTACAATAAAAATTAATTTCATGGGGTAAATTTACTATTTTTAGCAAAAACAATTAAATTATCAATATATTCAAAAATATAGAAATAAGTGTATAAAAATCAACATGAAAAAAGAACGATTTTTTTAATGTAAATAAATATAAATTAACTATTGGCAGCAAGTCCACCTTATAGTGAACGCATATACGCTGAGCCAAAAAATAATGAACACCTTTTCAATAACACGTTGCACCCCTTTTTGCCCTGAAAAACAGCTGCAACTCGCCTTGGCATAGATACCACAAGTTCTTGGCAGGTGACTGGAGGCAGGTTGTACCAATACTCTAAGCAGTGGTCGAGATATTGTAACATGAAGATATTTTATCTCTGAGCTGCCTTTCTATGAAAACTCAAAGGTGCTCTATCAGATTAAGATCCGCCGAGTTAGGAATCCAAGACATTAACTGGAATTCATCTTTATGCTCCTTGAACCCATCTAACACAACTCAAGCTTTTTGATAATGGGACACTATCCTGCTGGAAGATCCCATTTCCAGTTTCGAAAACAGACACTATACAACTGATACGCAGTTATGCTCAAATAGTCTACTACTTTCACGATCCCATCTACAAAAACTAAGGGTCCCAGAATCACCCATGAGAACGCTCTCCAAAGCATAATAGCGCAATCACCAGCCTGTGTACAAGGAGGGAACAACTGTTCGATTATGGAAGAAGGCGCATCCTGACACAACCATTGATTTGATGAATGAGAGATCATGATTCCTCCTAACAGGAAACTATCTTCCACTTATTTATGGTCAAGTCTCACACATACACACACAAAGTTTCTGAGCCCATTCTAGGCGTAGTTGGCAATAACGCTTGGTCAGCAGAGGCCCACGAGTGGGATGTCTGCTGTGCAGTCCCATACCCAATAGATTTCGCTGAGCTGTGTGTTCCGAAACATTTGCACTTGGATCTGCATTGTATTAAGCTGACACCAGACCCACTGTCTCGCGCCGATGTTGCTTTACAAAGCGGGATAATTTCTGAAGACTTTTTTTTATGATGATGATGATACGTAGACGTCCAACAGATAGGTGTCTACTTCCAGTTTCACCGTTATTTATCCACTTTGCACGAACACTAAAAACAGCAGCACACAAACAATCTACCAGTCATGCTGTTTCGGAGATACTCGTTCCGAGTCTTCGGGCCATTACAATCTGCCCTTTTTCAAATTCTCTTAGACCAGCCACCTTTCCCCTCTCTAGAAAAAATGCAAGATTGATAGCTTACCTTCTCCGGCAGCAGTTAAATATCATTCTTTCATAATGACACGGCTCCCCCGTCATCCAGGCGAGTTCATTGAAAAATGTGTGTGGAGGTGTTCATAATGTTTTGGCTCGACGATATATGATATATGACACGTGAATGAATCAGCTTTAAATTATTCAAGTTTCTGTTCTAGAAGTTAAGTCATCAAGAAGTTTAAAACTTTCAGTAAATTTAATTTAATAAAAATACACAATAAATAAAGTTTACATCATTTTGAAACATGAATATACTATCATCTTAAAACATAATCAACAAATTCCTCAAGAAGTTTTAAAAAGCAGCCACTTATTCATACAGTAATTAATTACACGCTGAAAATGAATAAGAAAAATGAAAAACTTCCAAATTCATCATAAAACGTGTTATTACTATACTACGTCTTTTTTCTAAGCTGCTTTTTTAAAAACTGTGATAGCCTAAAGAGGTAAAAAAAATTCTAATATTATTAATTATTTGGGAGCGCACAGCACTTTTTGTCACATCAAAAAATTAACGCGCTGTTTACAAAGTCAGCATTTTCAGGTCCTACATATTTGTTTTAAGTTTTACTTTGATTCCATTAATTCTGAAAATATTAACAGAGCATAAGTATTACAATAATATGTCTCAACCTATTACAAATTAATTGAAAATCATGACAAAAATATTTATTAAGTGGAAGAATACGCAAACCAAACCGAAGATATCAATACGCATTTCTAAAAATATTTTTGTAATTTAATTTTATAGGGTAAAACTGAAAGAAAAAAAAACTAACAATCATTTTTTGAAGAAATTTTATACAAATACAACAAACAAAATCTGTAATTAGGAATATATTTAGAAATTCATGGATGATAATTTAATCTTGTTATCTTATAATTTTTTAAAACTCACAATGGGAAAAGTGAAATCAAAATACTAAAATTAGTGAGGTCCTTGAGCTAGATGTTTGTTGCAAAAAGATTTTATGTCGAGTTCCAATTTAGTTAACTTTAGTCTCAAATATCCCCGTTTTGTTAAATCCAGCCTATTTCTTCTTTTTAGCAGCAAATCATTTATGGCACACACAAATCCACGCTAAGTTAAATATGAAGATGGAAATAGTAACAATAGTTCTCTTGCAAATTTGGTTGCATTTGGATTTTTGATTTCGGTTTCTTCTCCAAGTCATGCCATCACTCTTTTTATATTAAATAATGTTTGAATTAAACGCAGGGTTTTCATCTCTACGAGTTCTGCATACTGTAAATCTGAAATATCATAAAGATCTAGTTACATTGACTGCGTCATCCAAGGAAGGAAGCAATTTTTTTGTAAATCCTAATATCTTTTTTTTTAATCAGCTGACAAAATTTTTAGATGATCCACAATAACATTTATAGCTGTATCAGTTACTTCACATTTTGGGAGTCAATATAAATTTTCAAAAATTTTGTTGTAAATATGTTTTTGACATAATTCAATGAAAGCAATAAAATCAAATATCCTTGCTTTTGCATCGATAAGAATTTTATTTTTTTCCTTAAAATTGTTAATTTAATATATTTATTTTATCATAGATATCAGCTAAATAACTTAGAAATGCTTTATCTTCGACCGTTAATAATTTTTCCATTTCAGGTTTTTCGCTTTGAAAAATCCCTCAGAGTATCAAATAGTTCTCCATAAACATTTTTAAACAGTTTCCTTTCGAGAGCCATCTTACTTCAGAGTGAAATACAAGTCTCGCATGATCTTCATTACGTTCTTCGCAAAATAACGTGAAGAGATGTTCACATTTAGCATTAACTTTAATATCATTGATAGATTTTATAACTAAATTAAGTATTTCATTTAGAACAGGTGAAATGCTTTTAGGTTACCAGATTTTCCCTGCAAATGACACAATGTACAAGAACCATATTCGGATTCTTATCTTTCATCAATTTTAAGCAACCATTTTTCTTTCCCATCATGTTAGGAGTACCATATGAGCACAAGATGTTACGTTTTTTTCTCATTGGTATATTATTGGCATTTAAGTACGTTTTTAGTTCATTATAAATATCTTTGGAGGTATAAGTACTTTCTATTTACAGAACAACATTTCTTCAGCATAAAATCACTTTTATCAACATATCGTACTAAGACAGCCTCACTGTCTCTCAATGCGTTGACTAATTCAATTGTACCAAAAATTTCCTTGTTTTCAGCTTTTCAATAGGTTGTATTTCAATATTCCCACTCATTTCGTCTGTTCTTCTGCCAACAGTGCTGTTATTTAATGGTATACCTTTGACGTCTTTGTCATCTTTTTCCACAAACATTTTAAAAAATACTGATATTGATGGTTTGATTATAAATTCTCTATAGTATGGCTTTTTCCAGATATAGCGACAAAGAGTGAAATATGATAACAAGTCTCAAAAGTACGTTTGGCAATCGCATTATAAGCAGTACATAGAAATTTTTATGTTGCTCTTTTTTTCAAAATCATTCTTTTAAATTTTGAAAGTAAATATAATTCAAATCTCAATTAATACGAGCATTATGTTTTGCTTTCAAAACGCTTCAAGACAACCACATTTCATTGATTCGTTGATCAAGCATTGTTGGCATAAAAGATAAAAAGATAACCTTTCGTCGTAAACAGAAGGCATGATACCAAATTTTAAATATTTCCGAATGCTGATGAACTTTATTCTTATTTGCATAACTCATTTCACCATTGATTAAAAGGGGGAGGGGGGATTAAGAACTTACTATGAATTGAAGTAAACGTAAATTAAAGGAGCCTATTAAAATACCCAAATGGGAAAAAAAACTATTTATATGACAAATGTTTCTGGAAAACGATGTTTTAAAAAATGAAATTAATAAAAATTACCACCTGAATTTACTCACTATTCATATATCACTCATATTTTTTTCCAAATTGTGTGTGTGCAACGTGACTTTTATAACAAGTTCACAGACGTTTGTTTTGAATTAACACCAACGAACGATATTGAACGAATAATTATGAACGATATTCCGAACACTGCAGAAACTCAGATCCCGTTATTTCGTACCATTCAAAACAATGAGCGTGATTGTGTTTGGAAAGAATATTTTATCGTCACGGGGACAGAGAGAGAGTTAATACTTTTATTACAATTTGTCTCATATTACATAAACAAATAGTGAAAAATGCTTTTTATATAATTGGCTATATTTCTAATAAATAAATCATTTAAGCTCTAAATAAGTCCCTTTTCGAATTGCCCCCATTAAGAATCAAATTTCCCCCTAGTGAGGCGTAGGCCCCACATTGAGAAACACTGTTCTATTGGGAAGAGATTTAACTATTACATTGGCTCTGGAAGTGTTGAAGAAACACGTAGTAGAAGGCATACAGTGTGCGAAGGGCATTATGCTTCTGAAATCCAAGCTTAAGGATACGTAAAATGAAAGGCAATACTATGAGGCACAGAATCTCTTCAACGTATCATCGTACTGTAAATGTATCACGCATAACAACAAAAAGGATCCGAAATGAAATGACATACAATGTTACAGCACTTAGTTGTTGCTCTGTGTAGCGACACAACGTTGAAAACAATTCTATCCCAATTCAGGAGATTAAAATTCAAATGCATTCGTGACCTCAGTACCCGTTCGTTGAGTCGCATCTGTCGATATTCTTTGTAATCACTCGTGCTTAGGTTATACATTGGATCATTGATAAAGAAGCATCAAGAGCTGTGAGCGCCAATGTTCTGTCTTTGTTCTTGGTTGACTGCTGTCTTCTTGATGCTCTGTAGAACCACGGTTCATTCATTTCGGGGGAAAAATCGAATGGTAGCCCATGCACTAATGTTGAACAATCTTGTGATTCTACCTGCTTCTTTTAATCCAATTGCAACGCCCTCTCTCAAAGAGTGGCATCTGTTCATACTGTGCACGAATCCGCTTGCGAGGCATAAGTACAGTATACATGAAACGACAGAACCATATTCGCATGGAAGTTATGTTTTAGCATTGGAATGCCCTGTTTCATACAATATCCAGATGCTTTGAGGCAAAGGGGTGAAGTTCCCCCCAGCTAATCAGTCTTTGAGAACCAGAAAATAATTTACATATTCTATCGTAAAACGTGTGCACGCAATTTCATCTATCCGAACAACTTTCTCTTAGTGCGTAGCTTTATAAGTTATAAAATATCGTAATTGACAATAATATAAATTAGAAGGCCAAAAAGCAGCAGAAATTCAAGAATTTTGAAATAAATTTTTGATTTTGCTGATACTTAAAAATCATCAACTACACTTAGAAAAAATATACAAATAAAAATGTTGCCCTATTATTTTTGGGGGGGAGGGGGGGGAATTTACTTTGTGAGAAATCCAGTAATCATTTTTACATACGATTTTATAATCATAGTTTAAATTCGTAGTCTTAATAGGAATTCAAAAAATGTTTAGAAAACAA
This sequence comes from Trichonephila clavipes, assembly GCA_019973935.1. Classification (NCBI taxonomy): domain Eukaryota; kingdom Metazoa; phylum Arthropoda; class Arachnida; order Araneae; family Nephilidae; genus Trichonephila; species Trichonephila clavipes. Next base: position 1,066,033 of record BMAU01013744.1, read on the forward strand.
GCTGATAAAAAAAAATGGTTTATTAAAATCTTCATGATTATAATACTTGAAATAAATAGTTCAGATAAATAATAACAGTTATTTTTACAAGTAATAGAAGCTCAGTATTAAACATGTATTATATTAGACGCACAAACAATCTGGTTTTAGAATAGTTAAAACTTTTTAAAAGAAAAATGAATAAAAGCCCCCCACACACTGTCCTCAAACGAAATTGTGACAATTTGTTGATGTATTATTTTTTCCCGTTGTTCTAACATTCGAGTACTTAAAATGCATTGCTTTTTAAGCCAAAAATGTAATTAAGTTCTGTTAAAAAATGAGTTCAATACAATAAAAGAAGATAAACGTATTGTAATAAATAAAACTAAATGATTTTAAAAAATAGCATGCATGATACAATTGTATTAATGGAATGGCACAAATATAATAAATAACATTCATGCATTCAAAGCTTACGATATTTGTGTGGGTCAAAATCAACACAATGCATATTTTTTAAAAAAAGCAATCAAAATATAAGTGAAAGCGAATCAATATATTGTAATCATGTGTGTAACAAATAAAGCTTTTATCATAAGTATTCCTAATACTTATGATAATAAGTATTCCTAATACTTATGATATGCATAAGGGATGGGGAAGTCCAAAATGGTTGCTAGAAGCCTTTTATTCAATTGTCACGCAAGCAGAACCCTAGTCAGAATGAAAATAGAAAAATACCAGCTAGCACGAAACAACTTCAAAATGTATGTATATTTATGTTAGAATACCGGGAGGACAGAGAAACATGGCAACGATATGGATACAAACCATTATGTATTCAGAGCGCTCTCGACGGGGAATTCATTGAAAACTAGAGCCTGTAGCACAGTTTTTCCTTGCCATGAAGGGCAAGCAGAGTCGATAAAAGTAAACAAAAGCAACGAGAAAAATATATTTCATGCTTCTTTTCGTTTTAAAAAGCCATGCACGTCAAAATAACCAGTTGGGCAATAAGAAAATGAAATATAAAACGCAGACAAAATGTTCAATATGTTACAACGGAAAGTTGTAACTTACAAAATTAGGTTTTCATTCGAAGTGAAAATAAATTTTAGAATATTACCACTTCTTTAATTCATCATTTTATTTACAAATTCAAAATTATTGTTAAAAATGCATCGAGAATGCAAAATTTTATTGAAAAAATAATTTTCCCGCTATATTACCCTTATATATCGCAATAACGAAATAAAAAAACAAACGCATTCGTATGAAAGCTTCTATTGTTATTAAAAATAATTTTTTTCAATAGTTAATATGCATTCAATAATTTAGTTAAATAATAAAAGGTGACATTTTTAAGGTTAACAAGCACAGTAACCTTTCATCAGATAAAAAAAAATATCCCTCCTTTGTTACTCAAGAAATAAATGAATTTTAAATTTTCTATATTTTGACTATCGTATTTAATAACGAAAAACAGTAATTATAATTGAACATTAGATACACATAAAATTTTCAAAGTAATGATTATAAAATGACAATACACTACATTATTAATAATTAATTTATCATAAACATTAGCATGTAACTGAAAACTTTTATTTTTATAAATTGTGTAAAAGAAAGTTTAGGGATAGTTAAAAAATTGAATGCTTATATGGTATTTATACAAAAAGATTTTTTTAAAATGTTACATTACAGAGCAAAATGCCATTTTCATGCAGAAAAACAAATTTATTTAATCATTTTATAAAATGCTAAAAACAGAGTGTCTATAGTCAAATTATAAACAGACAATCAAAGAAACTTCTAAAAAATAAAATGAGAAAAATTGATACTTATTATAACAGTATCGGCAGGTTTGAATAGTAAAATGTTTATCTAATTTCCAAGATAAGAAATCATCTGGCAGATTAAAAATACTACTTTATGACAATAAAAAAATCATCTTAACTTTATGAATCGTAATTTATTCTTTTTCCTTTAAAATTCGTCCTTTTTGTATTTCTTTTTTCTGCCCTTGTTCTTAAATTTATTAAAGCGCTAAATCATTTTTATTTTATTTATTGTAGTGTTTTATAATGCAGAGAATTTAATTTTTTTAAAAAAAATTCGATAGGTTCTCTATAGTACCTTTATAAAAACAAGAAATCAATGAAAATAAATACACCACAGCTGATACATTTAATTTTTCCCCAGGAATATGTTTTTCAAACGAAAAATTATAAAATTTCATAGTTAAGAATTTAGATATCGACGCCTAGAATGTTATATTATTCCTTACTAAATAATCAAAAATATAGACGTGTTACTATTAACCGCTAAACCATAATCCTATCTCGATTGTTTCTATTCCTCCTCGTTCTGATGAACACTGCTTTACTATTGACTTGGACCATCTCCTTCAGACCAGCAGCGACTTTAAAGCCACACACATAATTCGTGTGGAACTGTAAAAAGAATACCAGCCGCGGACTCCAACTCAGGAGATTCGCTAACAGGCTGGACTCAGTGATGTCTTGAAAACAGTTTGAGGCCCTCGGTTGCTATGCAAACTCAGGACCCACCTGCAAATTTTTTTCATCCTATTTGGTGTATATATAAGTAAAATTCGACAAAAGTATTCATATTAAAATAAAGCTTTATTAGAATTTTTTTAAAAAACATTTGCAATATTATTGTCTTTAAAATCAATTGTTAATAATATCTCGTTTTCAATACTCATCAAGCTTAATTTTTCAAACGTTGTAGTTGTTAAGTGATTAAATCAAGCGAATATGCCTACGAATAACATTTGGCAATTAAAATCATTCGGATCATTACCTTATTGAGGCTGAAGCCCTAGCCCGATAGGTCCATTCCTTAAAACAGGGGTGGTTAACCTTTTTGGAAAGAGTGTCGCTATCTGATAAAAAAAATTATGCGCGCCACTTTCAATGTTTCAAACAAACAAAAGAATATGAAAAGATGAAAAAATGTTACTTATAGGCTTATTAAGGAATTTTTAAGCAAATAGCAAATTTTTAATGCAAGTTTATATAAGTAGTGTGGAAATTTAAAAATAATATAACAAATAAGACAAAAGTACAAACATAAGTTTTAATGTCAATAAACTTTTGCAGGTCCGATCAATTATGTTAAGTATAAAATAAAAATGAGCAATTTGAAACAATTCTAAATAGGTATTGAACAGGTGGGTAACAATTAAAATCTTGCAGAGATTTTATGAAAAAGGATATATATGAAAAGATCGGCATTTCTTTATCCCCTTGAAAATAATCAAATCTAGCACTGAATGAATCCTCTGCAAAATGGATATCAAATTTTTAAATCTACCCGTAGATCGGGGCATTAATAACTTTGGTAGATAGCTCTTGCATCAATGTGAAATGTGTTAATCTTTTTTTAATCAAAATCGAGACAAAAAAAGAAAAAGTTTGTTCACAAAAGAAGATATTTAAGGAGTACAATTTTTACCTTTAATCTTAAATTTAAATTATTTAAATATCCCGTAGAATAAGTAAGAAAAGCTAAAACCCAAAACCAACTTCATTCTTGAGCAGCAAACACTCACTGGACGCAGTTCATTGTTTTCTTCCAGATTATTTAAAACATACGCCCTCAAATTCCAAAATCTCACGAGTGAAAAAAGGTCAGAGCACACAACAATGAAGGAGTATTTTCAACATTATGACTTCCTGTAGTAATTCAATTAAATGCATTTTAAATAAGTTTTGATGTTCGTTTCGTCTAAGAGCACCGCATTTTAATAAAACTGTAAAAAATTGGGTTTTTTCATTATCTTTTCAAATTTTTTAATAAGTCTTCGCGTGCCACTTTTACAACTCAGACGTACCAAATTGTGGCATGCGTGCCTTAAAACATCGCAGGCTGAACTAACTCTTCTTCACTCCCATGAGATTTGGCTACAACTCTGCAAATACTCTGGATATTGTTATAATTAGAGAATTTCAATATCCATACTACAACGAATCTATCACAGATCTGATCACAAACCCGTCACTTCAATTTTCCCCCCTAAATTCTTCTACAAATACAAGTTTCTAAGAATATAAAAAAGTTCCAATTTTTTACTTTGAATAATTTTTATACCTGTATGGTATATTCGATTAGTGTAAAATTTGAAAGAAATTAGAGACAGAATACGCAAATCCAAATCTGAAAAGTGCAGTTTTAAATGGAGCGATTAAAACCATTACAATAATGCAGTTCAAAATGCTTTCAAAAAATCGACATGCTACTTTAAAAACTTAACTTCAATGAATGGTCATTTTTAATTTTTGTTCAAGATCCTTTTTCTTTCCTTGAACCATCCAACAAAGTCAAAAAAAAATTCTTTAAAAAAAGTCGTTTAGAAACAGATCTAAAGGGTGTTTTTTTTTTAGAGGTATAGAACTTTAAATTGCAATAAAACAGCGATGTATTATTCGATTGACATGAATTTTTTTATTATTCGAAAGATAATCTTGTGGCATTACATTTTAAATACGATCAAGCAAGGCGTAGATTCGTCGAATGGGCCCAAAACGAGATTGCCGTTGTTCCCGATTTTCATAAGCTAATTTTGTTTAGCGATGAAGCGCACTTCTGGTTGAATGGCTACGTCAACAAACAAAATGCCGCATTTGGAGTGAAGCTAATCCACAAGTGTATGTCGAAACACCGTTACATCCAGAAAAACTGACTGTTTGGTGAGCTTTATGGGCTGGTGGAATCCTTCTTCAAAAACGATGAAGGCCACAACGTTACAGTCAATGGTGATCGGTATAGAGCCATGATTACTAACTTTTTCATTCCTGAATTGAACAATCATGATGTTCAGGAGCTGTGGTTCCAACAAAACCGCGCAACATGTCACACAGCTCGTGCCACAATCGATTTAGTGAAAGACACGTTTGGTGACCACCTAATTTCACGTTTTGGACCTGTGAATTGGCCTCCAAGATCTTGTGATTTAACACCGCTAGACTATTTTTTGTGGGGCTATGTAAAGTCATTGGTCTATGTGGATAAGCCACAAACGCTTGACCATTTGGAAGACAACATTCGCCGTGTTATTGCCGATATACGGCCACAAATGTTGGAAAAAGTCATCGAAAATTGGACGTCCAGATTGGACTACATCCGAACCAGCCGTGGCAGTCCTATGCCAGAAATCAAATTTAAAATGTAATACCACAAGATTATCTTTCGAATAAAAAAAAATTCATGTCAATCGAATACTACATCGTTGTTTTATTGCAATTTAAAGTTCTATACCTCTAAAAAAAACACCCTTTACAATTTTACAGACAAAAAAAAACAAGTTTTTTTATACGATTTTTTTTAAAAATAGAATGCAGTAATTACATTTAACTCGCTACACCAAAATTTGACTTCTAAATAAATTACCAAATATAAAAATAAAAATGACTTACACATCATTCTAATATTGATCCAAAACGGAATAAAAGTGAAAAAATATTGAATTCCGAATTCATCTTGAGAGAGAGAGAGAGAATTTTTACAATAAAAATAATTATAATTAATCTCCACGATAATTCCTTTTATAAAACTGTTCAAACATTTTGTCACATGTTGCACAGATATAGACAACATACAACAGAGGAAATACACAATTAAATATAAAGAGAAACAAAACTTCAGTTTCAATCTATTTTTGAAAATGACAAATTGCCTAACTTAAAAGTAATTAAATGCTTCCAAACACTGTATGGCAAGCATTTTAGGGATTTTGAGCATTCAGGCAACATATTAAGGTACATCAAAGATAGTATACTTAGAGCACATTAGTAGCATACAAAATAAATCACAAGATTTCAAAAATCTTAAAAAGAACTATTTTTGGGGTGATTAATTCTAATCACGATTTAATTCGAAAACATCTTAATGTATTTTACATATTTCGTCATTTTTTCAGATGAATAATAACTGCAGAGTAATTAAGAATTATCAATAATTCCTATAAAAATAATCTAACAAAATACAAATAATAATTTTTTGTACGTAAACGCAATATGATCGCTCAATGTTCTTTAATGTTTATCCGAAATCAATTTAATCTATTTTATATATAATTGTTCAACTAATTACTTTTTTTTCCAAATTCATACATACTTTAAAACACAATGTTTGTTGTTCCTACACAAGTAATACAAAACAGCATGGTAAATTTATATAATATTTAAGAGAGAACAAAAATAGACATACCAGATGAAAGACAACGAAAATTTTAAGTATAATAAATCTATTTCTTGTGATTTTGCTAAATGTATATAATTAAGAATTAGAAATTCCTTTAATTATGATCCAAAATTTTCGCAAGAAATTATTCTCATTATTTAACATTATTAAAATTGTCAAAACTTGATATCTTTGTTTTAATGAGAACTAATATAGTCCTTTGTTTTATAAACTTAAATGCAAAAAAAAAATAAACTCCTCATAAGAAAATCAGCTTGGTTTTCTAAAAAGTGTGAAAATTTAGAAATTGATACTACCACTACAGCAGAATTTATTGAAAGACATTTAATAACATTCATTACTATAAAACAGTGCTTCCCAAATGATATAACAAACTGCATGGCAATTTATTACGCACGCAATACGATTTATAAAACAATAACATTTTAATGGCACTTAAATTATTATAACAGAATATCAAAAAATAACAAATGCATAATTTTAAAGAAAACACGAAACTCAAAAATTTGCATTTCATGGTCAAAAAAATTTAAAGATGACAAGAATAATATACTAAAAGCGTACACGCAAAAAAATAAGTTTCTAAGCGTTGAATAAAATATGTTTACAAAAAAATCTATTTTCTACATTCTATTTCAAAATATTCTAACTTTACAGAAGCAAAATATATGTATCCAAAGTTTTACGAGTCAGTAGAGCCCAAACCAAATCTTAACTAGAAAGATTCTAAAGACATTTCGCATTCAAAAAATAAGAAAAGTTTGCATTCAAACCAGTCAAATAACGCACTCACAAAAGCATTATAGATACATTTTTTTTAATATTTTTCCTTCACTTTTCTATAAAAACCCACATATCTCCCTTCCAGCGAGCCTTTCTGAATGACTACAAGTTTTCAGGATAAATAACACTTCAAAAAAGCTAATACTGATATAATATCAGTATAAGTAATTTAACAATAAAAGTTAAGTTTGTATTTTTACGGAAATGTAACATTCATATCGTTAAGAAAATCACCACAAATTACTCAAAACACTCACCACGTTATGAAGAAAAATTCGACACTCTGAAGTCGAATTTTTCAAAGTACTTCAACAAATTTGTTATTTACTGAATAAACAAAACAAAAAATACCATTTTGTCAAAAAATAACATTTTAAAAAATTACATAAATATATTTTAAAAGTTAATATTCTGTTTAAGTTAGTAAAAGAGTTCCCTTTTTAATTAGTACATAACGCTATGGATTTTACTTTGGTGTGTCTTAAATTTTAAAAAAATATTATATGTATCTTAAATAAAATTCTCTGTTTATTTTAAAAACCAGTATCGAGTTTTCTTTATCATGTAGAATTATTCTTTATAAAAAAAAATATTTTCTCATAATACCTGATTACAAATCTTTCCCGTAAAAAATATCTATCATTTAGCCATAGAAAATCCCATGAAAAACATTTAAATAATGATACTGATATATAGAAACTCTTTCTTTAAAAAAATATTTTTCTGATAATTTTCATCTATTCAAATATACATTCGGGACTGATTATACATTTCATTTGTATTAGTCTTTATTCCCCCCCATTGACACAAATATAATTTAAATTTCAGCAGTAATTTGTCATAATATTCATAAATCATTTTGTGTTCCATACATCTGTTCGCCATACATTTTGACATCATGATAAAATTAAAAATTATTTATGAGTAAAAAATACTCATATTTTTGAGGAATCAAGATTCTTAAATTTCGGTCATTCAATTTCCACATAAAACCCACAGTTTGAATCCTTGTCATCCGAAATAACATACGTAAAATCAATCCAAGTTTCTTTTTATGTTCATTTTTAATTCAAAATTTACGTCCTTAATTAGCTCTCAAATTGTAATAAACACACTTTTTTAAAATTTTTGCTTCTAATATATTCTTGAAAATATTAAGGATTAATGAACACATTTATCATTTTCTTCGATAGTTTCATATGTCTCAACAAAATGATTTTGAGCTATAAAAATATTTACTTCGAGTATAAAATAATATAGAAACTACAACCAACGAAATTTCGATAACAAATTTAAAGGAGTTGTTACGGAAATCGTCGATAAAAAGGGAGGGAACGTTTTATTGATTTATGTCACTATTAAAAGTAAAATTTTCAATCGTTCATGCAATATCTCTATTTAATTTCGTAATAAATATCAATAACTCTAAGAACTATACTATAATATTTCAAAGTCGTTTAATAAAATAGTTACACGATAACTACAAAAAATGCGAAATATAAAAAAGGGACGTAAATTTTGTATTCAGTATACCGGATTTATAAAAAGAAAATTCATACGTTCTCCACAATTCCTATTCCAATAATGTGTGATATTAGTACTTAATACAAACAGATTTAAAAAAAATCTATGTGAAAGTATATAAACATACATAACCAATTTGAGTCAAAACTGAACTAAAGTTGATAACAGAATTATTATCGCCAAGGTAACAAATACGCGAATTTTAAAGTAATAATAAACAATAAATAAATTTTAAGGTAATTTAATTTTTTTGTTGATGTGTTGTTTCCAGTCCCCTTGGAGCAGGAAAACCTACACCAAGTCCATTTGACCTTTCCGCGTAATATTGTTACACACCAGGTCTTGCTCTTCATACAACTGTCGCAGGGAAATGCCCCAGCAGTCCAAAAGATGAGCAGAAGCAGGGACAGGTAAAGAAAGACTTTACCCCCTGCACAAAAGTCATACTACGAAGGTGACCGCTTCTAAAGCGCGCCAAGGCCGTCTGATGAGCCCTGGAACTCCTGCACTGTATAGATAGGCCAGGACTCTTGGCTGCGTACCAGTGGTGAGCTGGAGGGTTTCGCCAAGTCAAATTCATTTTATTTCTTTGGAAGGAATTTCCGAATGGGTTAAGACAGTGGAACTGGGGTTAGAGAGATCATAACCCCTACCAGCCAGCTCATCAGCAGCTTCGTTGCCAGGTAAACCATATGTGATAGAATCCACTGGAGACATACTTGTTTCCTCTGACCAAGCCTAACTAATTTGTATAAAATATCTAGACCTGTACTGTCCATATTTTTTGGCTCCAATTCTTCAAATTTCAATTTTTTAATTCAATAACCATTAATACTTTAATTAAAACATAATAAGGCACGCGAATGTTGCCTTTAAATGTTTTCGACTATTAAAATTTTAAGAGTAGTGTCATATTACAATAAAAACATTTAGACTTGCAGGTTGTGATGAGAATTTCAACAAATAATCCCACTCCCGATTTCAAAAAAGTTGCAAAAAAGTAAGATAAGATACATTTGTCTCATTAAACTGATTCTAAAATTAAGTGGGTTTGAAATTATATGAAATTAGCACAATAAATTGAATAAGACACTGCCGCACTATTTTATTTAACTTACATTTATTGTGCTTTTTATGGTAAAATTTAAACCTTTTTGGAGATGCAATGTTAACCTAATGAAGGTAATCATTTTTAAAAAGTGCCACCTTCAATTAATCTTCCGCTTCCAAAATGTGGCCCTCAAGTCAAAACAAGTGCCCACTCCTGATTTAAGAAATACATCCGTTACTCAAACTTATGAAGTAAAATTTAAAAAATACGATTTTTCTTTCATTTAAACTACCCTATGTCAATAAGATTTAATAATGATTTTTTTTTATTTTAATTTATATTTATAAAACGTGATAACTTTTTTTTAAAAAAATAATTTATTTCTAACTGCACAATTATGTTTTTATAAAAAAAAAATTCAATATGAATACGGTAAGCAAAGGCACTGAATTACATTACATAAATTAAGTTAACTAAAAATATACGTAATATATCACTTAACTCCTTTGTGATTTTTAAAAATTAATTTGTTAAAAAATTATGAAATATGGAATGCATATAAAAATAGTAATTATAATTAATACATAATAACGCAAGAAACAGAACTCCGTCGCATTCAAACATGATGGATTGTGTTTTTATTAGTAGAAAGAAAATTTTCGACAGAAATTGTTCCAGAATAAATAGTTTCCTTCAAATCAGAACTCTATCTAAAAGAGAAATTCTCCCAACGGACGTAACGCTCTATTTCCAATGACTTCGATCGAGAGCCGGTTGTAGGGTATTTAAAGTAACTTTTCTCGTATCCATTAACCACAAAATTTTGGAAGGTTTCCAATCTATTTTTGAAGTTGAAATGCAATTCTAACAATTGTCAAATTTTTACCTCTTCTTCTGGATATCAAAGAAAAAGAACTTCTCAAGAAAAACTTTTTCACTTCTTACGATTTGATGATCAAAAAACCTCAACAAATAGAACATATATATATATATATATATATATATATATATATATATATATATATTCAGAACGCTATATGTATAATTTTTAAATAGTTTTTTTTACAAATAATTTTATTATTGTTATTGTGGTGAAATTGGTATGCAAGTCAAAATATATATAAATCAAAATAAATAATTTTTGCTTTGTTTTTTAATTGATATATATTTCTTTAATAAATTAACAGAAATTCAAGTTGTGGGCAAACATTCTGTGTATGTCGGGGGGGTGGAGAGAGAAATAAAGGAATGGGGAAAACAGGACTCACCCACTGCAATTTTTCAAAGATAAACGCTAGATGGAGAACCCACTGTTTCTGCGACGAGGGGGGCGGGGGGTATGGTGCACATCTCTTAACTTACACCTGTATTTTCAGTTTGCCACCTGCACTACTTTAATAAATATATGCAATTAAATGTTTATGTTCTTACACTACCGTTTTTCGGGAAAATGCTATAGATCTGAGACCAAAAAATGAATTGTAAGAAATCGGGACAGGAACTGAAAACTCGAGACGCGTGATCGCCTTATTTTATTTATATGTATAATATATAAATGAAATTTTAGGCAAGTTCTTGAATTCCGGTTTGCACTTCTTAAGTGCGTCTCTTTGCCACTATTTTCATTTTTTGAATTCCTACACTATTAACTCACACTCTCTATATATTTATTTATTTGTTTGTTTGTTTGTTTGTTTGTTTGTTTGTTTATTTATTTATTTATCTTGGTAGAATTTTCAATCGTTAATAAAATGCATTTTAAAGTGCTCAATTGAGCTGAAACTTAACATACGTGATTATTTTGGATGACAACACAATAATTTAATTATAATTAATAAAAATTGATTAAAACTAATTATTTAAAGAATTATAAATACAGCAACGTTGGCGACTTGAGTCAAAACTTGAAAAGGTTTTTTTTTCTCACGTTTTAAAGCCTTCAGTTGAACTGAAATTTTATATACACGATTGTTTTTGAATGACAATACGATACTTTAATGATAATGAATAAAAATTAATTACCACTTAATGTTGTGATTCTGTCATATGTATATACATATTTATATTAACTGTAACTATTGAATAAAAAAAGTAGCTAAAATAAAAATTTTCTTTCCGGATCTAAGTAGGAATTGACTTAAAAAAATTTTTTATATTACTTGTTTACAATAATCATTCATGTTCATTTTATTATTTGATAGCTTAATGTTTGTTTACACTTGCAAATGTTATGTCTGAGTGTTTTCCAATCATGATTTATTGTTTTCAAATTTTCATGTACTACGTGTAAATTTCCTCCTGGAGGGAAAGATTAGTATCCTACAAAGCAAGCTTGAAACGGGATCTATTCAGGCTTCTACTAATCCTCCTGGGGAAAATACTCTTTACTGTGATTTTAGTTGAAAACCGCTTTCCGAGGAGAGGATTTGATTTTATGCAAATGCAAACTTCTATTTAAGTGCTAGTCGTGGAGTAGGCGAGGTAATGGTTTAAAGGTGAGCCTAAGCGGAAAGCATAGCGTGAACGACGGGTAGTCGCACTTCGTAATATTAATTCCAAAGGGAAGGATTCATAAAGGTGGAAGTCGTCCTCCATACGGATGACGATTTAGCAAGTTGGCAGCAAGAGCGTTCAAGAGAATAAATAAGGTAAGTGTTTTTGTATTTATCTAATAAGATTAATAAGTTTTATTGCTCCTTGGGTTTAGTTAGCAGAATGCATTCTTATAAATTCTCAGAAGTACTGAAGGCTGAATAAAAAGTATTTAACTTCACATCATGTCTGTTTCTTATTCGAACCGTCTTACACCCACGGTCGACGGACCACGGCAAGCGTAACCCTACTTTCTTGCACTGAGTCAGTAACAGCTTTAAAACACACAATAGTTTTTCATTTTGGTCAAATGACTTTTCTTCGTACATATATTGGTTTCCTTGTTCTTGGTTTTTGATTTCATAAGGTAAATCTTCCTCTGTTTTGCAGAAAAATTTAATACATCCATCATTTCTTTTGTTTATTACATATATACTTTTTTTTACTCCCCAAAAGAATGAAAATTAAAAATGGTCAAAGCAAGGAAAAAGAAAGTACGCAAATGAGATTAAAAAATTTAATGGCTTGAACTTTGATATTATCCAGTAGAAAATGAAAACATTTTACTTTGCTGTTTTTAAAAAAAGGGTATTTGAAAAAGCGAGCAATACTCAAAAAAAGGAGAAAAAGATAGATTATTCTTTTATTATTAAAAATAAATCAATGACTTAAAATTATTTAAATAGACGTACTAGGCAATGTAGAAAGTCTGTATCGAAATATTTAAAAAAAACGCATAGTATAAAATGCACCTGCTTTCATAAACAAAAAATTTATTTTTAAACGTAATTAAATGTTAAGAATACGATGTTCGAAAAAGAAAAAAAAATGTGTTTGTTCTTATGACCACACGATAGAAAAGAAAACTTCTGATTTATTCTGGGCAAGAGAATCCAACTGTTCGGATTGTTCCACTTGTTTTCTTTTACATTTTAAGTGGTACTCTTTTTCATGCCCATTCATATGTGGATATGTTTATTTCATCCATTTTCCGTAAAAGGTCATGTTTAAATAATGTATTCTTACATATTTATATACGAGTATGTACTATTTAAATGTCAATTAGTCCAATTATTTTAAAATATTTATATGCAAATTACATATATAGATTATATTTATATAATATATATGTTTATACGGTACTTACGTACTATCGCAACAATGCCAATGTTCAAAATAACTCGACAAGTTGGCAGCTCTGAATTCCCAAGCGTCGTACGCGCTGAATTGGCAACCATGTACTTCCTTTCAAATAATGTCGCCAATACTGTTGCGATAATACGTTTATATTGTTTATGTAACTTATATAATGCCGCATACTAAGCAAGGCTAGAAAAACTTATAACCAGCGAGCCGTTTACTTTCCTAAAAAAATCTCTAAGGAAACAAAAGAGGGTCCGTACATTTTCACAATTAATGCTTTTATTTTCTAGTAATTTCTTAGTCGTCACCACTAATATAAACCAAAATATTTACAACTTTCTCGCCAGTCAACTTCATTAAAATTACGGATTTTAATTATTTTAGCACATTTTTGTGCTTGAAGGCTCTTTCTACTGAATCAAAAAATAGACTCAATGTTCTGTTTCTTCTTATCTTTGATCTCCTACTCGAGAATAATCTTTTTTTATTTTTTCAATTATTTTCGCTTGCGGCTCCTCTTATATCGTTCACTCGCTGGAGTGGAGTGGCAGGGGCTGCATGACAGTAATATTTAAATAAAGAAAATAAAATTTCACAAGGAAAAGTGTGCATGATATGTTATGAAAAATAAAACACGCGCCAAAAAAATTTTTCAATTCAATACTAAGCGAGCGTCGCCGACCAGGCACGATTGCAGACTGGAACCGAGTAAATCCGATTGAGCGTAACGCAACCAAACCTTACGCTTACTTTAGATTCACTCTTCAGCAAAACGCACCTAAAGAAGTTATCCCTTCAAAAATTCTTAATTAAAAACACCATCAAATCTCAGTAAACAAATTATATATTTTAAAAAAAGCAATCTTCAAAATTAAAAATAAATCTTGTAAATTTCAAAATGGTTTATTTTAATAGCATTTTTATTGAAACAAAATATGGACAAATTCGATGCCGAAAATTTTACTGCAAATTTGTTAAACATTTTTTTCAACAGCAATAAATTGAACAAGAACCAAGATTTCTTTCCAAAAAAGTATTCAGGTATTAAAAAACATTTTATAAAATGAAAATAATAAACAAACTCAATTAAAACTCAAAATTGATTCATATTTATTACACAGAATTTCAATATTTTTAAGGGCATCCGAAAGCACATACAATAATCTTTTTCATAATATTCTAAAATAAAACTCTACATACAAGCAGCATTATTAACATTCAAAGCATCTTAAGTACGCATAATTAACTCTTTCAATCACAATTGCATTTTTTTTTTTACAAATAATAGTACATTAAATATGTATATTTGTATACAAAGCTTCTAATTTTTAACTTTACATTTAAGTAGAATAATGTTTCTTTTTTTTAAGGGGAAAAAGTGCATCGTTTATTGGTTAAATATTTCTTCTGTTTAAAAAACTACTGCAGCTCGGATCACTAAAACAAATTGAGAAAATTCGAAATTTTTTTAAAATTTAATTAAGCTAAAATTCAGTTCGCAAAACAAAACGATTTTATATCGATTATCACTATTATTTTTCACCTATTTAAAATCACTAGCAAAAGACACAAAAGTATTCTAATAAGTCGTGTTAAATGCATCACTGTTTCATTAGTAAAAGTATTTGTTGAGCTCAAAGGCCAAAACATAGCCTAGCTAAACAGTTATAAGTTCAAAAGAAAAAGAGCATTACAAGTTCTTCATAATGTTTCATCATAATTCCATTCGAAAAAAGTTTATTAAAATGAAAATAATAATCGCTTATTTACAATTTATTATACAAAATAATACAGAAAATTACTCAAGACAAATTCTACAAGCTGCAAAATCGCCGAAGTTTAACTGTGTACTTGGCCCAGGATAATTATCTTAAAAAATGAAGAAAAAAAAGACCAATCATATTTCTTAAATTTTTTAGAAACTCGATTTTTAATACCAGAAAAATAAAATTTCATAACAAATGTACCATAAATTGATAAATAGAGAGAGAGATATTAAGTAAATTTCATTAATTATTTCGTAATATTTTAATATTAAAAAATTCTTTTTTCTATAATAATGCATAAGAAATTATTTATAAAATAAAATAGTCATTTAAGAGAAATTATTTCAAAATAAAATAATTATTCAAAAGTACAAGGAAAGAAAAAAAAATCAAAGCAAAATTCAAAAAAACACAATTTTCTGGTTACCTTATAATCCTGCATTTAATTAACCCAATGTTAAACAGAATCTTTTAGGAAAATGTATCTTTATCAGAGTATATCAAGGAATAAATAAAAAAAACTGTAAAATATACTGGCTGAATTAGCAAATGAATGTAAACTGGAAGCACAATAATTAAAAGAAAAATCAATAGCGAATACATAAAAGAACATTTCATTAAACTTTAACAGTTCAGATAAAATCACAATGTGAGTAGAGAAAACGGTGAAAATTGGCTTCTCTGTACTTTTGAAGTAGCATGCAGTAAAATTTATGGCGAATTACCTACAAGTAACCATCTTGTAATTTAATATTCTCTTCCAAACGGCAAATAATCCGGTTAACGAGCTTTTATTTTCGTTGGGGTAATTTAAGACATAGCATGAATTCATGTTGCAGGAAGGAAGAAGGACAATTAGGAATTTCATTAATTATACTTCCAATAAACTGGGAGATGACCTGAATTTTCTAATTAAGGGAGTCATTTAGTACTTCCAGCTTGATGAAGAGGCAAAGTTATTTCAGCAAAAAGAAAAACGTCACCATGTCTTAGAAACTGAACATTGTAAATGCAGTTCTGGTGCATCGCAGAGAAAATCGCTGTTTTAAAATATGATCTACTTTACCCCTTTTGTAACGATTTTGGCATAATCATCAAATTACGGGGGATGGACCAAATTAGTATTTTAAGGCTAATATCCAATAAATAATGTTATACATTTTAAATTCAACTATTTTATAACAAGTAGTAGAAAATACTACTTCTATTAAGTAGTACTACTTCTACTACTACTACTACTACTACTACTACTACAACAACTACTACTAAAACTACAGTAGAAACACTGTCTTCGCGTAGTGTTACAGAATAGGACCAGAATTCATATTATTTTTTCAGATATAAAAGTGCTGCAACAAACATTAAATTTTGGCTTTGCTATTTTATGGAGAGCTAGCTATTCTATGCAGCATATTTTTTCAAACTAATCAAACTATTTTTTCTGGTCTAAAATGTGTTCTTAATTTTCCCCCTCCTATTCTGTAATGCTAAATGAGCTATTCCATCACACAGAAAAATTAAAAATTACTTAATTATAAAGTATTTTGAAATTTTAAAAACGATATCTTTTAAACGGATGCATGAATTAAAAAGTTGTAAATTTCCAAGAAAATTGAGATATTTTTCTGTTTGAAAATGTGTTCCGCGTTTAGTTCAGGCTCTAATAAATTTGGCAAAGACAACCTCAAAACAAGAAGATTTTTTTTTATTTTTAATTCTGAAAATATACTTGCGTAATTTTATACTGCAATTAACTATAGTAAAATTATTGAGCCAAAAATTAATTAAATTCGATTAATCAACAATTTATAAACCGATAAAAACAAAATTACAGCTACTTTTTACGCAAAGCATATACATCAGTTACAAGAAATTTATCTTGTATTTTGCACAGAATGTAAAATAATTTTGAACAATGCACACAAAAAACAAAGTTTTAAGACGAGACTTCGTAGCTAAATAAAACCATACATTAGATTCACCTAATTCAAAATAAAGACTAAATAGGTTATTTCAATACAATAATTAAAAAAAATTATATCCATAAGAAAATCAAATTTTATGATACATTCAATACAAATTCAGTACAATTACTTTAAAATATAAAATCGATGCAAAAGCACATTCACACAAATACAATTAAAAAATATATATATATACACAGATAAAGTTTCACAACAGCAAAACACAAAAATAATTTAAACTTTGAAAAGGAAAGAGAATAAATTACGATAGAGAACAATAATAAGCAAATATCATATATCAAGCTCACTGGTAAACAAAAAAACACATATATATCAGCAATGCAATAGCTCGACAAAACACACAAACACATTCATAAAAGATATATTTAAGATTACATAAAAGTATAATTCCATGTTTGTTAAATAGATCAATTACCTTAAAATCCGGCGTATATAACACGCACCTATACTTTCAAGCTGCATTTTTTAATGTTTATGTATATTCGCCGTATAACGCGCGCCCCCTTTTTTATGAAGAAACCTGAAATGTTTGTATATACAATGTTCTGATGTTTTGAAGTCACTTATTCGAGGTATTTTACCAAACTTTTGAGAAAATAGTGTAACTTCTAGAACTATAACTCTTTTACTCCATATCATTTCTTTTGAATAAACTGTATTTAGTAATAAATTTTTTTATCCTCTCATCTCTTTTTTCATTTGTAAACCCGGCGTATAACGCGCACCCTTAAATCTCAATCTTATTTTTTTGAGTTAAAAGTGCGCGTTATACGCCGGATTTTTCGGGACATTGAACCCAAATGCAAAAAAGAAATGCAATATCTACCAATGAGAAAGGGCATGCAACCCAGAACAGAATGCCTTTCATATTACAGCAACGCCCCCTCCCCTTTTTGGGGGGTATTTTTGCATAAATTTGATTGTACAAAAATGAGTAAATAATGAAGCAGTCATAAAAAAAATGTACCTCATTTCTTGCAGCTAAAACCTAAAATTTGCCAATCAAAACATCTTTTAACAATCAGAGCATTAATAGAAAATCAAAAAGAAAAAAAATCCAAATTTCTGGATGACATTACATACCATGATTTCAATAGAGACAGAATTTTTACGCTCCACTTATCACACACACACACACACAAAAAAGAAAATGTAAGTAAAAATAATTGTTTATAGAAAAAATAAAACCAATACACACCAACACAAAGCTTGAGAAAGCGTCCAAACACAACACTGATACAAAAAAAAACCAAAACTTCAACTCAAAAACAGAAGCATCGCTGATATGTCTTAAAATGACTTGAAATTACAAAAATGCTCAAAATAAATGTAAAAATCAATACATCCAACAAAAATAATTTTAAATGACAAACGAGAGTCACACGCGTATGTAGAATTAAAAACCACCAACAAAAACATGCTGTGCGTACAGAATGCAAGCGAACCATCGATATCAGTAAAAAACTTACCATCCTTAATATCCGTCTTTATTCTAGTGACTGTGACTGAACGACTTTCCGCACCGCTGCGACTCACACTGATCTTTCCTATTAAATAAGTTTTCGCATACACTACGTACTGCAAACATAAAAAAACACACTTTAAAAGGCAAAATAACTTCAGTCCAGCCAGTGGCGTAACGGAGAATATTTGGGCCTTTCTGCAAAGTCAGGCTTTAGACCCCGAGCCGTACTTGGTGTCAGTCAGGCTTTGGGCCCCCAAGAATCCTGGGCTCCGTCCCCGATGCGGGGGTATACGTTACGCCACTGAGTCCAACACCACTTGAATCATGTTTCACTGGCTAAAGGTTTCTGAGAAAAATCTCCCACAGTTAGAAAATGTTGTTACTTAAAAACATTAATGTATGTGAGCTGTAATAACAGTTAACAATTCAAGCGATTTAAGAATAGCTCTCGAAATTGAAAACCTGCATTAAGAAAAGCAAAACAAAATGAATTTTTTTTTTATTTTTGCTTAATCATTACTTTCATTATATAATCATTAGGCAAAACGTTTTAATACTTTGCGCCATGATTTTTTTAAACAGTTTTCTTCAATTATTTTTTACTTCCAAATTTTATTATTAGCCACTAAGAGGCTACCAATCAATTCTAATCGATTATTTTTCATAAGCTCTTGCTTTCTCCAATAATTAATTTTCAAGAATATGGTATTTGTACATCAGTGATAAATTTCTCAATACATCTTAAAGTAAAAGTCATAAAAAAATTAAGCAATATTTCACAGCAGATTGAATTAACAATTTATACGTAGTCAGAAGGAATTCAAGAAATTTTATATTAAATTATTAAGAATTTCATGACAGTTGTGTGATTGATTGATTGATTTAATATTAACGTCGCACTGTTCAGCTACACGAGGGCTTTTGGCGACGGACCACGTAATTTTGAACCATGGTCAAGTGACGTGGACGACACCTGAGCTGGCACCCCCCTCTCCTAACTCCCACACCACACCAACGGGAGGACGTTTCAGCTCTCGACAGATTTAACGTGCATCGCTGCCCTACACGGCGGGTCTTTAGTGGTAATGACAGTTGTGTGAGTGAGCCATATTTATCAGGAAAAAAACTTTTTCGTTACTGGCTTTTTTTCTAAGTATATTTTTGAGTCAGTTGATTTTTCCACTAAACAGTTTTGCATTAGATAAGTCAGTTGATTTTTCCACTAAACAGTTTTGCATTAGATAGCGGATTTTGCAAAAATTATTTGCTGAGGTCACGACAAAAACAATTCGAGTGGACTGTCAAGTGTTATCAAGGCAAAAAATAAAATTGATTGCGTCTGATATACGAAATACATTATACTACGTTTTATTTAAATTTTAAATTCACTTTTCAAAATACTGTCGTAAATATACATAGACACGAGGGATATTTTTACATAAGGCCCGTTCGCGAATATTGTTAGCAATTTCGCTGCGTGCGTAAGAAAGGTATCTCGCTTTCCTTTGCACGTAATCCTACACCGCTTGCATTAACGGCGTCAGTGGAGCCTAAAGTGCTTTAGTCGACTATGAAATACGGTCAATGAGAGAGAGATCCGCTTTCTTAACAGCAAAAAACATGAAATCTACGGGTATCATCGCTAAATATGTAAGGTGTACGATGGCAATGCAATGAGTTAAACAAAACGTGAAAACGGGTGAGATTGTTCGAGAAAGATCGGAAAAACGTCTAGGATAAATCAGGCTCTAGCTCTAGTTAGCCGTCTGTATTCACTGATGATTTGAGGAAGCCTTTTGAGACCCAGGTTTACACAAACAGAAGATTCACAAGCAAGTCGTCATCAGAAATCCCACAAATTTCAAAGCCCGATCGTCAATAACTCGCTATCTTCACTCGGCAAGGTATTGACTCGTAGTAAGTTGTCTGATGTGTCTGGTCCCAGGCCATCCAAAGCCAGTCCAAAACCAACAATTCCCACATATTGCGAAGCGCGGTAGCGTGATAGCACAAATTCGGTTTTCCAGATGGAACCTCAAAAATGTTCGATCGGATTCATGGTAAGTGAATTCTGAGGCTAAAACATGGTTTGCTTGAAATTAAGGTGCCCGTTGTTAATTTGCTTTATTCACAAAAGTTCAGTGTCTTACTGAAATAGATTAGCCGAAGAATAAAATTCATGAATTATAGATATAGCGTTATGGAGGATATTCGTTCCTTAAGCATATGCTTTCGCTCTTTGATGAGTAACGTTAATGAAACTAGAGATGTGTAGTCTATCCAGCTGCTTCTTCGCTAATCAGCAGGAAATTTGAGCACCAATTTAATATCTCTTCGTCGAGTATCGTTCTTAGTTTTCTAATTCTTTCACGTACCTTAATGGTTGTGTTTGGTTTCGTGTGCTTGTGTATCTTGATATTAGAAATGCAAACAAAATTCCATATTGAAGTTGTATAATCTGGGAAGTTCACACAAATAGAAACCGTATTACATTCCAAGTCTCCATTGTCGCAGTACTAAAAATAAAGCAAAATTTTCTTTTTAGAATTTGTGTTGATCGTGTTAAATCAAAATAAGTGGTGCAAAAAGAGAATTACATTTTTTTTTTCCAAATTCGTGTTAAATCAAAATCACGTAAAAAGTTCTTGTAAAAAACAGAATTTGTTGTATACATACAAATGTGCAAAATTCAAGCAACTTTTCGGATAATGTGGAAATTCATGGAATTTCAAGGGTGAAAGAAAAATTTCTTCCTAAAATTATTTAAAAATCAATATTTTTACCTGTAAAGGTATGATGCGCATTAATAAACGCAACGTTTACCGACAGCCAGATAGCCCTCACGCTGTTCGTAAGGGCATAGAGAAAGATATACTAAAGAATCAGCTTTTCTAAAATTCTTTCTCGAGAATGTTGCTTAGACTATAAGCTGTATTGGCACTGAGTGCGCGCATTCTACCCGTTTGTGAGCCATGGCATCCCCTAGTGCTGATATTTGCATATGCTTCTAACGAACTTCTGTTCAATGTACTGGTCACAAAAAACTTTTACTACAACTTCATGGTTGATTGTTGAAAAATGCATTTAATTCTTACGTTTTGCCTGCATGTATGTATAGATGGCCATTAAAATTATAACACTAGAAAAGAAAGCAAGTAGTAAAACTTCACTTATTGTTCGCACACAGCATAGTAGGAAGATAACATGATTAAATTTGTAGAGTATACAAGGTCCTAAAATAGTATACCCAACTGCCCCATCTAGCAGTTAAACCGGCTCTCACTCGGTTAGACATCGAATCAAAGTGGGCTTGGATGACACATACAGGTAAATCCTTCCATACTGCTTCAAGCATGCATAACACTTTATCAGTCATAGTGGTTTGAGAGCGATGGTGACCCAATCTCTCAGCAAACCATGATTAGAAGTTTTCTGTGGGTGAGATATCAAGAGATCACTCTGGCCAAATCAACAATCAAATACCTTCAGTATTCAGATAGGTCGGGACATAAAGAGCAACACGCGGTCTCAGGTTATCCTGTTAAAATTCGACGTTTCCGAGGCTTTGAAGATAGGATACAGCACTGCTCTTAAGATCCAAGAAATGTAACACTGGATATTCAGATTATTGATGCTGCAAACAAGATGTGTTCGTGCCGCGAACCCATATCGTGCCAGGCGCAGAGTCGGTACGATGATAACGAATGCAAGAATGCCATGTACGCTCTCGTCGGTGCCTCCATTCACGGAAACGTCCATCGTGACGCTGCACACGGAATCGAGATTCTTCTGAAAAGACGACGAATCCAGATTTGGCGTAGGGTGCACTACTATTGGCATGCGTCTTTATGCTGCAATATCAAGGAAAGGCGTAATAAGGGTCACCATGCAGGCAGTCCTTGCTACTCCAGACTTCTTCACACTGTTCGTGCATATATTTGCCGTGCTGCACACAAGCCTATTTCTTCACTGAAGGCTCACATGCATCAGCCCATCAATACGGCGGATCTTTAGTGGCACTGGGACTCAAATCTACACTGTTACTAATAGAGAGCATATGTATTTTTAAATATTGAGATTCTAACTTTATTTTAAAACATCAAGACGACGAATTAAAAAGCTAATTTATTTTTAGAAAATGGTCTGCATTTTTTATTTAAATAAACAGGTCATAGAACTCTTATCGTTCGTTAGGTTCCAATAAATATAAATACGTATACAGTCAGTCATAAAAGTCAACAACATCTATTAAGATAACAAAATTTAAGAAATTATAAATATTTTTTTTAAAAAATGAATGTACACTCTGTAAATTAAAATAATATTTTATAAACATATGGTAAAAACCAAATTGCAAATAAAGAATATGAAAAAAAACCTGCAAAATTCATGACACGAAAATCTACATACAGGAGGTGCTTCAACAGAACACAAAATTTCATTTGTATTTCAGCAGGATTACTCTGTTATTATTGAAAAATAAACAATGACAGTTGTTCAAATTGTCAAAATAATTTAACAATTTATTTTAACAATTTGAATAATTGAGTGAAGAATTAAAGAAAGATCTTTCCTGAATCTTAACAAAAATTCTTTCCATCTATTATCCAAACAATTCTACAGAATTAAAAAGCAAGTAGACATATTTTAAACAAACCTCTAAGTGGACAGCCAAGCAATGAGATTAAAAAAGTGAGGCTAAACACTAAATTATTATCTTTTTAATTAACGGAATATGTTGTAATGACAACTAATAAGAATGTTAATGTGGAAACAATTCAAAGAGTTCTCTGATTTGAAAGATTTCATCAGGCAGAGTTCTTACAAAATACCTGGACAGCTCCATGCCCCCTCTTCGGATGCTAGATGTGATTAATTGAACATAAAGAGATGATCTTGACTAAACACTACATCTGAGATAGATTTCTTAAAAATACATTCCAGCAAACATGGTCTAAAATTATGCCAGTACTACTAAACATGTTACTCCCTCAATGTCTTGAAATAGAAAATCATCGATTCCCAAGGATAAATTAAACCATATTAAATTAGTCTTAATTGTATAAGTTAAACTGTTTTTCATTTTCCTTGATGTATATGTACACTTTTGAATTAGATGAATTTTTGTTCATTTTCCAATTCAAGTGTTTATTTTTATTTTTTACATAAATATGTGTGAACGTAATTTCAATTTTAAAAAAAGACTGCGACTTTTAAGTTTTTATAATTACATTTAGAAGATACAATTTCTGAAGCTGTATGTTGACTTTTGTGACTGACTGGATTTTGTAAAATAAAAGCTTGGGTGGAAATCTTTGATCATAGTGTTAACTTTTTTAAAAAGAAAAGTAAATGACCTCTTCACTTTAAAAAAAGTTTTACAGTATGAATATGTATGAATGGTGGATAAAACTGTTATTTGTTAAATTTTGCACATAACTTTAATTTTTTTCATACTTCAATGCTTATGCTGTTATTTTAATTTTAATGCAATAAGCCATATTGTTCTTAACTAATATTGCCAGTTTTAAAAAACTCTTTTTAAATGTCGCATACATTTGAACTGATAATTAGAATTCGCATTTGAATCCTTAATGCTTTTTTGCTCGCTAATCATAACTTCATTTTGAAAATTTGATAAATTATGTATAAACATACATGTATATACAACACATATAACTACATATTTATACATATATATACATAATACATACATATATACTTATACAATATATATACAATAGATACACACACATATATATACATATATAACATATAATACATACATAACAATTCAAATTTTGTATTTAAGAATTTAAAGACATGGGGATTCTATATAATTCTAATATATCTATAATATTACCTTACAATCCTTTTTTTTTTTTTTTTTTTTTTTGTAACTATTTTTCAAAGAGAATTTTTTTCATAAAATTTATTCTTTACCTAATTAACACTATAACTTAATTTTCTTTTGGGATATTAATGTACCCCAAGTGAAATTATCCTTTTCATGCAAGTTCAACAACAGAAAAAAATGTTAAGGATGCCCCCCCCCCTCCTTGACAACTGCTACACACATAAATATATGTATCAATTTCAGAACGTCCCTTATTATTGATAGTTTTAATAATAGAAATTGAAAAACAATTTTAATTAAATGCAATCCAATATTTCTTCACAAAAATACTAATTTTTAAACTTTTAGTACATTTTTATGATAATGTTTCAAATATATATATATATATATATATATATACATAATAAATTTTAAATTATACATTTTAAAAAATTTCTTTATTAGCAAATTTGACAAGATAACCATTTTAACTTTATAATACCTGAAATTAATAGTTTTTAAACTGTATTAACAGGAAATAAAGACTGTAAATAATATTTTTTTTTAAAAAAAGTTTGAATTTCTTAGGTAAAAAAACTTAAAACTGTCAACCTAATTAGGGTAACTATTGGTACAAAACGATTACATGGTAATATTTATAAATAATAATTTTTATGAAGTATATAAAATAGTTAAAGTGGGTCAAACTGAATAATTATTTAAAAAACAAAAATCTGATGTCTCATTCCCCTTTATTTGTAAAAGTTTAATATTGCAAAATGATTTTAATGTAAATTCTGAATTCAATTAATGAGATTGTAGAGTTCATTCAAAAGAAATCTCCAAAATTTTCAATCTGAAAATTGATGAACATTACTCACAGATTAATAGATACTTATATTTAAAATGTTGAATTATATTTGGACAGTAACTAAAAGGTATTTTTTAATTTCTAAAGAACTGTATTAAAAAAATTTAACAAAACATGCATATTGCAATGTGTATTGCTTTGTCAGATAATTATCAATGCTTTCTCCTTATTTCCTCAAAATAATTCAGAATAGAACACTTAATGTGAGAGGTTTTAATGGGTGAGGAAATGAGAGAATTGTCATATAAAAATAATTTATATTACAATTCTTAAAATCAAGACAAAGCAAAAAAAAAAAATTTAGATTTAAGAAATTAATTCCAAACATTCTATACCCAGATACTGAATAAAATATTAATAGACAAACTATCTTATTACAATAATTTATTAAAAAAAAACATAATTGAACTTTTTTTTCTTTTAATAAATTTTTAAAACGCTTTATAAAATAAATCGATAATTATCAGAATTAATTATATCCTTTAATAAAGGGGATATCCCTATCATCCTTCCTTTCCATCCTTCAAATTGTATTAATTTTTCCTCTAGATTTTTCTCTACTTACTAACTAAACACAAGATTATATTCTAATTCAAAATAATTAATATGTCTGAGATATTTAAGTCTAAAATTCAAATACTAGTAAGTATATACTAGTCTAAATTTAATAACAATAATCTATGAAAATAAGCATAAAGTTTTGGAATTTACTTTTAATTAATCAATGCCCACAATTTAGGAACACCACACAAAAATTATTACAGAACTTTACAAACAATCTCACAAAAAAAAATCATTTTATTTTCAAGAATAAATATTTTGAAGGTTTTCAATACCTTTATATGCATTATTCAATATTTTATTCCAAGAAGCAATTATAATAATTTTGTAATATAAATAAATACTTCGCAGAAATTTGGCATGATTCCACACACACACATTCCACTATATTATTTTCATTATAGCCACTAATTTTTTTTATAGCCTTGATGATGTAACAAACATATTAAAAGGTAATATTTATAACAATATAAGAATTTTCTTTAAAAAACTACTAAAATGAAATAGGAAAGATTCAACATTTTTAAAATGTAAGTACATTAGGGGTGGATTTCCTCTTAATTTTATTACGGTGATTTTATTTATGATAAAATATCGATCATGAAGATATACTGAAAACATTTTTGTAACTCCAATTATTTTCTTAGCTAACAATATGAGAGATGTTCAAACTTATAAATTTTATTTTGAATTAAAATATGATAAAACATCAAAAATTTATAATTTTAGCACTGAATAAAAATCAATTTGATATAGGCATAACTGGGGTAATACTCTGCTCATTCTATTGAGCTTTTTGATAAATATTATATCTCCTATTTAAGAAACAAGTGCCATATTATTTATTACTGTTGTAACACACACACACCCATTTTAACAAACAGGGAGTATTTGTTATATTTAAATTTAAAAGCAAATTATGCTTCCAGCAGTGTTTCATATTACATGCACTTTTATTTGAATATTATGCATTAAAATTAATTACATGAATAAGATTATTTCTATTATATTTTAAATAATATAGTGCATAATCAAATTCCAATTTTTTAAAGTTTATTATTCATATTCTTCACATAAGTCGAATCCAAGCAATAATGAATAAAATTTGAATATAACACTATAGTAAAAACATGTCTTTTCACTGTAAAAAATTACTTTCCGAAATATCTAGCCACAAACCATGAAAATGCAAGTGTTGTTCCTTCTCTTTTATAATTGGGATAGAAAAATTCTGAAGTTAACATAATAAAATTTTATGTATGTTGTTTTTCTTATTTTCAAATGTAACATAAGTAACATCAATATTAAGCTCCTTATATATTAAAATTTAAATATTAATAAGCCAATATAGTTTATTATTTATATCTTCATATTGTTACGAATTTTGTGTAAATAGTGTAAATAATTTGTATTTGGGTGTTTAATGCATTTATATTACTCTATGTTATATTTATTTCATATTAAAATTGTACTATTCATAAGCAATGCCACCCCTTACATTATAATGGCGATTCAATGAGAACTTGGCGAAATCTTGGCGGTAGAACCAAATTGGCATAATTTTTGGCGGTCAATTTGGCAAATTTGGCAACCATTTTGGCGTCATTGGCGAGCATATTGGCGAGTTCGGAACCCTCTGGAATCATCTAGAAAGTAGTAGATCTATCCACTAGAGTCACGTTCAATAACACGATCAGTTATAAAGGGTGTTTTTTTTAGAGGTATAGAACTTTAAATTGCAATAAAACGATGTATTATTCGATTGACATGAATTTTTTTTATTCGAAAGATAATCTTGTGGCATTACATTTTAAATATGATTTCTGGCATACGACTGCCACGGCTGGTTCGGATGTAGTCCAATTTTCGATGACTTTTTCCAACATTTGAGGCCGTATATCGGCAATAACACGGCGAATGTTGTCTTCCAAATGGTCAAGCGTTTGTGGCTTATCCGCATAGACCAATGACTTTACATAGCCCCACAGAAAATAGTCTAGCGGTGTTAAATCACAAGATCTTGGAGGCCAATTCACAGGTCCAAAACGTGAAATTAGGCGGTCACCAAACGTGTCTTTCAATAAATCGATTGTGGCACGAGCTGTGTGACATGTTGCGCCGTCTTGTTGGAACCACAGCTCCTGGACATCATGATTGTTGAATTCAGGAATGAAAAAGTTAGTAATCATGGCTCTAAACCGATCTCCATTGACTGTAACGTTGTGGCCTTCATCGTTTTTGAAGAAGGATTCCACCAGCCCATAAAGCGCACCAAACAGTCAGTTTTTCTGGATGTAACGGTGTTTCGACATACACTTGTCGATTAGCTTCACTCCAAATGCGGCAGTTTTGTTTGTTGACGTAGCCATTCAAGTGCGCTTCATCGCTAAACAAAATTCGCTTATGAAAATCGGGAACAACGGCAATCTCGTTTTGGGCCCATTCTACGAATCTACGCCTTGCTTGATCATATTTAAAATGTAATGCCACAAAGATTATCTTTCGAATGAAAAAAAATCATGTCAATCGAATAATACATAGTTGTTTTATTGCAATTTAAAGTTCTATACCTCTAAAAAAAATACCCTTTATTTCTGGAAGTTTCTGTCGCGCCTATAAATGAAGATGCTCGACGGTACGGCGATGAGTCTTGATAAAGCCAGCGAGTAGTGAGGATTGTTTTGACTAGTGATTAGCTCGGCTGTGCTTGTGAATAATCTTTACTTGCGTGTATTTTTAAACACATGTGATTGTGTTTGATTGCTGTTGAAGGTGTGAAGACCTTCGGATATTTACCCAGTGAATACTGCTGCTGAATCCTGTATTTAAAGGATTGGATTTTCTATAATAAATTCATATCGCTCTTAAAGAACTGTTTATTTTCTTTGCGATTGTTTTGCATAAAATCCACGAACCCGGATCTACGTAACAGTTTGGTGCCAGAGGTGAGGTTTAATGCCAAGAACAAGAGCAATGGATGAGCAACTGAAGGCTCTGTTGGAAGGCATCAATGCCTTGAAAAACAGTCGAGAAGAGACTATGCAAGAAATGCAGAAAGGCCAGGTAGAAATGCAGAAAGGTCTGGAGGAGACTAGGCAAGAAATGCAGAAAGGTCTGGAAGAGACTAGGCAAGAAATGCAGAAAGGTCTGGAAGAGACTAGGCAAGAAATGCAGAAAGGCCAGCAAGGAATGGAGAAAGGTTTGGAAAATGTACAGAAATGTCAGGAAGATCTGAAGAATTCTTTAGAAAAGAAAATCGACAATGTTGAAGAGAAAATCAATAGTGTGGAAGAGAAAATAGCATTGAAAGTTGAAGAAAAGATTGCAGTAGTTGAAGAAAAGATTGTAGCAGTTGAAGAGAAGATAAAGAAAATAGGGGAAGAAATAGAAAAGATTAGAGAACAAGTTGAGGAAAGAATTGAAGGAGTGGCTGAAAATTTTACCCTTATATCCAGCGAATGGAAGATCTTGAGAAGAAACTTCTAACTGGCGGAAATGAGAATAAAAACAAGAGTGTGCCTGTGTCTGCCTTTCCAGAACCTGTGCTTGCTTCTCCAGTGCCCGTGACTGCTTTTACAGGGCCAGTGAAACTGTCGATCTATGACGGAAAAACGAATTGGGAAGTATACAAGACACAATTGTCCATAATTTCTGAAGCCAATGGATGGACTGAAGGGGCGAAAGCATGTCAGCTAGTAGCATCCCTTAGAGGAGAAGCTGCTGAAGTACTGCAGACTCTTCCCGACACAGAGCGACGGAATTGGAACTCCCATCTGGATCTTCGGTTCGGCAAAAATACTCCAAGGACTACGCACGTCTGCAGATGAAAACAAGACTCCAGAAAACCGGAGAAAACTTGCAGGAGTATGCCTCCGAAGTAGAAAGGCTTGCCAACTTGGCTTTTTCCGACCACCCAACAACTGTGCGAGAAGTAATCTCTTTGCAATATTTCGTGAACGGCCTGAAGGAGGGGGAAATTCAGAAGGCTGTAAGAATGGCAGATGTCCAAGATCTTAAATCTGCACTGTTATATGCTC
Source organism: Trichonephila clavipes (assembly GCA_019973935.1). Taxonomy (NCBI): domain Eukaryota; kingdom Metazoa; phylum Arthropoda; class Arachnida; order Araneae; family Nephilidae; genus Trichonephila; species Trichonephila clavipes. The sequence goes on from BMAU01013744.1 coordinate 1,095,860, forward strand.
TAAAATTGGAGGCTGCCACTCAAGCAAGTCGCAAAGATCGTCATTCTATCCGAGGAGCTAGGGTGACTGCCGATGAGCCGTGTGAATCTCGATTGATAAAGGAGATGGAGAAATTGAAAGAGGAAATGCAAATCATAAAGGCTGGAATTTCAAACCAAGAGAAACGCAATTTCAAGTGCTGGAGATGCGGTGGAACGGGACACTTGAGAAGAAACTGTCCCCGAGAAAGGAAGGAAGAAAACACTATCTCTTCTTCTAAACAGGAAAACTAATATATGGCCATCTCGCGGGGCGGAGGTTGCCAGATAATGAAAAGCCCCATCACAAAATTCTCCAGATTACGGCAGTAAATGGCGGAGACAAGGGAGTTATAGGACAAATAAATAACATCTCGTGCCGTATGGTTGTTGATACTGGAGCCAATGTGTCTATAATCAGAAAAGATTTAGCTCAAAACTTAGAAGTTAGCATTATCTGGACGCCGCCCTGCGTTTCCTTGCAAACAGTGACAGGTGACAAAATTCAGGTTCATGGGAAAGCTAACGTCACTCTAAAGTTTGGAAATATAGACTATCACCATACGGCATATATAACAGATATCACCGATCCCTGTATTCTTGGACTGGATTTTCTGAACAATAACTTTAAATTGGACTTTGAAAATAGCAATATGCATTCAAAATTTGAAGACATCACTGTTTTTGGCTTACAAACTCAATTTGAATCCAACCAGAAAATTACAGCAAAAACCAAACTCTCATTAGCACCAAGAACTGAATGTATAATACCCGATTTAGTAGTCGAAAATAGGAGATTCCGATTCGGCCTAATTGATTATCCTGACCCGTACAGTTTAAAAGCAGGAGTACTGATAGCCTCGTCGGTAATAGACCTCTCGAATTCAGTCATCCCAGTGAGAATGGCTAACATCAGTGACAAGACGAGGACTATTCAGGAAGGAGAGGTAATAGCAGCGTGTGTTCCTGTCACTTGTGTAGACCGAAAATACAATAGCCAAGACCCTTCTTCAGAGGATCTAGTCAAGTATTCACTATAAAACACGGACTTAGACGAGAAACAAAGATGTGCAGCAGGAGGGCTAATTAAAGAATTCCAAGGCCTATTTTCAAGAACCTGAGGACTTTGGAAGAGCTGCAAATACTGCTCGAGAATCGAAAAGAAATGTGGCGTAATAGATCCAATAGTCCGCCAAGTTACAACGCCATCAACATCGGCATTGGACCCGTGGAGTGATGAGAGCATCCGAAAAGATCAACTAGCTGATCCTGAAATAAAACCAGTCATAGAATTCAAAGAGTCGTCTGACGAAAAGCCCAGCTGGCAAAACATCGCACCTTTCCATCCTACAACGAAGCGTTATTGGGCTCTTTGGGACTCTCTCCATCTGAGAAATGGTGTTTTATATCGAAAATGGGAGTCTGACGACGGAAAAACATTTAGGTGGCAATTAATACTCCCTAAGACAAGAATTTCAACAGTCCTTAAGGAACTGCATGGCAGTCCAACCGGGGGTCATTTTGGTGTTATGAAGACCTTACAAAAAGTTCGTGAACGCTTCTACTGGAACAATGTGTGGAGTGACGTGGAAAAGTGTTGTCGCACATGTGACCTCTGTGCTGCATGCAAAGGTCCCAGAACACACGCACTAGAGGAAGACTGCAGTGTATAATGTGGGAGCGCCTTTCGAACGAATAGCTTTTGACATTCTAGGTCCACTTTCTAGATCGTCAGATGACAACAACAACATCCTGGTTCTCATGGACTACTTCACTAAGTGGCCTGAAGCCTATCCTATTCCCGATCAAGAGGCCTCAAATGCTGCAGAGGTTCTCGTTCAACACTGGATCTCACGATTCGGGGTCCCTCTACAACTGTACTCCGATCAAGGCAGAAACTTTGATTCTGCAGTTTGCAAGAGACTGTGTGAAATACTCGCCATCGACAAAACCAGGACAACAGCTTTGCATTCTCAGTCTGACGGCATGGTAGAGAGGTTCGATCGGACCATCCTGAACAGCCTCTCTCTCCTGGTATCCAGTAATCAACAAGACTGAGACAAGAAATTGCCTTTTCCTGCTTGCCTACAGGAGTGCCGTTCACGAGACCACCGGCTATTCCCATCCCAGATGCTCTTTTGACAAGATCTTCGTCTGCCTGCAGATCTTCTGTTCAGCCGGCCACCAGATGCACCCTTGACGCCTCAGGATTATATCGAGAAACTCCAGGCACGGATGGAAGAAATGCATCATCTGGTTAGGGAAAGAATCGGCATGACTTCCTAGAAGATGAAGACCCGATACGACGCAACAGCAACCGGACACGACTTCCACGAAGGTGACAAAGTATGGTTATGGAATCCGAAACGTCGCAAAAGACTCTCTCCGAAGCTGCAGACCAACTGGGAATGTCCTTACACAGTCTTAAAAAGACTGAATTACGTTTTGGTGCGGATACAGAAATCACCACACTCAAAACCGAAGGTAATACATTATAATAGGCTAGCTCCTTATCTTGGCCAATATGAATAAGATCTTTAAGTTCAGACCATGGCCATTAATTATTTTGTAAATAATGTAAATTATTTCTCTTTTCAAACTCCGTAGTTTTATTATAGTATTGTAATTTATTTTTATATTTTGAATTTATTTCTTTGTATGGGCTGTTCAATACTGGTTACTTTATATTTGATTATTATAAAGAATAGTTTCTGTCTGTAAAAAGATTCACCTTACTCAGTGATTGTACTGCCCGGGACGTGCAGTCTTTGAGGAGGGGGCAGTGTTACGAATTTTGTGTAAATAGTGTAAATAATTTGTATTTGGGTGTTTAATGCATTTATATTACTCTATGTTATATTTATTTCATGCTAAAATTGTACTATTCACAAGCAATGCCACTCCTTACGTTATAAAGGCGATTTAATGAGAACTGGCGAAATCTTGGCGGTAAAGTTGGCATCATTTTTAGCTACCATTTTGGCGTCATTGGCGACCATGTTGGCGAGTTTGGAACCCTCTGGAATCTTCTAGAAAGTAGTAGATCTCTCCACTAGTGTCACGTTCAATGACACGAGCGGTTATATTTCTGGAAGTTTCTGTCGCGCTTATAAATGAAGATGCTCGACGGTACGGCAATGAGTCATGATTAAGCCAGCGAGTAGTGAGGATTGTTTTGACTAGTAATTAGCTCGACTGTGCTTATGAATAATCTTTACTTACGTGTATTTTTAAACACTAGTGATTGTGTTTGACTGCTGTTGAAGGTGTGAAGACCTTCGGATATTTACCCTATGAATACTGCTGCTGAATCCTGTATTTAAAGGATTGGATTTTCCATAATAAATTCACATCGCTCTTAAAGAACTGTTTATTTTCTTTGAGATTGTTTTGCATAAAATCCACGAACCCGGATCTATGTAACAATATCCATAATCAGGATCACACATTCGTAAATTCTAATACTATTCTTACACTATATATATTCAGGGGGATAAATGCTAGAATAATTACAAATTTTAGAAATTTCATTTAAATTAAAACTGTAATTTTAAAATTTTTATGTTGCTCTTTTTTTTACATACTTCGCTTACCCCCATTATAATATTATTGAATGCTAAGTCTCATCTAAAGTATTTTATTTTCCAATGTTAAATTCTTAAAAGAAAAATATTGTTAACATAATTTTATTGTAATATCCAGTATTCTTGAAGTTAATTTCTTAATAACTCATTTATTTTAATATTTCATTTTAGAATTTCAAGCCTAAAATTTGAGTATTTCATCTTTAATTACTACTTATTTCTTAAATTAATAAGTTTTTTTGGGGGGGATAAATATATCAGTAAAAGTGAAGCATAGAGTGCCCTCAGCTGAATTGATTTTATTTTGGAAACTTCTAGCATGAATCATCAAACTATTGACAGTCATCCAGAATTAGCAATGTACTAAACCAAACACTTTCTAAAAATGAAAAAATGCTTTTAAAATAAAACTATTGAACTAAATTAAAAAACATTTTCCACATTATGGTAGAAAACTCTAATATGTAAAAAGACTGACTTTTTATTAAAATTGTAATCCTTTTGAAAAGAAATAAAACTCTTTAAACGCAGAGAAAAAAAAGTTACAAAACCATTAATTCCTATTTTTATATGATCCTAGAAGGGTTAGAACTGAATTAAACCTCACGTGATGCGATTTAGTATTTTTTGTTGTTGTTGTTGTTGTACTTATGGAAAGTCTCCTTCATGACACATTCTAAAACATGTATCTCAAAAGAAATTAAATCACAACTGATCTTAATTGAACTTGCATATTCATCATCATCAAAAACTGGATCATATTCACACACACAATTTGTCTTTTACAAACCAACTATTCCTCATGAACATTTTACGATGATGCTCATTTATTTCTCTCTTGTGGTATTCATAAATCAATTCAGCCAAACCTTCTTCAAAATCAAGCACATGGCATTTTAGCAAACTAAACATTCCTTATATTTCAAAATTAATTACATCACAGGTATTTTGCCATTTTTTCTAAAAATCCCAAAAGAACTTAATTATACTTTTCAAAGTAATTAAAGGAAAAAATGATGCTCCAACAAAATAAAATTTTAAAAAAAAACAGGAATTTGAATTGTGTTTTTTGGTAAATACATTGAATTTAAATTAAAAACTTTTCAATGTGATCTACAAACTGTTTTATTCTAAAGAATAGTTAGTTTTTTTTTTTTATAAAACATTAGTCAATTTAAATTAATGAATAGCAATCGTAAATTGAAACTGTTTGATTCAATCGGAATATTTCCACAAAAGTGACAATAACAGGAAGCCCAGTGGCTGAGTGGTTAAAGCATCGCACTTCCACACCACAGGTCCGAGGTTCAAACCCTGGTCTGGGCAAGGTTGACTCAGCCTTTCATCCCTTCAGTGGGTTGATAAATGAGTACCAAGCTTGCTTGGAAATTTAACACTGGGCGTTTTGCATCAGACTGACCACTTGACTGGAACATCTACTCTTGCACCTAAGAGCCCAAGGTCATGTATAATGAGTTGGGCACAATAGACCTTGGGCCTCATGGGCTGTTGGGCCACTAAGCTAAGTTAAAACAGTAAGAATGATTCCACATTTCAATGCATCAAGGTTACGAAAATAATCAGTCTGCCAAAATAAAATCATTAATACATCATGAAACCTAAAAATACCAATAAATCTAAGGGGCAACCCCTACTCTTCACTTTAACAAGATATTGATAATATGAAAGTACACTCATGTCCATAAATTAAGGCTAATGAAGTTCAGGCAAAGAAAGACAGAAGCAAAACAAATTTGACTTATTTGTAAAGTCTATTTATTAAACAAAAGGTAAAGAGCAAAAAAGATGCTATATGTTTGACATAATTAATAATAATTGTGACTTTTACTCCCTGGAGAAAATTTCAAAAAAGAACCTATTTACAAAAAACAGTATAATATGGTTAGTATGATGGTTAATATGGAGTATGTCTCCCGGACGATGCAATACAGACCTTACAACGCCTAGGCATGCTGAGTATCAAATTATCAATCTGATCTTGGGGAATATTACACCACTCATCAAGCAATGTCCTCCGAAGTTCCGGTAGACAGGTGGGAGGGGGTTGACGGGCTGCAATTCATTGGCCAAGCATATCCCACAAATGCTCTATTGGATTCAAGTCCGGTGAGTATGCTGGCCAATCCATACAGGTGATATCCTTCGATTGAAGGCATTCATCTACAATGTTTGCACGGTGAGGATGGGTGTTGTCATCCATAAACAGAGATTCAGCACCCATGGAGTCCTGAAACAAACATACATGTTGCTCCAGAATGACATCCCAATAGAAGTGGCCTGTCATCGTTACACTCTGAACATGCAGGTCCGTTCTGGAATCAAGAATAATTCCTCCCCAAATGAGCCATCCTGCACCACTGTAACGGTGTTGTTCAATGGTGTTCTCTTGATGGTAACGGGTACCTGGTGCTCTCCATATTAAAGTCCATCGAGAATCAGACTGCAAACTAAACATGGACTCATCAGAAAACATCAGACAAGACCACTGTTGTGGTGTCCACAATACATGCTCTCTACTTCAGTTTAATCACAGGCGACAGTGAATTGCGGTAAGTGGAACACATCTGACAGGCCTACGAGCATATAGATCAATGTGTCCCAAGCGTCTGTACATGGTCTGCCTTGAAACTGTCATACCGGTAGCTGACGAGACAGGTCTGTTTCTTTTGGCAGTAACTGCCAAATACCAGTCCTCATTCGGCGTTGTAACTTGGGGGCGACCTGTGCTGTAACATCTACTCACATTACCATCATCTTGGAATCGTTGCCAAAGCCTGGAGATGACACTCTGGGCGATTCCAAGTTCCTTGGATACTTCCAGCTGGGTACGCCCACATTCCAGTCATCCAATAATTCTACCACGTAAAAAATCATCCAAATGCTTTCTTTGTGCCATAACTATGCGGTTATTGCACTGAAAGGCTTTGAAAGCGCTTGTGAACAATTTTACTTCTTTGCCATCATTCCTTATATACCCCTCTCTTACACTCTTGTCATTGTGACGTACTATCCGCGCCATCTGGTGGTTTCCTGTAATTTGCATATTCTTCATCAATATGTGTGTGATAATTCTACAGGTGAAATTTTTATTTTAGAGTTCAATTTCTGTGTGATTCTGAATTATCCTTAATTTATGGACATGAGTGTAAATAAAGCCTTCTAATAAATTATATTTATAGAAATTTTTTCATTTCTCTTAAGATTTCTATAAAATATTTGTAAGTCTTACATTAAAAATTTAAAATTTAACTTTTTGATTAATACACTGTAATATATATCTGAATTAAAACACTTTTAATATCTTTTTTTTTAAATGAGGTCACATTTTATATAATCTGATCATGGCATTTTTTAATAATAAATAGCACCTAATGACTTTTCTTTTTGAATTAAATATATACAAAGGTCAAACATAAGAAAAATATTCCTATCAAGCATAAGTGCAATCAGCTTTCATTCTGCATTAAAGATATAATGTATCATTAATAAAGTATTTTAAATTTCAATAATCAATATAACTTCCTAATGCAAATTATAAATTGTATGATTGGTAACATTTTTTAAGAATGGTGCAATTTTTATCCATTCCATTGAATGAACAAAACTTTTGACTGTTCCAATCTAATTTTGATAATGTTCCCATAAATGAATATATATATATATATATATATATTTCTTTTACTTTCCACTCTCAAAGACAACATTCTTTCTCAACCTCTCAAACATTGTCAATACTAAACACATAATACATGAAAATTATCTTGGAATCTAAGAAATTCAATATTCTGTAAATTTTGTAAAAAAAGAATATTTTCCTTCACTTCATATTTTCATTTCCTGTCTAACATTCCATTGAAGAAGACATCAAGTAAATTTGATACAATACATATAATTTAGAAAGTGAACACTTTCAATCTATATCATAAATTATAATTGATTTCTAATATTGAATCGGTAATTTTAATAAAATCAATTTTTCGAATAACCTTTTTCCAAAATTTTCAAATCATATTCACAATATACAAAGCAAGGACATTAAATCAGGGTTTTAAAATTCTACACACTAAAGAAATAACCTAATAAATATTATTAACTAACTTCTATTGCAAAAAAAAAAATTTAACAAATATCATAAACTTTGATTTACAATTGAATTGATAATAAATACTATTTATAGAAAAATCCATTTCTCTCTCATAAATAACATATTATTCAAAAACTATTCACTAATATACACAACTTATAATGCAAGGATACTAAATCATACTTTGAAATTCTACACAATGAAAGGTAACCTAATTTTTTAGAGCCCACCTCTAATTTAAAATAAATATACAAATCCTTTAAACAAATATAATATAAATTTATTTTTAAAGCAAAATAATATTACAAAGTAAAAATCTAGGTTAAGAATTTCAGTACACAGCAGTGCACATTTTTAATACAATTGATTAATTTTTGTAAATTTTAAAAATATAAGGGTTTTTTTAATTAATACCTTAATTGGTATAAATAATTTTAATTCAGGATCCAGATATACTTTTTTGTGTAAGAGCATAGTACTTTTTTTTAAGTGTTCACAATAAGCATGCTTTTTTTACATAAAGTTATTTAGTTCAATATCATTCAAAGACAGTTTTTAATCCAACTTATAACCCCAATCATTTAAAAATTATATTTATTATTTTTAATTTATTAATTTGTTTAAGTTATAATTATTCAAATAATTTTTTTAAAAAATAACATGATACACAATAAAAAAAATTCATCACATAATTCTATCTTACATTCAAGCATACTCTCACTTATGAAGATTCTATTTGCTTGAGTAAAAGTGATTGAATACAATGACAACTGGATTACATAAATATTTACACAAACTATCTAATTTTTATATACTAAAAAGTATTTATTAATGTGTATAAAATAACTATTTATACACAAACTATTTAACTACTTATAAAAACTATTTAATACTTTTTTTTAAGAATAAATATTCATTCCTTGACATTCAAATTTTCAAATTCTAGGTATAGCTTTTTAATTCAAAATATTTTATAACCAAAATTAAGCCATTTTACAAAACTGTAAAATAATGTTTTAAGCATTTTAAAACTAAGATTAAATAATGAAGATATTGAAAAAATTTCAAACTATGTTAAAAGCTTTAAACCTTTTAAAAATCCAGATAACATTTTTTAAACATAAAATACTGAGAATTATGTTCATGCAAACTGGCAGGCTAGGAGGCGCAGTTGGTTAGATACTGACAGGGACATCTTAAAACATGGACTAACTGGGCCCAGGGCCTCAGCTTCAAAGGGGGGCCTTGTCTCGTTCTCAACTCTACTTCAATAAGATTATGATCTGAATAATTTTAACTGTTATTCTCGGCAAAACTGAGAATTTTGAACTATATGCCAACTGGCAACAGTGGCAAGAATGTATTAACATGTCATGTCCAGGTCATTAATTACTCATTTAGTCAAAAAGTCATGCAAGTCATTTTGTGGCTAGGTCTTTAAAATTGAAAGTCGTGCACCTTTATTTGTTGGGGGTTACCATTTGAATGAGTGTTCAACAATGTATGTTATATATACTGTCTGCTTAACAGGGGCCCACTTTGTATAGAGGCCCAAAGCCTCAAGAAGTCTTCAGAGATTCTTAAGATTTTCATGATGTAAAGAATCAACACACAACATTCATGCTATATGATTATGCAGCATATCAAAGCTCCCCAGACTGCCAGTTTGGCTTAGATACTCTTGGCAAAATTAAATTCCTAGTACAATTTTGCATCGTGAGAACTCAGGTACCTCCCTTTGGGGAGAAAACTGGGTGTCAAAATTACATTGTAGAAATTGGTGTCCACTCATATAGTGCCACAATAAAAAAAAAATTACACCAGCTTCTGGGGAATGTACTAGATCTGCAATGGTAATTACCAATCTGCAGCCCCATTTGAAAGAAAGAAAAAAAATGTTCATGCAAACTTTTATACCAGTTTAAACAATTTATGCTTGAAGATTATTTAAAATTTCAAATAAATTTCTTTGTAAAAAATCAAATAAGGAAAAACATATTCATGCAAACTTTTAATTAAAAATATTTTAACATAAAATTACCTTGTGAATTGGGTGAGGAATAAGGAAGAGGAGGAGGTGGGGAAGATGATGGCTTAAGTTTTGCCCACTGTCTCAACTCACCAGGAGTTGAATAAAGTGTACCTATTCAAATATAAATATATGCATCATCAATAACAATTGCTAAATACATGAATTTTGTTTTAACAAATATAACTTTTTCTTTACAACAAATTAAGTTATACTGCAACAAGAACAAGAATTGTATTTAACCTCCTTTTACAAATAAAATTTAATTTAATGAAAACCAATTTTGGCCTCTATTGGAAATTTGAAATTGGTTAAATAACATTGGAAGTTTCTTTCATTAAAAAATATATTAACATAATCATATTATATTAACATTATAATAATCATATATCCTTATAACAAAATAATAAAATCAAGTAGATATACGTGAAATCCAGCTGCTATCAAAATGGTATATATTACCTTAAAATAACCAGTTTTTCTCATCTAGCAAAGTTAAATCTTACAAAATAACTAACTATCATACAGCATTGCATGGTTAAGTTGAAAAACAATTCAATTAAAATACTTTATTATAAATATTTAACACCTAACAGTTATTCTAACAACAGTAAATCCATTATTTTTTATCCCTGCTCATTCCTCATAGACTTTCCAAATTTTTAAAAGGCTATAGATATAAATTTAAACCTTAAAAATAAACAAGTCTTACAAGATACTCTAAAAAAATAATATTTTTTACAGCTTGAGAGAGATAGAGAACTCTAAAATATGTATTACTTTTTTTTTTCTAGAATATATGAAACTCATTAAATATTTTGAGGTCTTGATTGATATAAACATCAAGAAAGTGTGCGTTTCAGAATAGTCTTGGTGAAAGAATTATTTTAACATATATTTACCAATCAGTTGGCTTAAATTCCATTGCATTTTCCATAATTTAATTAAAATTTTTCCTTAATTTTTAATATAAATATTGCTTTATTATCACACTAAATACTGTATAATTTACAACTGATTCGTTATGTATATATTAACAAACTTATTTTATTAAGTGCCACTTATGTGACTAATAAATAAAGAATTACAACCATTAAAAATTTTACTTGAGTTAATCATTTATTTTTCAATAACAGTAATTTTTATTTCTTTATCGTAAATATACTTCATATATGACAGATTATAAATAAATGTGGTGTAATGCATAGATTTAAAAAAAAAAAGATCCTGAATAAAAAGATTTCAACCAAAAAATTTCATTTTTTTCCCTTTAATACTAGGGGGGGAATGATGTTTTTCAAAAAAGTAGAAAGCAAGTTAAGTGATAAGTAATATCTAATTTCAAACATTTACTCACTAAGACCACATGAAAAGGGAAAACTAAACGTATATATGATTTAAAAAAAAACTTAAATTATTTTCCAGAAAATATTTAAAAGTTGCATCACATTAGTTTAAAGTTTTATTTTACTCATGATACTCTAGCAATGTGCCACTTTAGAAAAGAAAATTACATACATGTCTATGATTCTTATAATAGTCTCTTAAACAATGGACCATATAGCAAGGGATGAATCACAATAATAAATGTAAAAGATTTATGCATTACAGTGAAAATATTATAATCATAATAACAAAATATATAATACATATGAAGTTTAATTATTTGTAAAAAAACACCCTTCACAAATCTGAAAAGAAAATTAATGAATTAATGAACGACTAAGGGATTTCTTAACAAAACTTTCCCAAAGTACAATAATTCTGTTTCCAATCTAAATATTTGATTATGGCAAGTGGTAATTTTTTTCCCAATGAGATTATCACAAAAATTATGAAAACAGGCATAATGGTCATAAGCACTGCCATATCTTTATGTATACTTAACTGAAGTCAATCCAGCCATAAAAAAAATCAAAGTCTTTTGGATACTGTAAAGATTCTTCTCATTTAACCTTTCATAAGGATAAATACAATAAAATAAATGCACATTTTATCAGCTCAAGAAAATAATTAATACACCAAACAGATAGGCCTTGAAAAGAAAAAAAACTATATATCTTTACAAATGAGAGAGAGAGAGAAGAATGGAAATCTATACAACTAGAAAAGTCAAAAGAGACAAAACTTGTTTTACAAATAGTTAAAAAACATAACAGTTTAGGCTCATAAAGACTTATGCATAGCCCAATTTGAAAAATTTCATTGGTTTTTTTTAATAGAAAATACATATCACTGTCTCCCAATGAAGATTTTTACAATTATAAGATGTGATATAAGTTGTAAAAAAACAACTTAAGAAAAAGTATAAAAAAAATTTTTTCAAGGCTGCTAAGTTGCTCTCAAATGACAGTAATAGAAATTTTCCATTTAATATGACAAGGTATAATCAGATTTTACAGTTGAAAACAGAATTCTCTTGCATTAGATTCTTGGTCATTGCAGCATTAATGGAAGTTAGCAATCAATTTCTTAACATTTAAACTCTATGGTATCATTTATGAAAGTGAAACCTGTTTTAGGTATCCTCAGTAAAATCAAAAGCATTGTTGTTCTTCGAATAAACAACAGTTAACTCCAAGGGCGTCAAACAGAAGGCCCAAATAGCAAAAATCTCATGAAGTAATATTTTTAAATGTAAATTTAAAAAAGTTACAGCAATACCAAACATACAAAGATTTAAAAAAGCAAAGTACTTTTGATTACTGATACTTAGAAGCAAATTAATGTAGTCAGCTTGAGTAACACCCACATGTAAAAGTTGTTTTGAGAGAGGTAAAAGGAAAAAACTTCACTAACAAAAAGGAAACATTTTTTTCACAATGTCTTGGGAATTTTTTTTAATTCTTTATGGTAAGATATATCTTCTTAGATTACTTCAGTTGCAGATTAGGGCTGCATGGTCAAAAGTTACAGTTTCTCAGTGAACTCTTCTTTTAAGACATAACTAATTAATCAAGCTTGGGAATTAACAAAATATTCAATTGCATTTAAATAATAATCCCTAAGGAAGTGAAAACAAATTAAAAGCATTAAGTAACAATTTTAAGATATCAAAATAAAAAGAATTTTTTTAAAAAATTCTTTAAGAAAATTTAAAAATCACTGAGAAAATAAATGTACATAACAATTAATTTGTAAAAGAAAAGATTTTTCTCATTCAGTTATACAATTAAATTTTTTAAAAAAAGAAGAAAAACATTAGATGTAACTAAAGGTAATAACATTGAAAATGTATACAAAAGATACATTGATTTAAAAAATGGATACATTACAATATAAATTAAACTCTTGAACTCAGTCAATAAAATTTACCACATTGTGCATGTGTCATGATTTGAACATTATTTTTCCCTTAGGGAAAAATGTAAGAGAGAGAGATTTTCCATATTCATTTTTTCTCTAATTTCTAACAAACTTCTTAATTTTCTCAGTTTACACTTTTGTTCATGAATATCACACTAAGAAAAATATTTTAAGTGTCACACATTTTTAGGTCAAAATTTAAATGTCTCTTCTTTTTTGAAAAAATTTAAAAATAAAAGGCTGACCTTGCATATTAGACATTCTCTGATGGTTTCAGCAGAACATCATTCATAGAGTTATTAAAATAGTCATGTTCTTTTGGGACTCAAAAATACCGAAATAAAATGTACCACTTATGCTTTATTTTCAAACACAGAAATCAGTTATTTGTCAAATGACTTTATTGATTGTTAATTCACTTTGAATCTACACAAGAACTATTGGCAATGAACCTCGTAGCTTTGAACTTTGGTAAAGGGCAACTTTTGAGCCGTCCCCTAACCCTCACCAAATTTCCACACTTTGCCAATGTAAAAATTTTTATCCTCAAGACTTAACATGCATCATCCCACTACATGTTACGTATTTAATGGCCCATGATTACACAAAAAAAAATGTTAACGAGTTTCATGACCATTCAGCTACCCCAGTTCATTTGTCAGATGAAAGATAAAATGAAGAAAATTCAAGATAAAAAAAAAAGTGTTTCTTTCCTTTTTAACACTAGAACCGCAGATGGGGTCATTTTGACCCAAAAGCAATTTTGCTTCCGATTTTCTTAAAAAGTTACTAACGAATTGAACAAAATTTCTTGACTTTTCCTATTTTGATACCAATAATAATCTGTGAAAATATGATACGTTAAATACTTATCATTTTTTTTTAACACTTATACCTAAAACTGCAGAATTGGTCAATTTGACCCCATTGTAGTCACAAGTACCAAATTTGAAATTCAAGATTTCCTGGAATGGGAAACACTTTTTCAGTCATCTTTCCATTTCCCAGATGTAAGCAGAACAATACTTCAAGGTCAGTAGATTGTTACTGATAGCAGAAAAGCAGCTAAGAATTTTGTTGTAGTAGTAGCAAGTGTTGCAAACCTCCCCCCCCATTATCATTCCATATGGGAAAAATGGCTCTGGTTAACTTATTCCAGGAATTTTTCTTCTCTGATGTTTTTGGTATCGACCTATTGAATGGAATGTGGTACAAGAGTATCATAGCCAATGCGGTTGTCTAACGGGCGCACATCTGGTTCTTTATAACTGCACAAATGGTTGTTTGCATTGTCTTGGACAGGGGTGTACAACCCAAATCGGTTGGTGGGCCACGTAAAAATTTACTAAACTGAGGCGGGCCGCACATATCAAAATAAAAAAAAATATTCAAAATATTTTACTATCGTACAGCATTCAAAATATGATATGATCGACATTCAATTATTGATATGATCAAAAAACACCAAGTTTACCTTTTACTGGATCACAATCACAACAAAGTTGAAAGTCAACCGATTGCACTTGTTGGTGGAAGAATATCTCTTAACCTACAAAGTTCTTATCTACAGTAGATTTATGCTGCCATCTGAAGTTACGTAGTATAACAACTATGTGCGTAACATCTTCACATTTTATACTTGTGTTACAGTATGTTTGCATAAAATTGATTTAGATTTTCAAAATTTTTATTTCAAATGCAAAAAAGCAATTACCTAAAGAACAGTTTTGTAATTATTACACTGTTTGTGAAAAAAAAAAATTTTCTGCCCGATAGCCAAATGTTCAGTTTATTGTTGTATGATATTAAACTATTGCACCGTGATTAAGTATATATCATAAAATGAAAAAGTTACAAAATTTCAGAAGGTTAAAATATTAAACATTTTTATTCTGCTGCCGTAATTATCTTACATTTCTACAAGCTGGTCTGACAGTCTTGAGGCAACTCATTAAATCCATCATCAGATTCTTTCATTGCCAAATAAAACAAGAAAAAGACTACTAATCTGAACTTCAAAATATAGACAAATTATTTCTCTGACAAATAGAACTAGATACACTACTCACTCTCAACGAAGTTCTTGTTGAAAGAGGAATAACACACCCAAGCTCATCTGCTTTCCTTCATCCATCAACACCTGTTATTACAATTGCTTGGAAGTCAAATGAAGGAAAAAAGTTATTTCCGTAAAAACTGCACAGGGAGAGGTGGGGGAGGGTCAAAACACGATATTTTTGATTCAACCATCTGTAGTCCAAATGTCTAAACTAATATAGACAGAAACTTCAATTGGGCCGCAGGTTGGGCATGCCTGGTCTTGGAGATAGTTTGAGTGTATCAGTCTGTTCAATTTTTGTCACCTTGTTTACATGCAAAGATAAAATTGACCTTAGGCGAAAATGGCTGGAAGCAGGCCCGGCACTAGGGGTGGACAAGCTGGGCTCCTGCCCGAGGCAGCAACCTTAGGAGGCGGCAAATTGGCTTTAAAATTAACTAGTTTATGAAGAAAATAAACCAAGATTCATTTAAATCTTATGAAAAATTAAAATGTTGAATTTTAATTATATATATATATATATACCTTAATAATACATTTATGTTTACAAATTTTTAAGTATTTTAAAAGTCAAAATATTTGAAATTCACATACACACAAGGACACCTCTCACAAGCATAATAAATTCCCACTTAAAAATAGCTTAAAATGTAAGCAAAATCACTCTTTTTATTATAATCTAAATAAATGGACACACATACAAAGTGCTGTAATAGAATTTTTTACTGTGTGTCTTAATTTGTCGCAACATGTATGAAAATACGAGCGGGCGCGAAAAATCAGTCCTGACAAGCTTTCACGCGCTTTTAACCGTGATTATAAAAGTAAAAAAGGCAGTTCTATTGTTTTATTTATGGAACAATAGCATTGCAGATTGGTTACTAGTGAAATAGAGTGCGTTATAATACAATTACTATTTACTGGATCTTTTTAAACTTGTGCTGTTATAAAAGTACGGTGAGTAGAATAATTAAAAAATATTCAGTTTTTCTCAAGAAATATTTAAATAACTTCTACATGATGTTTCTTCTTAAACGAGGCTTTTTCATGTATTTTTAATTAATTTATTTTTAAAGTTTTTTTATGTTTGTCTGGCGATTACTTCGGCATATCTCAACCGATTTGAATGATTTTTTTTTTGTTTGATAGGATATGTTACCGAATTGGTACTATTGTTAAAAAGGTGGTTTAAAATGTCTTCCCCTAATTTTAGAGGTAACATTTAAGGGTTGATGAAAAATAAGTTACCGAAAATAATTAAAATTTGATGTGAATAAAGCCACTGGGAATTCAAATAAAATGCAAAATTAAGACTTTTAAAAACTACTTCTTTCGCCTTTGGTGTTAATATAAAGGGGTGGGAAAAAATTAAAGTTTTCCCGATTAAATAAGGTTAAATAAAATTTAATTTCCAAAAAAAAAACATAAGGCACCCGATTTTAAAAATATATGGATTTACTTTACATTACTTTAGTGAAGTCAGTTAAAAATCATTTTGTATTTTTTAGTGATTTTTTTCAAAGTCGGTTCTGCTTTTTTTTAAAAATTTTATTAAAATGGTTCTTGAAAAACGCCCAATAGAGAATACATTAATCCATTGATATAAACCAATGGTCTTCAAACTGTGTTCTATGGAACCCTTGGGGGGTGGGGGGTTCCAAGAGTCAAAATAAAAAATCCAAGAAAAAAAATTAAAAATATGTATGCAAAATATTCACGTTTCCTATGGTGTAATGGAGTGTTTTTAACGAGTATTCATTAGTATTTAAAGCAGCATTTCCCAACCATGGTCCCATGGGGAAAGGGAGGGGGGCGATGAAGAAGAATTTTTCGGCATCCGGTTCCTTCTCATTCAACTAATTTCCTACAACTTTTACGGTTTGGTATGCGTGAATTCAGGTACTTTTGAAAGAGATAGATTTTGGCAGAGATTAGTCTCAACGGAAGTGATGAATGGTCATGGTCAAGTTTTATGAATGAAGAGAAAGGGGCAGAATGACCCTTAGAAAAAGACCCTTTTTCGAAGAAAACTGAAGGAATTTTGTGTCAATTTGACTTCTGAACTAAATCTTTTAGCTTCCTGTGCTTATGCAGACAAGACAAAGTGGTACAACAAAAAAGGTAATGATATTTTCATTTTCAAATTCTCTTTTAGATTTTTAAGGTTTAAGGCCCAGGAATTTTAATCATTGTGAAATATAAAGTAAAAAAAAAATTCCAATGTTATCTTGGTCTTAAAGCATTTCTCCCCCTCCCTTCCCCATTTACACTCATGTTGCGGCCAACGTGAAATAACTAACTTATATATGCGACACACATGAAATAGTTGACATATGTATGAGCCCCGACAGAAAAAAGGTTGAGAACCCCTGCTGTAGATACTTATTCTGACTGTAAAATGCCAATATGTAGAAAGGGTACAACATGGGTTTTTATTAATTGGGTCAATTTGACCCAGCCCGTGGTTTTAGGTATACCGAAACTGTCTGGTTCAAGTGTTAAACTTATTCTGACAGAGAAAATAATTGGTATTGTAAAGGAAAATTAATTTATAACAGTAGTATTATAAAAGAAAATTAATATATAACAATAGTATTATTTTTTAAAAAAAGTCTATACAACATGCTGTTTAAAAATATATAATTAGTATTCTTTTACGCTTTTCTATTGCATCTTTTAAAATATCTCTTTCTGATTTTTAAAAAGAGAGAGAGACTTCAGACACTAATTTAGTAAATTTTCCTATCAAAGTCTTACATATATAAAATATTTCGCATCACAAATCTTAAAAAAAGACATTTTCAACCAAATTCGTGCCAATTATTTTGTATAATAATATTACTGTCAGCTAATGCTCTTCCTTTAAAAGAAGACAATTTTAAAAAACAATTAAACACATTACACACCAATAATTCAACCATTAGCAAAAGGCAATTAGCTAAAACTTTTAAAAACTGTTAAATGTTGTAACTTTTGTATTTAACCTAAAGATAGAAAAGTTTTAATACTGTAACAAGTAATAAAAGTTGCTAAGTTGACATAGCTTTGACAAATATATTAATTTTTAAATTTATTAATATAATTATTAATTGCGATATTTTTTTCTAAATTTGTATCAATAATTAACAAAATAATATACTGTAATTAGAGTAATATTCTAATATTTCAATACATAAATAGGATTTTTGGAATTAAATTTATGTCCTATTTTAATTAGTCCAAATTGTAACATACAAGTATCAATATGCAAGTTCTTCGACACAATTTGTTTTTATGGATTTGAATTATGCATAAAATTTTTACTAGAGGGCTAAATTAACCATATGTAATGATATTTGTTTCATACATTTTCAAAAATAAAAAATGATGAAAAGTTTTTTTAAAAAACCTTTATATATGATCAGAGTTAGAAATAATACAAGTGAAGAATTCAAAAATTGACATTATATATGAGGTTAAAATCATTAGAAAATGTTGGAATATAAAATTAAACACATAAAATACATAGAAAGAAAGCAAAAAAAGTGAGGGGGAGAAGAAAATATTGAGCAACTCTAAAATCCTAACTATTGTATTATTCTGTATTAATAAGGACCTTTTTTTTAAAAAAAAAAAAAATCTTAGTTAATTTTAATTATAAAGAATGTGTTATTCTTTAAATTTTTAATATTAAATAACTAATGTACTTTAATTTTTTTAAAGTTGTTTAAATAATAGTGCAAATTCACATACCTTTAATAACATTATCTTTAAATACTTTACTTTGCTTTGTATAAGACATTAGGCAGCCATACCTATGTTAGAGCAATATGTGATTTAAGCAAAAGAGGCAAGTGTATTTGTAAACCTGAAAGAGAAATTTAGCTTTTTAAAAGAAAAATAACAGTGTTGTATAAAATTCTAATACTAAATTATTTATAATTTTCCTTAAAATGGGGGAAATATTTATCAACATATACACTTTATTTTTTCAAAAAATATTTTTCAATAAATGATATTTGTACTCAATAAAATATACAAATATAAACACTGTAGGGAAAAAAATATGCATATATCTTAAACATATATCCTTACATACACACACACATATACATAATGTATAGCTCTGTATATTTTGTTAATAAAAAAATAGAAGATTTTAAAGAGAAAAACTTGCAAGCATTAGTATATATGTAAATTAGTGTTAGAAAAACATTGTTGTATTCTATTTCATTGATATGAAAGGAATTTTCAAAAAGTAAAACAACTTCCTGTCACAAAATAATTTGAAATTTCAAAAATAAAAATAAGACATAATTTTATATAATAGAATAATATATTGAGATATATATATATATATCTCAATTCCTTTTCCTAATAGAATAATACTTTAATGTCAAAATATATAATCAAACTCTAGATCCTCCTCAATGAATTTTGATAAAAATTCAGTTGTAATTGTACTTAAAATTATAATCAGTATATTAAATAAATCATACCTTCAGGTACAAAAAAAATGCATAAATCAAATGTTGAGAATATATATTCTACAATTAAAAAAGTTTAATGTCCTACGCAATTAAATCACACCAACGAAAAATTGTCATTACATATATTTGATGCAATAACAAAAAAGAAATTTAATTTTTCTCTCATGTTTTAAAATGCAGAAAAATAAAAACCAAGTTATATTCTAAATAATTCATTGATAAGAGTTTATATGAGCCATTAAAAGCAAGAACTTCATATCTATGAATCACAATCAAATAAAATAACAGTAATCAATATTTCACTTTTCTTATGTGCATAATTTTCATTATCACATTAATTACATGACTTCTGCCAACAAATTTTCAAATATGGCATTACTCTTAATTACTTAACAAGCCAACCAGATTTTTGAGAAATCACATGTTAGAAAATGTGATTAAATGATTGAATCAAGAATATGTTTAAGAAAGAAAATGAATTAAGAAAAAGATAATCCATTACTATCTAATAAAAAATAAGTGCACACACTTAAAAACTGTTCAAATTCTAAATTATTCTATAAAATATTTAAATGTTTAAATTAAGTTGTATCAAGTAAAAGTGTGAAAAATTATTTCTTAGTAATGAATAAAATGAAGCAATTACAGCCTTATTATAAACTAATTAAAAATTATTTTAAAATATTTTTAATGAAACTGTAAATAAGTAAGAAATTTACATCTTTAACTTTTAGTCATTTTGTAGTTAGCGTAACAAAATGAAAATGTATTAAGAAAAGTAAACATTTTATAAGAAAATATTTTTATTATTGTATTATAATAAATTAATTTTACAGTAAACAATGAAATTAAAAATATATATTCAAAAATTTTCAACAAATTTTTTAACAATATTAAATTTTACTTACTCTCAAAAAGGTTTTGGAAAAATATTTTTTTTATACAGTTTTAAAAATACTACAAAAATTGTATTGTATATGTTATGAAACATTTGTCAATTTATAAAAATTTTATTGTTTTTTGCACAAATATATAGTTACAATTATTCTACTTTTAAAAAAATTCTAATTACAACATTCATATATGCCTATACAAAAGAAAAAGACCCACTATTAAAAGGGGCTGCTTTCTAATTAATGCGAGTAAAACATACATTATTCAAACAAGAATAAATGTTAAGTTTTTTCTCAACAGAAACTATACTACTTCTAAAATTCTCTCTCTTTAAGAATTTTTCTCCACCTCCCTCCCCCCCAGCATTCTTTACATGACTTTTAGAGAGTGATGAATTAAAGAACGAAATAAAACATTTATCTATACTTATTGCAAACAGCTACAGCTCCATATCACTTACAATACCAGAAAAAGAAAGTAAAAGAGATGAATTATAGAGTTATAATTTATTTAAAGTTGTTAGAAACAAACATGGCCAAATTACATAAATTCAAGTCAATCATACATAAAAAATATTTTTTTTCATTTTTAAAAAAAATGATAAATAATAATTTATGAAAAGTATTAACAATTGTAAGCCTATTATCTTTCTAGAAGAAAATAAGAATTTAAATAATAAAAACTAAAAATAAGAATAAAAATGCTAATAAATCAATACTTTTGATTTCGGATATTAATTCGAATTCAACAGGAATGTATAATCATTTTTTTCTGTTAGATATTTACTCTACATATATTACCCTTAAAATAAATAAATAAACCAAAGAAAAAAAAGGCTAAAAAAATCCACCTCAAAATTTTTTAAAAAAATTCAACAAAAAGTTTTATTTTAGAAATAAACTTAACTTTAGTTTCAATGTTCAATGAAAAAGAATCATATGTTTATGTTCATAGTTTTAAATATCAGTACTTGACTTCTGTAGTATAAGTCAGTATAAGTACAGATTATTCACACACACAATACTACCTTGGATGTTTTGCGATATAGCAATATATTTTATGCATTACTGAAAAGGATTCATGTCCAAATAGTGTAATTTCAAGTTTAGAAACTTTTAACATTTTTGTTACAGCTTTTGATATTTATTGACAAGAAAAAAATAGCAAAACACTATAAATTTAGAATTTTCTCTCTGAATTACTAAGCAATTATCCTAGTGCTCATTTCTGAGTAGAATATAACATCAGATGGTTAGCAAGAGACAAATCAGATAATTTAATTCCTACTTTAATCAACAACACTATAATCCAAAATTCTGTCATTACTGTAAGCCAAATATTATAATCCAATTCAGCCATTTCTGAAAGTCAAGTATTACTGTTTTTACAAAATGTTTGAGTCATTGCATTTACAGACATCAACTAACATAAACTAATCATCGGATGATTTTAAACCCAATGTGAAATGACAGATTTTCATTTCCAAATTCCATGTGACAGAAAAACCCAATTGCCTTTATAGTCCCCTCCCACCTTTGCCCTTGCCCAGCCTCTATCAAACAGCAAAACTGTTACACTGAATCCATTAAAGAGGCATCGTTAGAGTTACAATAAGTGTTTGAATTGATTGCTTATTAAGTTGCGATTTGAAGTAACACGAGCACTATAAGCCAAAGACCTTTTAAGAGGACTTGGTACCCCAAAAATGACCGACCTATCGTTTTTTTTTTAATTTTATTTAATCTTATTCTTTGCGTTATTATCTTTCGATTGATATATCACTTGTGCAAATCGGAAAATTAAAAATTGAATAAAACTTCATTTGAAAACAAATTAGGCCATTCGGCCATGCCTCCCCCCCTTTTTTTAGAAAAAAAAGCTAAAAAAAGCGTTATGATAAAAAATCTATTTTATAAAGATAAATAATAAATATAAAAAATAATGTGGTAATATATAAAGCAGAATATTTCCGAGGCAATACAATAATGTAATTTCTCTTCTATGTGAATGATTGATTTAATATTAACGTCGCACTGTTCAGCTACACGAGGGCTTTTGGCGACGGACCACGTAATTTTGAACCATGGTCAAGTGACGTGGACGACACCTGAGCTGGCACCCCCCTCTCCTAACTCCCACACCACACCAACGGGAGGACGTTTCAGCTCTCGACAGATTTAACGTGCATCGCTGCCCTACACGGCGGGTCTTTAGTGGTACTGGGATCGAACTCGTGACCAGGCAAGCCACGATCCGATACCTATACCACTCGGCTACCGCGGCCTTCTCTTCTATGTGAAATGTGTGCATGTAAAATTTTTGAATTAAGGCATTTTATATTAATAATTTCATAATTTCAGTTCTTAATCCTGATATGTTTTTCATACGAATGTAATACTCCAACATTATGTGAAGAAAAAAAAAACTAAACCTTCTGTCGCGACAAAAAAAAATTTTTTTTAACATTTTTCTTGAATTTTCTTGTGAAATTAATACTTTCTTAAAATTGATCATTTATAAAAATGTATTGGTTGAAGAAATACGAAAATGCAATTATTTTAAAGAAAATTATATAACTAATATCTTAAAGTGGTATTTTAAGTTTATTTAAGCTTATTATAACTTTTTTTTTCAAAATTATAAACTTTAAAGTGGTTTTTCTCAGTTTGAGTTTTTTGAAACATTAGTGCATTCAAAATGCTACTCCTTCCACAACTATTTACCAATCACTTCCATTTTTTCCTGTGTTGCATATAAAGCATGTAACAAAATCAGGGATCCATTTTACTGCAAGCTGAATACTTTTTTTTTAAAGAATTAAGATGTAAGAGATATTGGCTTTTTTTATTGATTTTTAGCATGCATATCAACGTTTTATTTTTTTCTCAAAAACGAATTAAGTTATTTTAAAATCAATCCCTAAAGTTGTTTATAACACACATAAGAATATCACAAAAAAATTTTAGGTCAAAAAGTTAATAATTACAAAAGGAGTAGGATTTTAAAATTTTCCAAGTTTTCTTCAAAAAATTTTAATTTTTAAAATTGTGTGAATATGTGAAAAATTTCATCTCGTATTATTTTCTTGAATAGAAACATTATATAAAATGCTAAAATATAATTTTTAAATACATAAAGAAAGAAAGTATAGTTCAAAGGGTACCAAGTTCCCTTAATTTAGAATCATGGTGAAGTGACAATAACGAAACTTGTGAGCTGACAATTCAACTTTCCACACCAATGAGAGGACTTAAAGTCTCAACAAGATTAATATACATCAGCCCCATCCTTATACGACGCGACTTCGTGGACATCAAGGTTCGAGCCTACGACTTGACTGCAACAATAGTGGCCAGTGCTCGTGATCTCAACCGTTTGTCCTTCACATCCGTATAAGTATCCAAAAAAGAGATCTATACGAGGGTCATCCAGAAAGTAAAGATCATTTTGTTATAAAGTATGAATTACAAAATATTTATTGGAAAAGCAATTGAATACCTTGAAGCTTCCTTCCCTTCTTTACATAATAACCCCCTACATTTAAACATTTGTTTCATCTCTAGCAAGCTTCAGTAATCCCATGTTACTTTTTTGCCGCCATTACATTAAGGCGGGTGTTCACTGTATTGAAATAAAAGAATGCTCGCGATTTTCCACAGCACAGAACACTTTTCTTTCTCTTTTAAGGTTCAACAGCTATCTTAACAGTCATCATAGCACAGTGAGTGGATGTTACAAAAAGTCGCCCTTGCGTAGTTGGGATGATCAAAATGAACTATGTTATTGAAAATCCCCCCTGACTATGAGGTAAGAGATGTCATTCGATTTCTAAGTACTCAAAAAATTAACTCAGCATCTGAAAGTTGTAATGAATGAAACAAATGTGAGAAAATAGTGTAAAATGTTCAATAGTGGACGAACAAATGTGCATAGTGAAATTCGATCTAGTTGCTCATTACTCATCACAGAAGATCTGAAGACTATGGTGAACAAAATATCACAAGACAGACGCTTGTCTCTCGAAGAATTGCATTGTGTTTCCAGAAGTTTCTGGTTCTTTGCTTGGTGAAACTATCACAACAAAATATGTGAACAATGGATTCCATGCCAAAGGAATGACCAATACAAACCTCAGACTGTGGGACAGCCTTAATATGCTTGACATGATATCACACAAAGACGCCTTTCTTGATTGGGTTGTGATTGGTGGTGTATCACTTTAGTGAACAAGTGTCAATAACTTGATCTGCATCATTCCTTATCACTCAAAAAACCAAGAACAATAAAACAGACTCATTCAAAAAGAAGGTTCAAAAGAACTGTCTTTTGGAATCGTACAAATGCTCCTTTGATGGATTTTATGACAAAATTCACTATGATCAATAAAAATTGTTGTTATTGTGAGACAACACAAACCATCCAAAACAGGAGGCGCAAAATGCTTTCTAGAGGAATCGTGTTTCACGACTATGTCCACCTTCACACTGCTGCTGCAACTCAAAAATTGCTGGATCAATTCTCGGATGGAAAATTTTTGATCATCCACCCTATAATCCCCGGACCTTGCTTCTAGTGATTACCATCTTTTCTTATGTTAAAAGAGTTTCTGGATGGTAAACATTATGGAAGTGATAAAGAGTTGGAGATTGGGGTGACCACCTGTTTAGACCCTGGAGGCAGAAGAGTATAACATAGGGATTCTGATGCTCGTGTAAAGATACAAAAAATGTTCAAATGTATGGGAGGTAATTATACAGTGAAGTGAAGGAAGTTTCAAGTACATAACAAAAAAAAATTTCCGTATGTAGTGTTTTCCATTTTCCGGATGTTAAGATGAAAACTATTTTTAAAATAATCAACTTACTTTACCTTCAGAATTATTTAATAAACCTGATGAATTTCAAAAAATATTAGAACAATCAACCAAATTATGCATAGAATGATAAAAAGAGAAGCAAAAGCTTACAAGAAAATGTCATAGATGATATTTACGATTTGTGACATTAACAGAAACATAAAGTGTCCTAAATTCGAAAACACAAATGAAAGTTAAAACTTTCCTCAATAGTGAGTATGATGTACCGAATAGCAGTATAGGCCTGTGATGTCATTAAGCTGCATGAGTAGCAGTCCCGTTAAGCAGTTCTAATCCCCGGTAAATTTGAAGAGAGGGTGGAGACTAGCAATACGCCTCGTGAGCGGATTTTATTAATGCTGAATGAGATTAAGTTCGGGAGAGCGAGCTACCCATTTCATTTGAACTAGTTTTTCACTCCAAAAAATTGGTGTACAAGACAAACAATGAGGGTGTGCATTATTTGCTTGCAAAATAAAGGTATCGTCAAATGTGGAAGCATACTGGTTAATGTTTTATTTATTTTATTTATCCAACACCCGTGCTTGGCTTCTTAACCATTAATAAGATCCAGTAAGTCGTCTCTATACCTATGAGATTTGAGAGTTCTATAAGGCGACATATACAGGTCTTCACACTCATCTAAAGAAACTCCTCCCAATACAAGAACACTATCTCCTGCAAAGATAGTTTTTTCCTGTACATTAGACAGAAAATACGAAGAGTTTGTTTCTCTCCATATAAAAACACACCGAGTAATTCTTTATGAAGCAAAGCGGGACTCATCAGTGAATAGAACAGATCTCCACTGATTTTCAGTCCAGTTTACATAACTATGTGTCCAATTCAAATGCTTCTAAGACGGGACGCATAATACCGGTCGCTTAGCATACATGTTTCCTTCATGCAGTTTTCTGCATACTGTCGTGGCTGATACTATTCCTCCTGTAGATGAAACATGCGCAAATGGAGTTGAAACCTTGCTGCGACGTGTACTAAGTCGCAAGTATCAAATATCAGGAAAAAAAGGCAATTCTTGACTTGCCTTTAGTGGGTCTTCAAAGAGTTGATCCAATAATTAGAAAATTGTTTCACAATCGGCGCTCAGCACAGAACAAACGAGGTTTAATCATCTAGCAACATTAGCCTGCAGTTGACCTGCCTCTAATCGGCTTATGGCTAAATAACGCAATTCTACTGGAAAATACCGCTTCGAACTCTTCTGCTGTTAATATTTGTTAAACGGAAAAATTAGATCTAAGCAGAAATTGTTTAACATTCGTTCACTGTCTAGCCATTTCCTCCTAAACAGCTGGTATTAAACTGTACCATACTTGCGTAAAACATTGGCAGCATCGTTTTTTTTTTTATACATTGCTACTCGATACAATTTTTGTTACACATCTAAATTTCAAGAATTTCAACCAACTTTCAAAAATTTATCACGATTTTTCAATCTGTTGCTTGACTTATGCAAAGAATTGTATTTTAACACACAAGTACGGCTTTCAATTTATTCTCAAAAGATGTACAAATTTTTATTCGATGTGACAAAGTAAAGCAACACAAACTTTAAATTTTTCCATGTATAATTTCAGAAGATATTTCTTTGTAAATAATTTATTTTTAGACAGATCGAGAGGGAAAAAAGATAAGGTCACTCAAGAACATAGAATAGTCAAAAAAAAATATTGCAAGAATAGAATAGCTCAGTATGATTTCAGGAAGAAGACATTAACAAAGAATGTGCAAATTTAAATGGAAAGCTATAGGACAAGTTTCTTGATATTTTCAGATACCAGTAAAACAACAAAACACAGACTTGGACATTTAAGAAGGTTTTCGCTTAACATTAAGGAATATGGCAGAAACTACAATTTGTTTCTAAATTTAAAAGTGTTCCAATGTAAACATTAGATTGACTTTTCTATCCCATAAATAGCAATAATTTTAAACTCCTAATTCATATTTGCTAGAATCAATCTATTTTTTCCAATATAAAATAGGATCTATGCTTCAAATCCTGTATAAATTAATGTTCTATTAATCCGATATTTAACCTCACTTATTACAGCAAAAAGTAGTGTACCTACAAAACATTTTAAAATTTCAAATGATACAGCTTAAAAATTGTGTAGAAACCAAATAGACTCTAAATTAGCTGGGTTTTTTTATAAGGTTTGAAACTAGATGTTTCAATTCATTGAGGCTGACGAATTTCGACCAAAAAACACATTTCTCAGTTTCTACATTTTTATAAAATATCAACTTCTACTCTTTAAATGATATCGATATTATCAATCTGATTACAGTTGAAATATTTTGAATTTTTTTTTTTTAATGTTTTTACCCGGGTCAGAGTTTGAGTGCCAAGCTCACTCATACCCGAAACACACTTTTTTCCTCAAAAAATTTCACTCTTTTAATTATTATTTGAAATACTTCGAAATATAACTTTTAGTAGACGAGATAAAATGAATTTAATATACATTTTTTATTGAAAAAAGTTTTTTTTTCATGCTATTTGAAAGTTTTTAATTAGCTTTCATCCTTGCTAGTGTTTTTACTAGCTTCGTTGGATTTTTTTTGGTTTGTGAAATGCATTTCTATTTCTAATAATTAAATAGAAGATTCAGTAATCATTTTTCTTAAATGAAAGAGTGGTCGATTACTTTCCATTTAAAAAAGATATTCAATTCAATGAAAATTTGAATAGAGTGAAGTGTTTAAACATAAGAACACCTTACTATCTTTTACTTATATATGAAGTGCATGAAACAAAAAAAAATGTCAGAATGAAACAGAAGAATTAAATGAAACAAAAAATAAGAAAAATGCCTAACAAGTCAAAATGTAATTTCGAGCTGAAGACTTGACAAATAAGGTTAAACTAGTTTCATGGTACTCCTTCCTTCTTTGTGACCTGGTAGTTTAATATTGAAGTATCCAAAAAGAGATTATAATAAATAAAACTTCTAAATAAATGGATGAGAAGTTAAGCAAACAAAAATTTGAAGAATATCACAAAACACATAAAAATATACTTATAAAAGAATTCAAAGAAATGACACTTTAAAAATGAGTGTAAAGCAATCATCCAAAGAGAGTATGTCTTAAACAGAAAAGAAACAAATCACCAATACCATATCATCAAAAAAGATAAAAGATGAAGATATCTAGTTTTCTATTGGTTGCTTGTGTAAAATGTTGAAATTTGTAAGTGGATAAAATGTTTCAGAATGTGTACTCGAAAGCATAATTTTTAAGAAAAGTAATTTTCACAGCTAGAACATTGATGTGAATGGCATTTTGATTCTATTGGTATGGGTGTATGTATGAGTGCTGGTTTCAGAAAATAAACCAAAATTCACAAAAATAATCAATGTGTTTAGCATGTATATATGTTTTAAGAAATTTATGGAGTAATACTCCAAACAATAACAGATTTTTTTAATATTGTTGAATTTGTTTATTCTGTGTGTGGTTAAATTGTTATTTCAGAATAAAAATTTTATAATAAAACATTTCTACAAATTCCTAAAAGGATTTTTAACTATATGGAATTAAAATGCGTCTTTTATTATTTTCTAAATAATTTATTAAGAACTATCTGTAAATTTAAATCCAAAAATTTTAATTGGTTTAAGTTATAGTTAACTTTCAATAAGGTAATCTGGGTAAAATGTTGTATTTGGTTTAAATTTACAATTTTTACCAAAAGTAATTAAATTATCATGTTCAATAGTAAAGCAAGTAGGATTCGTTATCCACATGGTCCACTTCAAAAAAATGTAAATAGAGAGAGGTTGGTTTACTAGAATACAATTATAATGAATACATGTTTTTGTGTGCATGTTACAGAAAATGTAATTAATTGGTTATTAATATTAAAAATTATGATTATTTTAATTATGTGTGTGCGTGCGTGCGTGTCATACATTTTTCTTTCACATAGATATATAGTAAATATAGATATAAATTTATAACTTCTTTCATATTTATATAGTACAGAGATGTGGACCATGTTATTCAAAAATCTGTAAAAGACTAAATAAATTACTGTATTTAATTTTAAAAAACAGTACTAAAAAGGCAATGAAAAATCAATTCCTCGAATTTTTTAGATATCTATGTTTTTATATTTACATTTATATATTTACCATCAATACCATTTTACACACACAATTAACATTTATACATTTAATTTAACACATTTAAATATATTTAGTTTTAAAATGTTTTAACTGTATTTGTTATGAATTTAAAATTATTTGTATCAATCAATAATTTAAAATTAAAAGCAGGAACCCATGCATTTTGCCTCAAAAGAAAAGAAAAATATTTTATATTAAAAATACTTGAAACATTGAACATTCACTACTACTCTTTAATAAATGATTTGATTGTGACAATATGGATCAAAAATGCTGCCCTCATTAAAAAATAATCCTGTCAGAAAAATATCACATTTCTAATATTTTGTGACAATGACTTTATCAAAAAAAAATCTTTTTATTTGTTCACTTTTTAAAATTATTTGTATAATTTTTCTTAGTCAGCTAAGCTTTTGATCTAAATGTGCCTTAAGGTTACAACACAACCTTTGTTCAAAAAATGATTTTTTCCAGACATCAAGTTTAATGACCTCAAAAATTGGATTATCAATTTACTGATAAATCTTATTATCACATCCAATCAATGTAATTATCAGTATCTTAAATCATCAGAGTTAATCAACTGGGTAAGAAAAAAAGGCAGTTTTTAAACAGACACTGAAGTTTCAAAAACTTGTAAAAATGTATAGAAAACAAGAGGGGGGATGCATACAAAATAATTTACTTTTGTTACGCAAAATATATTTTCTTTAAGTAACATATATTTTAAGATCTCTCAAAACTTCCTGAGCTGTATAAAAAAATATAACTCCTAATTTTGAAAAGTATACTAACAAAAATAATTTCCCCCAAAACAAAAAAGCAAGAAAGAAGGGGGGATCCAAATACTTGTGCATACTTGAACAATGGTTTCTCCCTCCATACAAAAACAGAAAAAACTCTAAAAATGCAACTGTGAGATAAAATGTATATTTTTTTTAAAAGATCATCTTTTTTCATAAATATCAATTAGAAGATTTTTACAAATTGACTGAATGAAAATTATGAAGTATATGTAGAAAATAGTATGTTATAATTAGATATGTTGAAATACTTTACATTTATCAAACAAAGAAAAATACTTTTAAAGGATACAATAGTCTTAATTATTCAATAACTGAAGTAACACAATCAATTACGGAGTCATAAAAAAAAATCACTAAAAATTTCTGTATGATTTGTTATAATGTTGTATTTTGGAGACCTTTCTTCGAATTTATTTTACATTGATTTATTTATAAATGGCACCTATTCAAGCATTAAGAGGGTTATGGATAAACTGATCAATCTTCAACTACTATCAAGGTATAAGGAAAACACCTGAGCTGCCAGTCCATGATAAAATTGCTGCACCATAACAATGTACAGACTTGAGCCTCCAGAAATTTAATATATATATACATCAGTCTCACTATACAATAAATCTTCAGTTGCTGAACTTTTTTTTTTTTAATTTTTTTCCTACAGAGGAGTTTGTGCATAAATTGAAGACTGTACTGATTTTAAGAAGAACTTCTGACACTCTTACTACTCATTTAATCATTCATAATACAAGATTAATTAGATATTCTTTTTTCGCTGCAACATGAGAAATACAATTTTATCTGTCACAGTGAATAGTGGGAGAAAAAAATTTTTCAAGGGATAGATAAACAGTAATCTTTCAAAAAAGAACACCAAAAATGTACAGAAATTTTTCATGGCTATTTACCATCTCCCAGACTTTATAAGATAGCTGAATAAAAGAGAAATCAACAAACAAAAATTTACATGTTAGTACAAGATGATACATTTTGAAATGCTATTCATTGAAAATATAGGGTAAAAAATATAGAACCTAAAAATAAACATTAAAGAAAACAAAAAATATCTAAAATTAGCCACAGTGTAAATAAAATGAAAAGTTTATTCTACTTAAATAGTTCTTCTTTACATATAAAAATCAAATATTTTAAAACTAAATTTTTTTTTAATATTTTCATAAGAAATTAATTTAGAAATTAAAGGTTTTAAATAACGTTATAATTTTGAAGTAAATTTTTGATTTATTGTAGAAATACAGATGTAAAAAATATTTAAAATGGACTAAATGATTAAAATTTTGAAAAATCAGAAAATATTTGATGACTTTTTTTAAAAATCATTTGTAATACATATTTTATCTAATTTAAAATATTGTCATTAAGAAACTTTTTATATTTTCTTATAAAGTTATTTTATACCATTAATACTATACAGAATATAAAACAGCATTCGTATACAAGCCTTTGTAAAATTTAGAATGAAAAAATAACTTATCGTTAAAGAAAATTCATTAATTCAAAGAAAAAATTACAAATATATTAGAAAATGCAAAAGAAAAATGCATCTAATTGTAACAACTAATTACAACAATTTTTGTTCACCAGAATATGATCACACATAAATTAAATTTTAAAAATATATTTAATTTACTATCCACTACAAGAAAGAATTTTTATTTATATATTAATAGTATAGATTGTTTCACTCACACCAAAGCTGTAATCAAATATTATCTGTTCTTTCTTACTTTTGAGTAACACACACATCAGAGATTAATAACTTATGAAATAACTGATACACACTCTGGAACAGTTTTTCAAGATCAACAGGATGACGCATGAGCACCAAATGATATAATGTAAAAACATACTCATTGCAATATTTTGTACACTTCCAAGAAATGATATAGAGCAAAAATGTTTAAAAGATGAAAAAGATATGTGGTAAAACTTACAACTTCAGAAAAATTTTAAAATAAATTATGATTACATGACATATTTTTCCAATGAATAATAGTTAATTTTAACTAAAATGAAAATAAAGCACTCAATTTATTCAAAATAAAATAGAAACATTTTTGACAGCATTTTTTACTTGCAAAAAAAAATCCATTTTAACTGTAGATTTCTTGAATATTTTTGTTATAAGAAATTATAATTATGACACTTGATGTAACAGAAATATAGCTAGAAATATTCTAGAAATTAAAAAAAAATTGTTTCATAAAAAAAATAACTGTTAGAAAATATCAACTAGTATCCAATGGATGTTTCTAAATGATTTCCATAATAAATGTTTCATAATAGCAAGAATTACAGTTAAATATATTTAAAGTTCTAAATTCCTCATATTCAGCGATTGAAGAGACATTACATAATTGATCAAACATGTAATGATTAAATTACACAAATATTATCAGATAATTATTTATATAGCATTCATAAGAAAATCTAAAAATTAAGAATGCTAAATTATTATTAGTCAAATAAATATATTCCTGCAGAACAAAAAGTTTTAGGAAAAATGTTTGGTAACGTTTTGGATTTTTCCATTGAAGAATCTATCAATGTGAAATTTTTATATACCACAACTTGTAAATTTAAGAAGATTTATATCAACGCCTTTAAAATACAACAGTTCCATCTATGACACTTCCCATTATTGCCATAAAAAACAGGTGTGAAGTACATAGGATCATTCATTAAAAAGCATTCTTAAATTTCACAACACATTCATTCTGCCAACATTAAGAACAACATAATTTGTACATAATCCAAATTATTATAGTAAGGAAGCTTTTGCTGATTCGAAATCATTGCACTCGAGAAAGAAAATCAAATTGAAATATAAATGTAACCCAATTAGAAAAAAAAACATGAAGCTTAAAATCAATCATAAAGAAATGTATCTAATATATGCTACACAAAATTAATCATTTCAAAAAAAATTCAAAGTAGTAAAAATAATTTATAATTCAAAAGAAGTTCTTCCTTATATTTATTAAACTAATTTTTCTTCTGTGGAACTTAATTCATTTCAATATATCAGACAAAACATGTAAATTACAGAATGGTTCTTTAAAAGTGGTAGTTTTATTTATTTATTTATAGTAATATAATATACTTCAAGCAAAAAACAAGCAATAAATTCCAAAAAAACTATTTCTCACACATACTAAATGTAATTTTTTTTAATGAATTGCATTAAATCTCCTTTTTGATAGTAAAAAGTTAAATACATGTTTAGAAGAACAAAATTACTTAATGATAGTATTACTTTGATATTTTTTCTATAATATTTAACTCTTTATAGTTGAAACTCTTTAAAGGGAAGGATAAAACAGCTGACAGATGGTAAGAGTGAGACTAATTTTTCCAAATAAATGCAAGCAAAATTAAAATAATATGTGTTTAAGGTTAATTGAAAATATCCTGACAAATTAAAACTTAACGCAGCTGGTAATTATTATCAAATAACTAATAAATACGACTATAAATAGAATACCGAAAGTAATATTGGGCATGACACTCTGCTGTCAGACACCAAGAAAAGAAATATATGGAAATACCGCAATATCCATAGCAATATATTGAAACAAAAAAGAACGTAAGGAGTTATATATTCTTATTCTTCAGAAGCACAATGATAAAATATAAAAATATAAATTGTTCTTAAATATTTTAGAATAATTTACCTAATTTCAGCTCTATATTTACAATTTCTACACTTGGTGTTACAATTACAGTTACAAATATCGATACAAGTTAAATAATTTCCATATCGGTAAAAAAAATTAAGATATCAACCACAATACAAGATAATAATAATTTTCCTTTTAAAAAAAGAACAACAATACGTCAATTTATGCCCTATTTATGAAAAAAAGTGGAAAATTGAAGAAAAAGAGCTGAAGATCTTTTTTTCCTCCATCAAATCCAACTTTCCAGTTTTAAACTGATCGCATAATATTCAAAAGGTATTAGTTTCCGAGATGATTTCATCCACGCAGTAAAATCTCTAAATTGTAAAACAATCTATATACTAGCCATTAACCACTAGCTTTGCTGGGTATTTTAAGATGTTGAATGGATTTATACTTTTTGTAAATTATTGAATTATCCAAGTTTCATAATTAAGCGTTCGATTGTATAGAAAAAACATTCTTATAACCTAGGACTTGAATTTCCGAAATTGAAGTAAAACTATCTTTTATGCTCCCTTATTACCCTTCCCTAAAAGTAATTTTAGCAAAACACATTTTTAGGGAACTTCTACTGAAAAAAAAAAAAAACATACATGCTAAACTTCATGTCTAAGTCTAATAGCTTAAAAATGGAAATTTTTTTCACAATAAGCACCGTTCCCCTTTGAGAGTCGATTTCTGTAATACCTGTTAACGGATTTCAATTCAATAAAATAAAGATGCATAACAATTACTTTAAGTCTAGTAGCTCTAAACTGGAATTTATTTTATCAATCCATCCTAGTAACTCCTCGCTCCTTTTTCCCCCCATGGAAGTCGATTTCCATAAAATCCGTTCTTAGAAGATCTATATTCAACAAAAGAAACATACTTACCAATTTTCAAGAACTTGGATTTAACAGTCCAAAAAGCGAGAGAATTTTTTTATCTGATACACCAACCTTAACCCCTGGTAAAACCCCCACAAGTCAATACCTGCGTTCGAAATTTCAGGTTTGTAGGTTCCAAAATGGGGGTTTTTTTATTTATTTAGCTACCATCGTAACCCAGCGTTTCTCAAACTAGGGGGCGTGAGCATATTAGTCGAAAACAAAAGATTATTTTTAAAAATTATTAATTTACTAAAAGTAAACAAACCAAATACATTCTGACATAATAATAAATAAAATACACATTTACACTGATATCATTCGCTTATAAATATATCAGTATAGCGCAATGTATTTTATAATTAATTTAACTATACTAAGTTAAGAACAAGTTTAATAATTAAATTGTGACCCCATGGGATTGTCATATAAAATTATATACAGAAATTAACATTTATCTTGATTAATTAACACTTTTCTTATACGGTTTATAATTAATTCCATAAATGCCGATTGAAAATTACGCAATTCGCTCCCCAATGCCACCGTTTAACACGTAGGCGATTGCATGTAGGTGTAGGGTATGGTGCGGTTAGAAAGGGATTGAATAAGCAAAACTTCTGAAATAAGTAAATTCATTGCAAACACTATCAAGGTCCTCTTATTGCATTCCAAAGCCTTCAGCATAATTTTATGGATAGCATTGCACAGAAAAGATCGTACTTCGGAAAGACGCATATATACGTCCAGACTCGCTCTGGCTGAGAGAGACGTTTATATACACTGGGGACACTTAAGAGGTAAAAGTCGTATTGTAGCTTTAGCTCCGAAATGTGTAATTATTGAATTCAATACATAGTTGTTGTATGGGGGAAGGGGGGACGTGATGAAAATTATGATTAAATATTGATTCTCAAATATTGAAAATTTGAGACGCACTGCCGTAATCTGCTTTAGGAGTTGATTTTTGGGAAACCTTTCTTAGGGGATCTCTACTCAAGAAAAGGGGCGTGCTTACCAAGTTTGAAGACAAAGTCTAATATTTCAAAAACGGAAATTTTTACCTTTTACACCCCTTAACTTTTCACATCCCCCCTTGGGAGGGTGTTAAAGTAAATCCCATTCCTAGCGGATCTTTACTCAACAAAAGAAGTATTCTTAACAAATTTAACATGTATAAATATGATAGTTCATAATCTGGAATATTTGTCTATCACTCCTCACTCAACCCCTCCCCTTGAGAGTAGATTTCCAAGAACAAATCAATCAAACATCAATCAACAAAAGATGCTTGACAAATTTCAAGTTTGTTGATCTAACAGTTCAGGAACGTTAATTTTTATCTATAACCCTCTAAACCCCTATCGACCCCCAGGGGCTGGATTTTTCTAACACCCGTTCTTAGTGGACTCCCATTCCATGCAAGAAACATGCCTGCCAGATTTCAAGTCTGTAAGTCTAATAGCTCAAAAACAGGAAAGTATTTATTTACAACTCCCTTTAATTCCTCACAACCCCTTTTGGGATTGATTTTTGAAAAATCCTTTCTTGGTGGATTTCTACTGTATAAAAGGAATATCCCTGCCAAATTTCATGCCTGTAGCTTTATTAGTTCCGGAGATGTCGTCATGATTGAGCGAATGTGTGTGAGTCGCTTTTCTCCGTTATACTGGTGGATTCAATTATCATGGAATAGACGTAGTCAGAGCTGTGATAGATTATTCTAAGACTTGTATTTTTTATATAGGAACTTAGTCTAAGTTGACTTGTTAAGGAAGGAACGCAGAAAAACGACACGGGAAGAAAAATTGACTTTATTTACAAATCAATGCAAAGTGCTTCTTTGCAGCAATACAATATTTACAATAAATGTTCAAAATTGTGGACACCAACAGCAATACATGCTTGCCAGTGTCGTAAAAAAGAATGGTGAATACACTGAAAAATATCGGGCATTTCATGCCCCCTTACAACCGCAATGAACAGCGGAGCAACGAAGTCTTACAGTGAGTCAACGGAAGTCTCATAAACGATGCCCTTGAGATGCTCCCATAAAAAGATATCCACGCTGGATAAATGTGGAGAACGGGGTGGCTATCGGAATGATCCACCACGCCCTATCAATCGTCCCGAAAACTTCACATCGAAGTAATTCCGGACCACCTAGTCGTAATGGGCTGGCGCACTATAATGCTGGAACCCCATGCTATCACAAACGACAACTGGCACATCTTGAAGTACAACTCTGGCAAAAACTCTTGTAGAAAAAAAAACGTGAGCCATTAAGATGCCCGTCTCAATGTTGGATTTGAAATGCGTGTGGTCGTGTGAATTACCAATTAATGTTGTACATATTGAAGACACTTTCTTGTGTGAAATTTACCTCGACCGTGAATAGCGCATTCAATGGGAAACTCCCTTGCGCCACTCACTGCTACAAGAACCAACGACAGAAATCAATGCGCAGAGGATAATCTATCCTTGGACTTTTTGTAGAGGGTATGAAGGCATACGCTCTTCATGCAATACTCTCCAAATGATAGGTTGACTTACATGCAGACGACGTGTGATAGCTCATGTACATGTGTAGGGTGTTTCATCCGCAACGTTCAAAATAGATTCTTCCATGCGAAGTTTTCGTACAGTTCTTGTCCCACTCCTACTTACAGAGCTAAAAGCAAATGACCCTCTTTTACAAAGGATCCGTGCAAACTCTCCAACATTGTGTGCTTTCGGCATGGGGTGGGTAAAACCGTAGCGCTGTTCCCATTAACAGCTCTGCTGTTCCCATTAGCAGCACCATGCATTTGATGCATGTGTGTTAGCCTTTTCACTATTCGTAAACTTGCTCATCACGCTCAAAATTACATTTACAAATGACATTCTTCCACTGATGTATTGCGGGAGAGGGGGGAGAAGAACCAGGTTTTTCCGGCTCACAACTATCTTCTACTCACTGCATCATTGCCAACCAATTACAGCTGTAATTCATATTATCGTTGGTGGATTAAATTTTGATCATTTATTCTGAACACTAATATATCACTACATAGAAATACTTTGAGTTGATTTTGTAAATAAACACATTTTGCTTCCCACGTTTCTGCCTTAAAATATCGCTTTAGAATCTGGGTTCTTTTACAAAAAAATGCAAATTTTAGTACGCTCAATCACCTCTCCAAGTTTGTCGCATGATTGTAGAATCCCTTTGTATGTATCATCTCAGCACATTTTTTGTCCATCATTACTTTTTGGAAAATATCACTGTAGTCTGTACCGCGGCTCAGAATCAACTTTTTAATTTTTTTCTCCAGATGAATTTCGTCTCAGATTTAATTGCTTTGTCATCTTTTGCCTTTTCAAAGCAATTTATGAATTTTAATCATTTGAACATCAAGAAACAGTATATTTACTTATAAATATAAAGCATTCATATAAAAGTTTTAAAATGTTGAGCTCTGCTAGTTTTAGTAAGTAATTACTTATAACGATGCAAGGATTCTTAATCTTTCTCCCATTGAATATTTACGAAGAAGTTCCCAAGGTCAATTATAAAAAGAAATATTTCAAATCTTTTGATATAAATAAATTTCAGTAATTTATGCAGAATACCTACCCAAGCCTTTTTGCTATTCCCTTCTATTTAATCTGTCTATATGAAAATTTTACTTTAGTACTGTGTGTAAAATTTCATCAAAATGATCCATTCAAAAATGAAAGATATTGTTTACAAAAAACTTACGTAAAGAAGTTCACGAAAGCGAGAAAGAGAAGAAGGTTTACAAAATATCGGGAAAAGTGGTTTTTTGTAAGAGCTTAAAGGTTGGGAAATTTTTTTAAAACTATCGGGTGAGACTGGGACCCGCGTAATTCTACAGATACTGTAAAAAAAAGATAATTACCATGCCTTAACCTCTTAGCCCTACCCTTCTTCTTTCCATAAGTATATCAGATAGTAACCTTTATAAAACCAGGAAATATTTCATTCTACTTCGTTTAATTTCCTGCGTTGTCTCTATGGCGCCTAAGAGTCCTTACGTAGTGATTGAACCACAGAATCAAAGTCTTGAACGTGGTGTTCTGACATATTAATTGTAATTTTCTATACGAGCGATGCGTTTTTGTGTGTTCGAGATATTCATCCAGTAACTCTAGAATTACAGATTTTATTGTATACACTTTCTTTTAATCCTCTATACATCAAAGATAGTGATAATAGTATCAAGACGAGTTCATTGTGACGTAAGTTTGAAAAGGGAGGCTATTTTATTCGCCCCCTCCCCCCAAAAAACAGAAATAGAGCAGTGGCCACTGAAAAAATTTGACACTGATTAAATAAATATACATCGATAGTGTAAGCAAAATGATATAATTTTTGCTTGCAAATGTGTTCAACAGTCCTTGATAATTTTTTACATTAGTCTCTAATACATTCTTTTTGAAAAATGTAACATAACAAATGCATCAGGATGTCACGGAAAAATGGCGACGCTGGCACCAATTCCGAAGTCAGCTGTGACACTTTTTCTTCAAAACATGATACTGACGGTTACAGTAATTATAGGTTCATGTATGTATTTGAAAGTTTTTAACACTCGTAAAATAAATAAATTGTTAACTTATTATTTCTCTCTCTCTCTCTCTTTCTCACATTAATTCTCTCATTTTTTAAAATTTCTTAAGTATCGGATATCGATGAACCTTTTACGCCTTTTTTTTCCCTCAAAAATGTGTAGTAAATTGGGGGAGCGACTTAGAATCGATGAGACAACATATTTCCACAAAAACATTTTGAGAACTTGGGGTGCTGCTTAGAATCGTTGGCTGCTTAGATTCGAGTAAATTCGATATTTTTACTTCAATTTTGGAAACAATACACACCAGAATTCGTTGTCCAATTAAAGCTACACGCTTACAAGAATGTAATGGAAATTAAAGTTATTAAAACAAACTTCCGAAATATTTTTTCGTAGTAATCAAAATAAACTTTGAAGTTAAATAAATACAACCGAATTTTAAATGCTATGATCGTTTTTAAAGTTTTCTAATTGCTAAAGTTGACCCAACTTGCAACTCTTATCAAGAATATCGTCACATTTAGTTGTCTTTCTATAATAATCAGAAATCAAAATATTCTTAAGTGGGCTTTCAAAGAGTATGATACTAAATGTCGAAGCTAAATTGCAAAATTTATATTGTTTTGTTTTAATGTTTGATATTTTTATTTAAAATGTAGTTTCTTTTATAATAAAGATGTATAATTTCTTCCAAAATATAAATACCATATTTACTCGAATCTAAGCCGCACCCCAAGTCATTGTGGAAAATGAAAAATAGTGTAAAATAGTTTAGAACCTGTAATTGTTCTAATTACCCTATCCAGCGCAATTTTTTTAAATTCGATTCTAAGTCGTATCCGATTTTCAGTAGCATTAATATTGGAAAGAAAATGCGGCATATAGATTTGAGTAAATACGGTATATATGTATTAATTTGACTTAAGGCTTATTTAACTTGTAATATGACATTTTGGGATGAAATCAATTAATTTCATTGTTGCAGTCGTTGAATGGATTGATGAGGAAAGATGTTGCTGTTTTAAAATCACATATATTGATGAGCATAAATACAAAGGGACGACACGAACAACAAACACGAGCAGCACACACACAATACATAGGACAAAAGCGTTCTTCCTCGCTCCGGAGATTTATAGTCATGGTCAACCGGAAGTTATTAAAATCACATGATTTCCTGTAAAGGCTTTTCTGATTAGTCTACATACTCGAGTGATGCAATATTGAACCATCTTGATGAAAAAACGCCAACTTTTTAGTTTTTTGAGATATAAAATTGCGGTTTGTTCCCGTTAAGCAGATTAAAAAAAAATCATCACACGAAGTCTTGGAGGGCTCATGACCATTATGAATTAAAATCCCTCCAGAGAAAATTTAAGGGAATCATTGTTGCGAACAATATGAACCAGTGAATGGAGCGTAGCTGTCACTCGTGAAAATACCACGTGGTCTATCTGGACGAAAACCATATGTAACGGATTTAATCCTGATCTTGGCTTCGGCGTTACTAGGATTCTTCTCTCGAATATTTCAGTCCAATATTTTAACCTGGTAATTTAATTTGTTAAAGCTTATTAAGTTTATTGTGTTGCCAATAAATCCAGAAAAAGACATCTATGAATTCCAGAATTATTTGGATAACACACACACACACTTCAATAATTTTTAATTAATACATATATTCTCTTAAGACATTTGAGATTTATAAGTGTTAAAACAGAACCTGAACTTTGTATTCAATTAATACAATATGTAAAAATATAATAAATGTCACTGAGAGCAAGTTAAATGAACCTAGATCACATTAACAATCTGAACAACTTTTAGCTTTTAACTTTTGAAACACTTTTACTTACACACACACAACTTTTAAAAAAAAATGAAACCATTTCACATTGCGTGATATATTTGTAAAAAAGGTACTCCTTATACTCAAGTATTATAACTTTAAAAAGAATAACGTTCTCATTTAGTCAGATTTTGTGATTGAATCGGTATGTTAATAGATGTAACAGTAATTTAAACGAATATAAGTGAAAAATTATTTTATTGAATTATAATACATTGTAAATCCTCAAACGATACAATTTTCAAAGGTAATGATTCAAAGATAATACAATGATATAAATCATTAATAAATAAATGCAAATATAATGACAATTTTTTTCGTAAGTTGACACAAAATATAATTTTCAGTAAGAATAAGAGGGAAAATAAATTAATAAACAAAGAGCTATATTACACCTTGTTGCCACTTAAATGTATTTAACAACGTAACTTTTCTTAATCTTTTGATATCTAAGATTCTGAATATATTCAACAATATATTTTTAAATTACAAATAAAATTATACCTTATTGATAAAATTTCATAACATGAGAAAAGTCATTGTCTTATGTAAATAGTCCTTATATTTTTTTACATTTGTGTATAATACCTTTTTTTTAAATAACAAATAGCGAAGAGTTTTTTAAAAACAATCACATTAAATTCAAATCAATGTAACTGTTAAACAAGGTATATGATTAATTTTTTTTAAAAAAAATCGAGCATAATGTACATAAAAAATCTTGATACTTTCTCATCTTTATAAAATATAAAAATGAGTTTATTGTAAAGATGCGCAAAAATTATAAATTTTAACAACAAAATTAATTATTGTTTTTTAAAAAGGTTCTGTTTAGTATTATTTACTCAATATTCTTCTCAGATAAACATGAGAGAGAAATCTGTATATAATATTCAAATAAATTTAAACACATAAGTAATATTAATGAGCTTTTTATAAAATCATTCTTTTTGCTTTTATTAAAATCAATGAATTCACATGTATGTAATGAATATGTAGATACACCCTTCAAAAAGTTGTGTATTATGATCTCTTCATCTATCGCTCTTATTATATTTATAAATGAAACGTTATAATCGTATAGAATTTCCTTCTCAAATACAGAATAATTGTATTTATTTAAATGCATTAAAGTAGTGAAAGTTTAGATAAGATTATATTTTTCCTTTGTTTTTTAAAAATATTTTATGCCTATTTTAATTATTCATTTGTAAATTTCAGATTTTTAGGAATTTTTTTTAAACCATAAATTGGGGGGGGGGGCGGATGTAATTTCACACACCACACACAGAAAACCGAATTATAACTTTTTTTGTTTTTTGGGATGTACTTTACTGCATACAAATAAATATAGCACCCCAGATTTGAGAAGGAAAATAGAAATTCCATAGGTTTAACACTATGTTCAAAACGACTTACAGATGGAAGCTTTTAATGAAAAGTTGAAGAAAGAAATTGATGTTCGATTTGTCATGCTACAGTGTCATAAATTATGCATTTAAGACAGAATACGTGATCTTATCAAAATGCCTCTTCTTGTGCAAATATGAAATCTCATCAAATTTTAAAGCAATCAATTCTTTTTTTTTAATTGTTCGATTCTTTAAGGCGTAATCAATAACCATTCCTATGAATAGCAGCTGCATGAATACGGCGCAACAAAGCTTCAGCTTCCGGAAAAGAATCTCTTGGATCATCTAAATTTCTTCTCCGTCTTCCAAACATGTTTGAGAGAGAAGCGAGAGGTAACAAAGCAGCTGCGGCTGGAGCAACGAAGGGTAATGAAACCATAGCAGCCAAAGCAAGCGGCCCCATCACTCCCAGAACGGATTCCAAACCCGGCAAGCCTTTCATTGATGATACTGTGAAAAAAAAAACATGTAACAGGATAGCTTACAAAACAACCAAAAATTGTTGCTAAATAATAAGAATTGCAGTTTAATTCCAATAAGAACATAAATGTATCATATGCAATAATTAAATGAGTGGAATGTAAAAATGCTTTTCACAGTTTTTCAAAAACATAATGTAAAGGGTGTTTTTTTTAGAGGTATAGAACTTTAAATTGCAATAAAACTACGATGTATTAATCGATTGACATGAATTTTTTTTATTCGAAAGATAATCTTGTGACATTACATTTTAAATCTGATTTCTGGCATAGGACTGCCACGGCTGGCTCGGATGTAGTCCAATCTGGACGTCCAATTTTCGATGACTTTTTCCAACATTTGTGGCCGTATATCGGCAATAACACGGCGAATGTTGTCTTCCAAATGGTCAAGCGTTTGTGGCTTATCCGCATAGACCAATGACTTTACATAGCCCCACAAAAAATAGTCTAGCGGTGTTAAATCACAAGATCTTGAAGGCCAATTCACAGGTCCAAAACGTGAAATTAGGCGGTCACCAAACGTGTCTTTCAATAAATCGATTGTGGCACGAGCTATGTGACATGTTGCGCCGTCTTGTTGGAACCACAGCTCCTGGACATCATAATTGTTCAATTCAGGAATGAAAAAGTTAGTAATCATGGCTCTATACCGATCACCATTGACTGTAACGTTGTGGCCTTCATCGTTTTTGAAGAAGTACGGACCAATGATTCCACCAGCCCATAAAGCGCACCAAACAGTCAGTTTTTCTGGATGTAACGGTGTTTCGACATACACTTGTGGATTAGCTTCACTCCAAATGCGGCAGTTTTGTTTGTTGACGTAGCCATTCAACCAGAAGTATGCTTCATCGCTCAACAAAATTCGCTTATGAAAATCGACCATTATTTTCGAAATAAAATTGCACAATTTGAAAGCGTTGTTCAGGCGTGAGTCTATCCATGATGAATTGCCAAACCAAACTGAGAATAAATCACTTGACAGCTGTTAAATCGGTCGCCATCTTGGAAAGTAATGCTAACTTAAACTTCTATACCTGGAAAAAAACACTCTGTATTTGTAGAATATTAGATGCGTTAAATAATTAGTATAGAGTCTTAATTAGTATTAATTATTATAATTAATTAGTAATAATTAGTATTAATGTCTTCTAAGATATAAATTCAATCACATTACTAGTTTTTAAATCAAAAAAATACACTAAACATATTTCTTCATTAATTTAATTTCTTTTTTATTTAAAAATAGAGATGGTTACATAAAAAGGAGAAAATATAATTAAATTAAAAAATATATTTTTAAACATTTTGAAAGCATATGATAGCATGAGCTATACTAACAGTTTTTATTACTGCTTAAATAACTATTGAGGCTCTCGTCTATGCAATGACAGCTTAAGG
The DNA here is from genome assembly GCA_019973935.1 of Trichonephila clavipes. Classification (NCBI taxonomy): domain Eukaryota; kingdom Metazoa; phylum Arthropoda; class Arachnida; order Araneae; family Nephilidae; genus Trichonephila; species Trichonephila clavipes. The sequence goes on from BMAU01013744.1 coordinate 1,140,429, forward strand.
TATCCGACTACGTTCGGAACCGTGATTTTGCAAAAGCGTATAAATGGGTAATATTTATGATATTTAGTGTCACTTACATTAGAAAATGTATATAAAATTGTCTTAAGAATATTATTACAATAAAAAATCATTTAAGTACAATATTTTGATAAAAAAGGAACATTGAATGACCCATTTTCAAAATATTCTCCTTTTGTGAAAAATGCTTCTATTATAATAATAGTTTGCCTGTATATAGCTCAGACCTCTCTGCAGAGGTTCAACTAGAATTTTTGAAACATATAACTTAGAAGTGGGTTTATGCATATTTTACGACAACAGAGGAGAGCTATTTTAAGAAAAAAACGCTGTATTGATGGTAACTCTGAAAATAATGTGAATTTTTCAAAAATCCTAGTTCAGACTCTCTGGAGAAGTCTTAACTTTATATAAGCGAAATATTATTATTTTAGAAGCATTTCTTATAAAAAGAGAACATTTTGAAAAAAAAATATTCTAAGTTAATTTCTTGCCAAAATATTGTATTTCAATAAATTTTTTTTGTCAAAATATCCTTAAAACGATTTTATAAATGCATTCTAATCTAAGTGACACTAAATATCATGAAAATTATCCATTTATGCGCTTTTTTAAAATCACGGTTCTGAACGTAGTCGGATACCTTAAGACTTCTTAAAGTCCTATCTCCCCCCTATGCAAAAGTAGCTCTCACTTGTGATCCTTGTAAGTGGACAATATATAGCATACATTGTAGAAACGGTAACCCGTAAAAACGTGCGTAACTCAAAAATTTCACAACACTAGGCAAAAACCGACTGCCACAAAACCACTAAATGAGTAATGATGGTGCGTGATGGTAGGCCTAGGCTTAGACAAAAACGACGAACATGGCATAATAATGCAGTCTTTTTATTGTTGCCATTTAGAATATTGTTCGAAACTAGCAGTTTTTCGGAGAATATGTTTGTGTGGGAGCAACATTGGAAGATTAAAATTATGCGAATCTAGAACGAGACGCGGCCCCTCCTAGGCTGAGACACTGAACCAGAACCCAGTTGGCCCTTGCCTAAAAATGTCCCTGCTTTTATGAAATAGTATGGTTATGAAACAAATTTTCTCAACTTTTATCCACTTATTACATTTATAATTATTTTTTAACTAACACACTTCCAATCATAACTAATAAATAGCATAACAAAAAGATACAAACAATTATTTTTATAGTTTTATTTAAAAGTATAAGAAAAATCATTTTTGTCATTAAAATACTACCCCTAATACCAACATTAAAAATACTGCCATACATATTAACAAAATTAAAGTTCAAAACAATAGAGATAACGCTTACTTGAAGGACGTCTTGAAAATTCAGTACGAGTTGTTGAACCTTGATGTTCGCTTTCATTGAAGTTGGCAGCCAACATACAACTTATACTAGCGATAAGAACAATGAGAACTAAAATAAAATGAAGAGGACAATGAATTTTCGTTTAACTTATCCAATTACATTTACAAAAAACATGAACATTAAAATCTGTCATGATACTGTACTAATATGGGATGCTATGAATGTTTTAGATCTCAAAGGTCCCTCAAATTTTAATCTGACTGTGGGTTTATGTTTTTTATTTTCTGTGTACTAAAGAAGGTTCCAAAAATACGAATATCTCCTGGCAGTGAATTTTTGTATTTCTCTATTAAATTAGTTTAGTTCATCATTATTAATTATAAATTACTTTAGTGCTAATATTTTATCATGGACCTTTTATTCATATTATAAACCTCCGAAATGCAGTTTTTTCCCCTCATAAACCATTTTACAACTTATATGGACCTCAGCAGAAAACCACTAGTCCAGATGAGGAATGGAAAAAATTTTTATGTCTGAAACCTCACTGAGGTATTCGTAAATTAATAAGGCAGCAATTATTTATTCAATGAAAGTGTATTCGAGAAATTTCAATAAGACGTATTTAAAATGTGCGTATCTTTGAAATAAATCTTCAGGAGACCTTTTTATTTTAATTAAATTTAAAGAATACATTGAATATTGGAATCCAAGTAGCTTTTAAATCTTATATGATACAAAAATAATACGTATAAAAGTTTTAACGGTTTTACATCATTTAGTTCATTACATTTGCTTGGGGAAATAAAAATGCTGCAGTAGTTTAAAAAAAGTCAAAAGTTTAACAATTTAGATATTTTTAGCCCAACACATGCAAGACCAATTAACTTAAATTAGTGTAGTTATTTAACTTATTTACCTCATTAATGTCTGTAATTAACCTAAAGGGGGGGGTTCCTGATTACAAAAGTCGGAGTTTTTTGCGTAATTGATTTTTCATGATGAAATTATTTTAAGTTTGAAATTTCATAACTTTCTGCTGAAAAGTTTCTATGTCAGTGGCTCCCAAACTATGTTCCACTGAACCCTGGGATTCCATCAGATATACCCAGAGGCTCTAAGAGTCCCAATGAAAAAATCGAGAAAAAATAAATATGTATTCAAAATGTGTGTGTGTGTGGATTCACGTTCTCTAACAAAGTTTATACAGTTACAAGTATCTATAGCTCGTCCTACTCATTAAAACTGAAAATTTTTTTTATATATAATTTTATTATGCAACACTCTTTAAACTTTTATTACAATATAATAAATTAATAGTAAGATGCTTTATATATATATATATATATATATATATATATATATATATACTTCCTACTAGATTGAGAATATTCTATTGTTTACAATCTTGAATTCCACAACATAATTTCTACTTGTTAGTGTTAATAAAAAGCCTTGCAAAACTAAATAGTTTTCTAATGGAAAATTCACCTTTTTGTATTTGTAGTAAAAGCACCTATAATGAAGAAGGAACAACGTATCAACAGATTTGATGTTATAATATAAATTTAACAAGATCAGCATCTAAATTTTAGGTTGGAAATTCATACGCGAAATACACGGGTTTTCTCATATAGCTATAAACATTTTAATGCCATTCAGAGCATTGTGTTTAAGTGAAATGTATTTCCCAGTGTGAGTGGTTACAAAAACCAAGTATAAAACAAATTAAATTCTGAATAAAATAATGCGATTGCATTTAATCTCATTAGAACCTTGACTTCGACAGTTTCTGTGAAAAAAAAGTAAGCATGTATCCCAGTCATTAAAGAATGCATGGATAAGTGACGCTTGAATCACACATTAATACTATTAATGAGTATAATTATATTGAAAAATTAACTACCGTAAAATATGGCGTATAACGCGCACTTTTAACAGCAAAAATAAGCTTAAAATTAATGGGTGCGCGTTATACGCCGAGCATAAAAGTAAGAGCTATAAAAAAAAAAGATCATAGAAAAAAATTAAGACTTCTACATAGATCGAAATACTGTTTATTTAAAAGAAATGACATTCCTTATGAACTTAAAGAATTGTAGTTCTAGAAGTATACCATTTTTTTTTCAAAAGCTTGGAATAATACCTCGAATAAATTACTTCAAAAGATATAGCATTGCACTTGTACGTTTAAGGTATCCGACTACGTTCGGAACCGTGATTTTGCAAAAGCGTATAAATGGATAATATTTATGATATTTAGTGTCACTTAGATTAGAAAATGTATATGAAATTGTTTTAAGAATAGCATTACAATAAAATATTATTTAAGCACAATATTTTGACAAAAAAGGAACATAGAATGACCCATTTTCAAAATATTCTCCTTTTGTGAAAAATGCTTCTATTATAATAATATTTTGCCTGTATATAGCTCAGACCTCTGTACAGAGGCTCAACTAGAATTTTTGAAATATATAACTTAGATGTGGTTTTATTTATGTTTTACGACAACAGAGGGGAGGAATTTTAAGAAAAAAACACCGATAATTATTTCAAATGGTTGTAACTCTGAAAATAATGTGAATTTTTCAAAAATCACAGTTGAGCTTCTGTACAGAGGTTTGAGCTATATACAGGCAAAATATTATAATAATAGAAGCATTTTTCACAAAAGGAGAACATTTTGAAAAAAGGTTATTCTAAGTTCATTTTTTGCCGAAATATTGTATTTAAATAATTTTTTTTGTCAAAATGTCTTTAAAATAATTTTATACATGTATTCTAATCTACATGACTCTAAATAACGTAGTCGGATACCTTAAGGTTTCTTCGTAAAAAGGGTGTGCGCGTTATAATAATTACCTATAATATACCTAAATACCTAACTATATACCTAAAAATTAAAAATTGTCGCTTGAAAGTATAGGTGTGCGTTATACGCCAGATTTTACGGTATATTTTTTAAATAATAAATGCAGTACTTTTTTTTAATTGCCTTTACATAAAGAGCCCATAACATGTTGATCTATTTTAAATATTATTTTGAGATATACTCTTTGAAGTATATGTATGGAATGGGGTTCCACAAAAAGACTTTCTAGTTCTAGGGGTTCTACGAAAGCACCTTCAAGTTCTAGGAGTTCCATGAGGTGAAAAAGTTTGAGAACCACTGTTCTATGTTATAGGAGTTTAAAACTGGTTTTTCTATTAAATGGGTCTTTTTAAACATTTGATGATGTAACATTTTCTAAACATTTTATGGGATTTTTATACTGATCGACAGATAATTATTTTCAATTTTAAAGTTGAGAAATAATACAAGATACTAATAATAATAGTAGTAATTATTAAATATAGTCGCAACATATACTAAAATTGCTATAATTTTAGTATTTAGTCAGGAAACTCTTAGATCTAAAAATCTAAAACTTCCTGCAATTGCCTTGTATAACTCTAGAAGTATTCAAACTTGAAATTACCATCTCAAAATAAGTGACATTTAGGAACTGTTGTTAATATTATTTCGTAAGTAATTCACTCGGTCCACTTATCCTCAAGCTGTGCTTGAAAATGCAGAAAGTATTATGTATAATATGTTTTATTTGTAAATTAACATTAATTTCTCTGAAAAAATGTTTTTTTTTTTGTATAAAATAAATAGTGTGAAGTAAAAAATAAGTAAAAGCTAATTTTTGAAAAACATTTCTTAAAAGAGATTACAGTTAAAAAAATGTTAAATATGTTGCAGATTATTCGATTGTGTGAGTAAAGTAATTTTCTGTAAGATCACTTTATAACTTTTTGGGGGATTATAACTAGAGCTCATTACTGAATTTGAATAAATTTAACGCTATCTAAGCACTTCTTTACTGTAATAACCTTCTGTCTCGTAAAAAAAGAACAGCATATGTAATAAATTTTTAGTGGGTAGTAATTAACTATGTAAACTAAGTTAATCAATTAGTTTATTAATGAACTTCCTTTAAGTATTTAACAACGACAACAGCTGTTAAACTGTGATGAAAATTACAAAAAGTTCTAAAAAATTTTATGTGTATGTGTGAGTTAAAAATACGACAAGCGACGAACTTATTGTAAATATAATCTCAAAATTTGTTAAAGTGAATATTGTATACAGGCTAAATCAAAGCAATGCAAGCAATCCATGAAAGATTCGCCAAACAGAATAATGGAATATCTACTTTATGTTAAAAGGAACTGAACCTTCCTTGATGTAATTTGAAAAATGTTGGATAGACATTATATACATAAGAAAGCTTGGCCGTGGGTATAAATTACTAGCTCCGCGGTCAATTGCATTTGTGAAATTTATAGTGAATTTCATTTAACAATTTTTTATACAGTATTTAAATCTTAAATAAAAATTCAAATTTATTTCACTAAATATCTTTATATATTTTCTATTAGAAGTTATTAATCCTTCTCGACATGGTGTCAATATAAAAATTTCACCTCTTCAAAAAAAAAAAAAAAATTTTTTCAAATTGTGGGGAAAAATCTCCAAAAGATTCCAAATATTTATTACAATGTTCTCTTCACATTGAATAGAAGGCAATAATATTATTCAGAAATATAATGGAATATATATATATATATATATATATATGTAGGAAATAGTATTTAATTAATTTCGAATAATTAGAATGTTTTAATTGTTCTTTAAACGCGGCTTATGCTTTCCTTCGTCCAAAAAAAAAAAAATATCATCATTTACCCCTAGACACCGTCCCACAAATTGGGGACTTCGGCCGAGATTTAAACTCGTTTCTTCGTATTAGTCATTTGCCTATATATAGCAAATGCCTTATTTATTATTTTTTCTTCGTGTTCACCTTTCAACGACTTTTTTTCAAAACGTCGAGACCTTACCCGTTCGTCGGTGTCGATTTCAACTCCCTTTCTAATGTATTTTTTAAAGTTCATTTTAGAAAAAGCCCGCCAGCGATCCCAAGAACGTCGTCATCCATTCCAGTGAAAATCAGCTTGCAGCGTTAAAGAATTTCGTCGTGATCCATTTCCGTCATCATCGAAAATCAGCGAATCGCCAGGTCAGTTCCGTACTTTCCTATCAAATAACGATTGCAGAAATAATGTACGAAATGATCATCTGTCATTGTTATTTTAAAATTTGTTTTCATGTGGTTAATAACTAAGAATCATAAATATTTTATTTCCTTCTCGTATCAATTCGTCTCATAGAAGTATTTTACAATAAGAGTATTATATTTAATTAGCGGTAATTGCGACTAAGTGAATGATTTAGTTATGAATAAGGATGATTTGTAAAAATAATGATTTCTTTTATTTGATTTTCTCAATAGTAGAAAATTGTCTTTTATTCTTTTTGATTCCTCGAAAATAAGATTTAAACATTGGTAAAATATCTTTATCTCTTGTGTACAAACATTGTTTTAAATAATATTTCTAGCAATTAAGGAAATAGATATTTTGTTTAATTTTTTTAAATACTTTTTTACGAATATTTTGTGGTTTTCTTTTAGTTTGTGATATATTATTGTTAGTTTTAAAAAAATACTGCTCTGCTATAAATTCTTCAATATATTTTTATTGATTATATTCCAAGAAATTAAGATATTACTCTGTCATAATTTTTCACTTTCGTTGTATGAATATTTTTAGCGTCGATTTCAGAGTTTTTCAGTATCTGTTCATTTTATTCATATATCTGTTATAATTGTACTTTATTTACGTTTTATCTTTCCTCTTGTTTGAGTAAGGGAGCTTTTTCTGCGTTATTGGATAAATTTTTCACATCCGGATTAAGTATTTAAAAAAAATTAAACTTAGTTTAAAATTTTAAATTTGTTCTCTGAACCACCACTCTTGATCTTTTGTTGCAAAAAATGGCATTTCTTCTCTCGAAGAAAAAAGAAGATCTAATAGAACTCACCGAAGAGTTAGGGTTGATCGTCGAAGCAGGCTTGACTAAACCCAAACTAAAGGATCTCATCGTGAAAAGCCCAGATTACGTCGAAGAGGATGTTAAAGTAATGTTCGATAGCATCGTGAAGGATCGCATACGTACAGAAAAAAAAGAGGAGAAACTGCGACGAGAAGAGTGAGAATATGAACTAGAGAAATTGCGAATACAGGCTGAAAAGAATGCCAATACTATGAATAACTCCGAAAACGCGCAAGCACCGAAACTGATTCACGAAACTTTTCATAAGTTTAATATGAAGGACGATATTAGCTTGAACCTGACTTTATTTGAACGACATGCGGAACTAACATTCTTGCCTAAGAAGGACTGGGTACAAAAGCGTATAGGACTGATTCCTATCGACATTGCTCATTTGATTGCCCGAGAGCCAGCGGATAAATGCAACGATTACAACCACGTTAAGAGTTTACTGCTAAAAAGGTTCAAGTTATCCCCGGAGAAACTTCGTCAACTCTTTATTTCTCACCGAAAATCTAATGAATGAACTTGGCAAGATTTTTTCTACGAAATACAAACGTACTTCGATGGATGGATTTCCGGTTTAAATGTAGAAACTTTCGACCAGCTGCGAGAACTAATTATAGCCGACCAAATAAAGAAGAATGCACCGTACGAGTTTCAGGAACACTTTTTAGATGAATGGTCTACTATTAGTTGACCTGCCGAGTTAGCGGAAAAATTTGAAGAGTATGAAAGTGTCCGAAGAACATTAAGACCGAAATTTTACAACTCATTTGCCAAAGGAAGATACGAAGCCAGCGGATCAAGCGGTACTTACTTTCAAAGAAGTGAATATCTCCAAGGTGGAAGTAATAGGCGTGAGAAAAAACATTTTCAATTGAACGGTACCTCCTACTCCGGGAAAAGTAAACGACTAACTTGTAGCTACTGTAAAGGACCAGGTTATTATGTCGTGGATTGTACGAAGCGCCCCAAATGTTCGAAAATTAATAACTCTACAGTCTCCTCAATCCAAATCTGCTCACGAACCTCTCGAGAAAGAATTAAGACCAGAAAAATAACCATGGGGAATAAGATTATTGAAGCTCTCATTGACAGCGGCAGTTCAGTTTCGCTCATTCGAGAAGATGTAAGCAAAGGAATCATCGAACCGTCGAAACTCTCGGAAGACATTGCAGTATTGATCGGACTGGGGAAGTACGAAGTCAAAACGAAAGAGTCGTTCCAGAGAAAGATTGAACTAGATGGAGAAGAATATTCTCTGACGTGGCATGTCGTACCTACGCCGAGTTTGGAATTTCAAGCAGTAATAGGTTCAGATATACTGGAGCAAGCCTGTGTCTGCTTCTATAAAGAAAGTGTTCAGTTCCGAAAACATGAGGATAAAAATTGTTTCCTGCAAATGCAAGTTTACGAAGCAGAAGTGGAAGACGAAATTGTAGTTCAACATGTTACCAATCCACGAATACGAAGACAACTGCTTGAATTAATCTCCGACTATGAGCCAAAGAAGACCGAAACGACAAATGTGTCCATGAGAATTATCCTGAAAGACGACATACCGGTTTACCAACCTGCACGCCGCTTATCATTTTCTGAGAATCAAGATGTCAATAAGCAAATCGATGAATGGTTAGAACAAGGGATTGTGTAAGACCAAGCTCATCCGAATATGCGAGTCCAATTGTATTAGTTAAGAAGAAAGATGGTACCACCCGGTTGTGTGTGGATTACAGAAAACTGAACCGGAAATTAGTCAAGGATCGCTTTCCATTGCCGTTGATAGAGGATGTATTAGATAAACTACAGGGAGCCAAAGTGTACACAACGTTAGATTTAAAAAATGGATTTTTCCATGTTGACGTTAATGAAGATTGCAAGCACCTCACTTCCTTCGTTGTTCCAGACGGACAATTCGAATTTAATAAAGTACCTTTCGGTTTAAGCACCAGCCCCAGCGTATTTCAAAGATATGTGTATAGTATCTTCAGAGAGCTCATGCGGAAAGGCGTTGTAATAATTTACATGGATGATTTGATAATTCCTGCTAAAGATGAGAAAGAAGGTTTAGAAAAACTAAAGGAAGTATTAGAGGTCGCCTCGAAGTATGGCTTAGAAATGAAGGTTAAAAAATGTCAATTCCTAAGAAGAAAAGTGGAATTTTTGGGCCACGTCGTCGAAAATGGGACAATACGTCCTTCAATTGCAAAAACAATAGCCGTCAAGAAGTTTCCGGTACCAACGACAGTCAAACAAGTCCAGAGCTTTTTAGGACTCACCGGTTATTTTCGAAAATTTATTCCAGCGTACTCTCAAATAGCGAAACCATTGAGTGACCTAACAAGGAAAGACAATCCATTTATCTTCGAGCAACCCCAAATGGAAGCATTCGAAAAGCTAAAGAAATTGTTGACTGAAAGTCCAGTATTAAGCATTTTTCAGCAAGGAAGAACTACCGAATTACACACCGATGCGAGTCAACAAGGATATGGTGCCGTTTTACTCCAAGAAGCAGAAGACGGAAAATTACATCCTGTCCAATATATGTCGCAGAAAACGACTCCAGCAGAAGAAAAATATAGTAGCTATGAACTGGAAGTTCTCGCTGTTGCCAACGCCTTAAAGAAATTTCGCACCTACCTTCTGGGAAATCCTTTTAAAATCATAACGGACTGTTTAGCTTTTCAAAAGACTATGGACAAAAAATATTTAGTTACTCGTATAGCAAGATGGGCATTACTGTTAGAAGAGTACGACTACGAGATTGTACATCGTTCCGGCCAGAGAATGCAACATGTAGACGCTCTGAACAGGTACCCAGTCACCATAATTACAAGCGATACTCTCACCGCAAGACTACAAAGAGCCCAACAAGAAGACGAAAATATTCAAAATTTAAAGTCACTAATAGGAACAAATAATGCTACGGATTTTTTTACTAAAAATGAAATATTATACAAATACGTAGATGGCCACGAATTAATAGCTGCACCAAGGGATATGCAAACCGAGCTAATCAAGTTAGCTCATGAGAAAGGGCACTTCTCATCCGCTAAAACAGAAGAAATTGTAAAACGAGAATTTTTTATACCTAATTTAAGCAAACAAGTACAAAACGTGATCATTAACTGTGTACCTTGTATTCTAGCCAACAAAAAGTGTGGGAAAAAAGAAGGATTCCTAAATCCTATTCCAAAAGAGGACGTGCCATTAAGCACTTATCATGTAGATTTCATTGGACCTTTGCCGTCTACCAACAAACATATCCTCACTATAATTGATGCCTTTACTAAGTTTACCTGGCTTTATCCCGTAAAATCCACCACCCTAGAAGATGCCCTAGACAAATTAAAGTTACAACAAAAGACTTTCGGCAATCCCAAAAGAATGATAACAGACAAGGGCTCTCCTTTTAACTCCAAAGGATTTGATGACTATTGTACCGAAGAGAACATCCAAAATCTGCAGATCACCACCGGCGTACCCCGAGGGAACGGTCAAGTGGAGAGAATCCACCAAACTCTAATCCCTGTTTTGACCAAGTTGTCAATCGACGATCCTACAAAATGGTACAAATTCGTAGACCGACTTCAAAGAATTCTAAACAGCACCTCCAACCGAAGTACCAAGTGGTCTCCATTTGAACTATTGACTGGCGTTACCATGAGAAATAAGGAAGACCTTTACATGAGAAACCTATTAATGGAAGAGATGGTAGAAGAATTGCAGGAACAGAGGAACCAACTACGACAAGATGCGAAAAGAAATATTCAGAAGATTCAAGCAGAAAATAAAAGAACCTACGATAGGAAACGCAAGAAGGCACCTAGGTATCAGAAGGGAGACTTAGTGGCCATTCAGAGAACACAATTCGGATCGGGTTTAAAATTAAGGCCTAAATTTTTAGGACCATATAAAATAATCGAAGTTAAACCTAGAGATAGGTATAATTTAGAAAGAGTAGGTAACCATGAAGGTCCTAAATTAACCTCTTCTTCCGCCGATTTAGTGAAATTTTACTCACCAGGATGAGAGATGGAGCGTTTTTTAATTCATTATTGTGTACTGTGTTTCTCTTTTATTTTTATCTATTGTCACTGTTATTTTTCGTTTGCGTGAATTATATTGTATTTTCTTATGTTTTTTTTTAACTTTTAATGTTCATTTATCTAGTGATGTTATAGGCCAAATTATTCTATGTTATGTCAAATCACTGGGGTCAGTGATTCCAGGATGGCCGAACTTGTAGGAAATAGTATTTAATTAATTTCGAATAATTAGAATGTTTTAAATTTTAAATATACTTCGAGTGAAAGAGATGTAAGAGATGGCGGCCCCAAACAAACCAAATTGAATCGAGGCATTTCAGTGCCCAATGAAAGAATTCGGAGCGATGACGTCAGACGCATATAGTCCCTGAGCGCGAGATCATTTTTGAGACTCGCACACCGGACACGAACGAAGTAAGGTCGACGCCCTCTTAGCAACTTTGCCTTCGTAAACAACGCATCTTTAGGCCTAGCGATGTTTGACGCCCCCCTCTCACAGGTGCTCTCTTTTCGAACTATCTTTCATTTATTTTCTTGTAAATAATTCAAAGCTGTAAATATAGCCTGTTCCTTATCTTAATAAATTAATTGTTCTTTAAACGCGCGGCTTATGCTTTCCTTCGTCCAAAAAAAAATATCATCATTTACCCCTAGACACCGTCCCATATATATATATATATATATATATATATATATATATATATATATATATATATATATATATATATATATATACCCTGAGCTTACCTTACGTCTCTTTAAAACATATCTAATGACCTTCAGAATTAGCATCTGCATAACAATGTAACTTTTTTCCTGGATCCGCACGTCACGTACACGATCTGGTAAAATTTGCCCTAGGTTGATGTAGTTGTCTTTGCTGCTAATTACCAAAATGGTTCTCACGTTTTTCACGAATTCATGTTCGTCCTTTCGACATAAATCCTGAAGGTATTTCTTCATTAAGCTTCACAATTTATACATTGATAAATCGGACGAATGGAAAGCAGTAAAAGCAGTAGCGCACGCAGGAAATTTTCAAAGGGGGTGTCCAGGGTCGAAAGTCCATCATTCTTGTATCATGCTCTTTTTAATTTTGTCCATTTTCGGGGACAAAAAACAGTAAAGAACTAATTATTGAATAAATAATTAGCATTAATTAGTAGAATTAATCATTAATAACAAATGCTTAATTAAATTTTACGTAGTATATACTTAGAATTATAATAAATCGGAAAAAATGAAGGGCTTTGGGGGGGAGGGTCCAGACCCCTAGGACACCCCCCCCCTTTGTGCGCCACCGATTAAAAGTAACTAAGCAAAGAAAAAGTTATTTTATTTTATTTTTCAAAAGCTGAGCAATAGTGCCTTTTGATAAGTGTGGCAAAATACGGAGTTCTGTTAGCAGTTATAAAAATCATCCTCGAATAGATCTTTCTCTCTCTCTCTCTCAACGATGGAATCATAAAATACTCAAATACTTCCGCGTATAATTGGGAATTTTCCTCGTATCGTAATTGTTGTTGCAGATTTGCATGCGTTAAGTTTGAGCACGATTTACATTTGATAAATTTCAATTTAGGAAAAAAAAAAGAGATTCGCAGTAACAGAAGCAGCGTGATAAAATAATAACTGTTATGGGATTTATTTTTTACAAAAGTAAATAAATAAATAAATAAAACACTTTTTAATCCAAAAATATTGTACAAAATTGTCGAATTTTGCAAAGTTGTAAAGAATCTGGCGGGCCGCAAAATTATTTAAACCTGGCCACATGCGCCACAAGGGGCGCGGGTTGGACACCCCTGTTCTAGGGGAATGAATGCGGGATCTTTTTCTAATCCTAGTTGAAGCATGAAAATGAAACGTAATATTTTTAAAAAATAAGCTTAGAGAGAAAAAGAAATCCTACACTAAAATTAAACATAAAACGTAGAAAAAGGACAAATTTTTATAGAACTAAGTAAATAGTATTATTATTATTAGGAATATATTGCAGTGATCTTAAGAATAAAAATCTATTTTTGTAAGCGAATCAGAATAGCAATGAGCTAACAGTTCTATTTATCACATTGCTTAAACATGCTTTGAGAATAAAAAGAAAATTAAAACAATTAAAAATTTAAAATAACAAAATTGAGTATAAATGTTTTAAGAAAAAGTTACATTAAATATTTTAAATACAAGAAAACAAAATATAATTAAGAAGACTTAACTTGCAGCAGCACCGGATATATTTGTACAAAACTCCCTGATAAAAAAAGAGCTAGTATAAGCCAGAGATTAGGTGATATAAATCTTCTGATTAAATATCTTTCTAAAGGTTTTGACCTAGATTTCTCTTTTCTCAATCAACTACCTGTAATACTATCTATCCCTTTGCTTAAATTAATTCATGGATAGAACTAAATATTGTTAAATTACAACCAAACTTTACAAAGCCGGATTGGGTCTTCTGAACAAATTACCTATGATTTTAAGTGGGAATATGCAAGTAGAGTTTTCAAAAGAAAAATCAAAACCTTTAGTTTATTTTTTAAAATCAAAATTCAATTTAATTATGTCAAATGATCCAAATGATGCACAAAGAAGTACGGAACAACACTTGACGGAGTTTTTTTTAAAAGATATTTAGATAAAATTTTGAATTTAAATTATTTATAACTTATTTCTCAGCTACCATAAACTAATTGTTTCCTTCTTAGAATACAATTAATTCTCAAATATGATTGTATATTTCGCACAAAAATATTACTTTATGAGTACAGACATATGAATAAATAATTTTATAGGACAATACTAACATCTCCTTGTTTTTTATTCATAACTAAACCCTGAAATCACATTACAAAATTTGAAGTTATCACTTCTATCGTGTGGTCATAAGTACACACACTTTTTTTTAAATTACATCTTTCATGCAACTCATTTTTAACTTCAATTAACTAATACAGACGTTTAAACAAGCTTTTATACACCTGATAATTCTGCAAAGGAACCATTTATGTAAATTTTAAGATCAATGCTTGTAAGAGAGCCCCCTCGGGTGCCCTTCTCCTTGATTATCAGCGTGAGCTAGAGGTGTAGAAATAACGGAAGAACTAGAAGCTGCCATGATCTTAATTTGACTTTATTTAGATCTTAAAACTTAAACTTCTAACAGATTAGATAATAATAATATATGTGAGAGAATCTACGGGGGCTAAACACACAATATATATAATAGCGAAATAACGTAACCCTTACCACTAACAATAACTCACTCGCCTAAACTCAATTCCAATACTATCACAGATCCTAGTCACTCCTACCTTAATGTCGATCTATCAATCCAATCCTACTGGAAGTTGCGGATTTACTGGAGTCAGTGGCGCACTCAAGGGGGGAGTCCTAGGGGTTCGGACACCCCCATGACCCTTTATTTTTTTATTGTTTATAATCCTATGTATATATTACATAAAATTTAATTATGTATTTGTTATTACTAATTAATTTTATCATTTAATGCTAATTATTTATTCAATGGTTAGTTTGGTACTGCTTTTGCTCTCGAAAATCGACAAAATCAAAAGAATATGTTGGGTGGCGTATTGGAGCATGATACCAAAATGGTGGACTTTCGACCCTGTACCCCCCTTTGAAAATTTTTTGTGTGCACTACTGACTGGAGTGCAATGGTATGCACCTTGACCTAAGGACTCTCTATCACGTATAACTTCTGTTGGCTGTCACCTAACCTTTCCAAAACCACAGCACGCTTGAATCACGGATTATCATAACATTCCTCAAATTGCCACCCCGCTTAGAGTAAAAGGAAGCTTTTAAATATCAGAAGTTAGATATTTAAAAGCTTCCTAATTTGTATCTTTCCTTCACGCTTCACTTCTTGGTTTTGGTTGGAAAAGAGTTGCCATTAATTCTGGCCCCAAAGGACATGTTAATGAAAAAGACGCGTGAGCCGTCACATGCTGACCAAGCACAAAATTTTATTAATACTCTAATACTTTGAATTACTTCTGTGAATATTTTAATTTTTCGAGTGATAAAAATATATTTTAATAAAATCATTATTAATTCTTATACGCGTATGAATATTATATCATACGTTATTTTATTACGAAGATTTTATAATTTGTTCATTCATTCATTGGATTTAAACTCTTAAGGAAACGAGTTGATATTTGAAAACCCGAACCTTGTGAATTAACTATTATTGTAGATAGCATATATCTGAACTTTTTTGGAGTAATGTTGTGATATTCCCCTCCCTGGGAGAATATCTCTCGGAGTATCAGCGTGAGCTAGAGGCGTAGGATTAACGAAAGAACTAGAATCATACATTATCTTAATATATCTTTATTAAGATATTTAATTTAAACCTTTAATAAATTAAATTATAATAATTACTGTGAGAGAATCTACTATGGCAAAATACGCAACACACAATATATACAGATAATAACGACTTAACATAACTCGGACCACTATCGATAACTGAATCGCCTCAACTCAATTCTAATACAATCACTGATTCTAACATTAAATAATCAATCCTACCTTGTTACAGTCTGAAGAATCAATCACTAATATCATAAAGGCAATCTTGGATTTACTTGTGGGCACTGGTACGCACCTTGGTTCTCTATATCTTTATCACTTATGACTTCTAATCACCACCACGTAACCATATCCAAACTTGAACCACGAACTATATTAACATTCCTCTACTTGCCATCAACTGCCCCAAATTGCCATCTCGCTTACTCTAAGTTCCGATATTTAAAAGCTTGCTAATTTGCAACTTTCATTCACACTTCACTTTTTGGATTTTGTTGGAAAAGAGTTGCCATTAATTCTGGCCCAAAGAACCCAAAGGGCATGTTAAAGAAAAGACGCGTGAGCCCGTCACAATATCACTGAATGATATCATGCCAACTTTCAACCAATGAGCTAACATGGAAAATTGTTGAATGTTATTTTTTGATACGGGGCTCAAGAAACAGAAGAAAAGGGATTATGGGTACCGACCGGGTTAAAGAGAAACGGTCAACTGTTACTTGTAATCTGTTCTTAATTGTTTGTGTTTTGTTTTATATGATATTTGTATTTTTTGCTATTGGCTGCAACCATATTAGTTATGAATTCTGAAAAGCTACATCTGAGCAACAAACTAAATCATTTTCCAAGTTAAATTATCCCCCATATATATGTATGTGCAAGAGAGTTATATAGAGAGAGTTTTTTATGTCATTAAGTGAATATTTTGCAGATTATACAAATTTTACAGTGTAGCGTCAAACGATGGTTTCTGGATGCGCAGAGTCAACCTAAGTATAACACCTCCTCTGCATTCCCTCCTACTGGGATTTTTAATAGCAGATTTGTTGCCTTCTGAAATTAAAATTAGCTAAATGTTTGATAAACATTTCTCATTTTCATAATTTAATTTGTAAGGTTAAAAGAAAGTCGTCTGAGAATTTTTTATCACAGTAATCCGGTACAAGAAAATTTCCCATCTTTACTTCTTACTAAGCAAAGTATTTATTTTTCATGCAGTTCAGATGTTTTTTTTTTCTTTTTTTCATTATTGATAGCCTTTTCTTCAAAACTTACAATACAAAATAATAAATTAACTTATACTGGAATAGTAACAAAACGAAGAGAGAAAAACGAAAGTTCACATTTTTCATTTCCCTTTTGTCAAACTAACACGAATTTTTGTTTACATATATAAGAATATACTTTAAATCTTTTATAATATAAATTGATAGCATACCTAAATAAATATCAATATATGAAATTTCGTGAAATATGAGAAAACATAAAAATGGATGAAACATTATACTTAAAAAATATACTCATAGAACTTTTTTAAGTAATGGAAATAGAGATAAGTTTAAAAAAAAATAATAAGTGAAATGCATTCAGCGGTGTAAACTAAAATAGATTGTTATGCAAAGTATCCGACTACGTTCGGAACCGTGATTTTAAAAAAGCGCATAAATGGATAATTTTCATGATATTTAGTGTCACTCAGATTAGAATACATACATAAAATCGTTTTAAGGACATTTTGACAAAAAAAATTATTTAAAAATAATATTTTGTCAAAAAATTAACTTAAAATAATCTTTTTTCCAAATGTTCCCTTTTTGTGAAAAATGGTTCTATTATAATAATATTTTGCCCGTATATAGCTCAGACCTCTCTACAGAGGCTCAACTAGAATTTTTGAAAAATTCACATTATTTTCAGAGTTACCACCAATTGAAATAATTGTTCGCGTTTCTTTTCTTAAAATTGCTCCCCTCTGTTGTCGTAAAATATGAATAAACCCACTTCTAAGTTATATATTTCAAAAATTCTAGTTGAGCCTCTGAACAGAGTTCTGAGCTCAGTGGCGTAACGGAGAACACTTGGGCCCCCCTGCAAAGTCAGGTTTTGGGCCCCAAGTTGGATTTTACAAAGGGTAGGTACATGGCTATAGTCAGGCTGTGGGCCATCTAGAGCCCTGGGCCCCCCGCGATGCGGGGGTGTACGTTACGCCACTGTCTGAGCTATATACAGGCAAAATATTATTCTAATAGAAGCATTTTTCACAAAAGGAGAACATTTGGAAAAAAGATTATTCTAAGATAATTTTTTGCCAAAATATTGTATTTAAATAAATTTTTTTGTCAAAATGTCCTTAAAACAATTTTATGCATATATTCCAATCTAAGTGACACTAAATATCATGAAAATTATCCATTTAGGCGCTTTTGAAAATCACAGTTCCGAACGCAGTCGGATACCTTAAAATTTTCTAAACGTTGCTTCAATAAATCAAAAACTGTATGAATACTGAATGAGTTGATACGTTAAAAAACAAATTATTACAAGTTTAACAATAAAAAATTATATGTTGAAGTCATTTGGATGTTTTTATAAATATGTTGTGGAGGACTTCCTCTGAATTTGGTGACTGTATTTGTCAATCAAATTATTAAAAAATTTAAAGAAAATGTTTTTCATACAAAAGTCTTTTGAGATGTATTATAAGAATTTGCGAAGTGGTTAAAAATAACATTTTCTATCAGATACATTTTGTGGAAATTCTTTAAATGAGAACCAATAAAAGTTTCTTATGAAAAAAATAAATGCATTTGTTAAGAACACTTGTTTAGTGTTGTCTCAGCGACTTCTAAAGAGAAGAGGTTTCAGAAAAAAAAATTAATCGTAATATTTTAAGCAAATTTCACTCGTTATAAAAATGAATTTAAACTTATATATTTATCCAAATGATAATTCTATACGATCAGAGTGAATATCTTTTAAGTGTTTCATTATTTTTTAGAATAATAGAACTATTTTTATTTTTAAAAAAATGCAAAAAAATAACGTATTTTTCAATATTAAACTCGCTCGTTTACAATTAACTAAAAATGTTTGTGTTAAGCACATTTTTCTTAAAATAAATTCATTTAAAATTGATACTCACATTGTAAATAGTAAAAATGAAATTGGTTCTCACACATATGTATTACTATTCATATGTCCCTCAAAATTCTTCAAGTGAAATTATGCTTTGATTTTTGTATTGCAAATTATTTAATATATACTTGAACTATCTTTCTAACAAAATGTAGAAAATTATTATTGCATTTTATATGAAATATGTTCTTAAATCTTAAAAAGTATTTACATTTCTTTATAGATGTTCGTGTGGGAATATACGAATTAATTATCAGTTTATTTTAAACTAATTGAAACTGAAATCAAAATTTAAATATTTTTAAATTTATATGAGTTCAATATAAAAGTGCATTAAGATTTTTTTCAAGTGATATTAAAAAACAGTATGAAAACTGTAACTCAATTTAATAGATTAAAAAACACTTAAGTTTTAATATTAAATATTGAATCACTATACTACAAAAAAGCAGGATAACTTATTATAGTTATCAATTCTGCTTGAATCAATCTGCTTTTTCTGGTATAAAATATATATGCTTAGACTTCATCTCCTAAATTATATTCCTAAGTGGATGTTTACTTTCATTTGTTAAAGTAAAAAGTGACACACGTGTAAAATATTTTAAAGGATTAGAACGTAGTATGATTAATAGTTTATATTTTATAAGCAATACGACCTTATACCTATATATATTTCAATATAATATAACTTTATTTTCCTGTATACAACACATATATATGCATATTTGCTTCATGATAATAGACAAAGACAGCTTAAAATATGAACTGATTGAATTAAAGAAAAGCATTTGAAAATGCAAATAAATTCAGATGTATTCTGGAAGTTGTAAAATAAATGAAAAACAGAATGATAATGTAAATATAGATTATTTTTTCACTTACACTATCAAGTGTGACATTAGTCATACTTGTGCTACCTCTTTCGCAAACAATTTAATTTCCTTAGTATTACTTTTCTTCATTGCTTTCATTACTTTTCTTCATTTTTCGAAGCAATTTCTTCATCGTTCGTATTAAAAACAATTCATTGCGTTAAAAAGATTAGTAATGCTTTGCTGACTTCAATTACAAAACATTTCGCTACCTTTCAGTAGTTGTGCTACAATTAGTGTCTGTTAGGTGAAGTTCAATGCTTTTCTTAATTTGGTAACAAAATGGGTTAAAGAAAGAAAATAGGGGAAATTTCTTAATGTGTTGAAAGTTATGAATAGGTGTCGCAATTTTAGGAGGACATAAATGCAGCTTATAATGCGTAGAGAAAATGCTTCGCATATATTCAGAATTGAAAATTTAATGTTACATGGAAACTAGTTAAATTTATATTTGAAAACTTTGAAAAAAAAACTAATTGAAAAGTTTAGTTTTTTAACTCGTAAGAAAATGTTTGTACAAATAAAAAGGTAGCACGCCTTAGACTAAAATTACATAAAATAAATGCATCAAGAATTTTAAATGTATATTTAAATACAATTCGAATTTTCTTCATAATTTCTTCTGTACTTAATAAAGGTATTCAAATTGAAAACAAGTTCTATTTGCACATCAGGAAAATAATTTTGTTTCACTGGCATACGATTTTAAAAAAAAAAATGATTTTATTAGTTTATATTTAAAAAACCCAGCAGAATGTTGCATGTTTTTGCAAAAAGTTTACATCAGATTCGAAAATGAAGTGGTTTAATCTACAAAACGAGATACATAATGAATAAAAATAAAGTGATACAGATTCCAAACTTACCAATTAACACCGACATGATGAGTAAGTATCTTATCTGTTGGGAAGCTTCGAAGATAATGAATCTTAAGCAACTACTATTTTCTTTATAGCATCTCCGTCATCCACACTGCGCCTTGTGAGTCGTCATCGATGCAGAACATCAGTTGCCTCTAATTTATGATATAACAATTTGTCTTATTCATCATTTACGAAGCGAGAAAAGGTAATCATTCCCAGGTTAGTGGGACAAAATGTTATACTTAGATGCTCCGCCGATCATAGTCCTTCCGTTTGTCTTTGTGGTCTTTCCGGAACACGAGATATCCCTTGTTTTTTTTGTAATGACAACGCCCTTGAAAATTCGGCCAACTTGACCGATGAAAACTTTGTATCAAAAGTAATTAGAATGCACTCTTGTTGTCTCTCTTTCATACGATGAGAGCCTTATCAGAGTGTAACGGAATGGATGTGTTTCTAGAAGGTAATATAAAAAAAAAGTATATATATTTTTATAGCCTAGAAAATAATAGAAGCTACAAATCGGGGAATGGTTTTTAATGACAATAGTTTTGTGTATTCTAAGCTTCATTTATCGTATGACGGTAATTTAGTGTGTGATATATGCATATATGTATGTACGTATGAGTTATCAATTATAATATATACTAAATCACTATAAATTTAAATAAACAAAGCAAAAGTAGAAGTATAGCCAGTCAATAGAGGTAAAAAATAAGGGAGCCACAGTTGCACTATTGCAAACTCTTATCCGAAGAAACTAAGATTTCAGGTTTAAATACTGTTTTCAAGCCTGCCAAACTTCACCTGAAATTCACCATACTACTGAACTGTAGAGAAGGGAAATGAGTAAGAGGAAATCATCATTAAAACTAAGGATAATAAAATCATAACATAAGAATATTACTATTAAATGAGCTAAAAATCCGTTACCGATATACATATGTATATCGGTAATGTATTGTACGTGTGTGTTTATGTGTGTGTGCGGGAGGGTAGTAAAAAGTAATCATTTCATACGTTTAAACTCATTAAGTTCGAGTAAATATTATTAATTTTTTTAAATTTATTTTAATACATTATTTTAAAAAATCTACAAAATTGTATTCAAATATTCTTTCACATATGTTAAAATAAATGTATGAAGAGATTTAACTTTTAATCTAGGCATAACCCTAGGTAAAATATATTGGTTGTCATTGTTTTATTTATTTTCATTTATTCCCACATTTGATTAATTATTAATCTAATAACTAAAAAAAATTTGTAACGATGCATCTATTAACATACAAGAAACATATTCTCCCTATTAAGCTGAATGTATTTTTAAGCTGAGTTTAATAAAGAATTTAGAAAAAAATTGCTTTATCTTGTTAGGTTGCATCATTATATTGTGATATACAGGCATTCAAAATTAAAAGAAATTTCCCTTTGAATTGCTTATTTCCACAGAACTAAACATATTATATGAAATTATATATAAATACATAATTCGACCAATATATATATATATATATATATATAGTTTTGGTTTGTATGGATTATTAACGCAAGAAAGTCTAAATTAGAGACCTTGAAATGGAACAGGTGGTTAACAGGTAGTATGGTGTCCTCTTACAACTATAGAACTTTCGCAAGAATTCATGCTGTAAATGAGACAGTTTGTGAGTCCCTGTGGCATGCTGAATATGCTGTGTTAGGTTAACCTTTTATATAGTACTGACGGTACTTTATAAGCACCACTCACTTTAAAATCACATAGAATAACTATTTTTACGAATATTCTGGCGGTACATAGCAGGAATACTCTTTTAAGACTACACAGTACCCTAAAAATTTCATTTTTACCGAAAAATTTTTTTGCATGTTTTGGATATCATTAAGATGCTTGCCACGAAATATCAGATCTGTTTTCAAATTAGTTTTTAAGATATTTGAAGTTTTATGAGCTATGGTTTTGGTTTCGGTTTCCTTTTAAAGCATTTTTTCACACTTAAGTTAAATTAATTAAAAATATTTTTGAGCTTTTAGTTTGAAATGGTTATTAATTCCAATTTTCATTACGAAAATCATTTCTGCTTGATTGCGTTTTGAGTTTTTTGAGTTCTCATAATTAATTAATAAAGATTAATTTCATGGCCAATTTTTGCTTTAAAAATAGTTTATATAACTTAAAAGCTTTATTATTAATTTTTCTTGTAGGGAAAATGCCATGGCAAATGCGTTCTGGGTTTCTGTGAGAAACAATATTTCGAAGAGATGGAATACTACTGAAAATGATGTATCTAAAAATCAGTCCTCAGCTGATTCTGCAATTAGACTTCTGAATACAAGTATTCTGAATTCAAATGCTGCAGATATAACTGAATATTTCCTTAATGTATCAAAATACATTATACTAAAAATATTATAGTACTATATTTTAGTATTTTAAAGTCGTACAACAAGAGCTAAAACTTCCTAAACTGCCCCAATTTAAAACTGAAAAAAATTAAATTTTATGAGCAAACCTGACTATTTTTAGCTTAAGTTAGTATCATTATTATTTTGTGCATAAATGCTTCGTGTTTCAAAACTTTTGTGAAATATTAGGTTAAGATAAAGCTGAATAAACTGACGTCTTAACAAATGCTATCAATATTATGCAAAAATATATTTTGAATTAAAAATATAATTTTCAGTCATATTTAATAAAAAATAGTGTTTTAATGCAGAACATACATTGGAAAATAACATATTAAAAATTAGAGTTTTACGGGCATTATAAGTTTTTGTTTTATGACTTTACAAACTTTAAATGCGTTTTTCTCAGACTTTTAATTTTGAAGGTATAAGTATTTTCTAATCCCTAGGGCTTTTTTCCTGTTCAAGATAGAGCCTTGAATTTTTTTGTATATACTCCCAAATGTATGTTCTATAAAAGTTAGTATGGATTTAGGGCTGAGAACTCTAGTTATTTTTCTAAAAAATGCTTAAGTTGATATTTTAAAAATTTTCGTGTTTTTTCCAGGTTTTTCTAGAAAAATAATTATTAAAAATCAACAAGGGAATAGATTTTCAAATCCATACTAAATATTGTTTGTAATACTCTAAGAATCATAAATAAAATTACTGAAAAATTTTAAAAATTAAGTATTTTATAAGAGTTTGAAAAAACTTCAAAAATTCCTAATTTTTTAAAATTGTAAAATAATGGCTGGTCAAACTGACTTTTTGCTTACAGAATCAGGTTAATAATATAATCTAAATATAAAACATCAATTATTTTTACTGTAACTGTCTCCAAAAAAATTTTTTGAAAAAGGGTACTGAGTAGTCTTAAGACCTTAGAAAACGATTTGACTATTTCTTTTATGTAAACAGTGTATATAATTGATTTTGTATAGCTGAATAACTTTGTGGTACTTATAAGTACCGCCAGCATACTGGATGTTAGCTAAATCACTTAGTATTTACTTTTCGCCCATGTAGTTTATAATTGTTTTTCGTTGAGTAGTAGCGTCATTACTACACTGTTGTAGATTTATGCCTTTTTGGCAATTCTTTTTGGTTTAACTTATTTATTTTGACTTTTTATAATTCTTTTTAACATTTTCAAAAAATTATGAAATTTGAATCTGAGCTTGCTTTTCTTTGCCTCTCAATTAAATAAAATGTCTATTCTTTATTCAAAAATTAACATTCTAATTTTTTGCGTGTAACTGAGATATAACAATAATAGGAGATTTTTAAGGTGTTATAATTATTTTTTTCTCTGAAAGTCTGGAAAAAAGAAGCTGTCTTGGGTTTATTACTGAGCCTACCATCTGAAAGCAGGGAAACACTAACAGATGATTCTTCAGATGAAAAAGTCCTAGCCAATGATCTGCTGGAATTTTCGTCGGACTCTGAAAAAAGACGACCAAGATGTGGGAACTCCCCCCCTGGGTTCCACCCTGGACACTAAGATTAATTTGAGGCAAAGAATGACCAGATACCATTTGTATAATAATAACTTATATTTATTCACTTGCTTCAAATATCAAAATTCTAATGACAAATAGTAAGTTATATGTCTACGTCAAAAAGCGATTTATCTTTTAATATAAAATTAAATTACGAATATGAAATTAATCAATAACTACGCTCAATATCAAAAAGTTTTACCGGACTAGGAGGTCTGAGAAATACACGCAACTTGAATTATAAGCTTTCATTAAACTTGAACTAATTTTATTAAACTAATGCTTGTGATAAGCGGTACTAATCAAGAACATATCACCTGTGGTACTTATGATCTCTTCAGGTAAATTAACCTCCTAAGGCTCCTTCGCTGAATGATAACAGCAATGCTCCAATATCGTAATCCAATTGAATCCTATAAATCTTGTCATTACTGCTGCTGGCTCAATAGCATTCTTCTCCGCTAACTTACAACGCTCTCCTTAAATACCTTATCTACTTTATATATATCCCATTTTCTCCTTTTAGTGTTGACTGGAAATATACGCTAATTTACAATCCCCAAAGACGCCTAAGAATATTAGTGGAAAGGTGCCGTACAGATTCATCACAAAGAGACTGAACAAGACTCAGGATGCAGTGGTTCATGTTCAGAAAACACAGTATTTCCTATCCCAAGATGCAGTGATTTAAAAAACATTCATCCGAAACCTCACTCAAAATACACAACGTGTAATGTATTTTTGTGCATCAATGAAAAGAAAAACTGTTTCTTTGAATACCATCAAATTAAGTTTATGTGTAAAGACTATTTTTTATGTAAAAAAAAGTAAATAAATTTTAAAAATTTTATAATTTTCAAAAATAATTTTTTTTTTGTGCTGTAAAATATTAATGTTCTCAGGTTATTTAGCATTTTCAAAAGTAAAAATTGCATTCAAAAAGTCTTTCGATGTCTTCTGGTTTTATAAAGAATATTTTAGACCTTTGTGCACTGACGGTACTTTAAGGTGTCAATTTAATTAATTAGCTCTAACGGAACAGCTTTCCCAAAGTCGAGTATTTAATTCATGTATATCCCTTAATTTTCAATGTAGTAACTAAAAAAAGTATTGTACGAAAAAAAATTGTGTGTGCTTATGACCACACGATAGAAGTAATAACTTCAAATTTTGTAATGTGATTTCAGGGTTTAGTTATGAATAAAAAACAAGGAGATGTTAGTATTGTCCTATAAAATTATTTATTCATATGTCTGTACTCATAAAGTAATATTTTTGTGCAAAATATACAAATATATTTGAGAATTAATTGTATTCTAAGAAGAAAACAATTAGTTTATGGTAGCTGAAATAGGTTATAAATAATTTAAATTCAAAATTTTATCTAAATATCTTTTAAAAAAAACTCCGTCAAGTGTTGTTCCGTACTTCTTTGTGCATCATTTGGATCATTTGACATAATTAAATTGAATTTTGATTTTAAAAAATAAACTAAAGGTTTTGATTTTTCTTTTGAAAACTCTACTTGCATATCCCCACTTAAAATCATAGGTAATTTGTTCAGAAGACCCAATCCGGCTTTGTAAAGTTTGGTTGTAATTTAACAATATTTAGTTCTATCCATGAATTAATTTAAGCAAAGGGATAGATAATATTACAGGTAGTTGATTGAGAAAAGAGAAATCTAGGTCAAAACCTTTAGAAAGATATTTAATCAGAAGATTTATATCACCTAATCTCTGGCTTATACTAGCTCTTTTTTTATCAGGGAGTTTTGTACAAATATATCCGGTGCTGCTGCAAGTTAAGTCTTCTTAATTATATTTTGTTTTCTTGTATTTAAAATATTTAATGTAACTTTTTCTTAAAACATTTATACTCGATTTTGTTATTTTAAATTTTTAATTGTTTTAATTTTCTTTTTATTCTCAAAGCATGTTTAAGTAATGTGATAAATAGAACTGTTAGCTCATTGCTATTCTGATTCGCTTACAAAAATAGATTTTTATTCTTAAGATCACTGCAATATATTCCTAATGATAATAATACTATTTACTTAGTTCTATAAAAATTTGTCCTTTTTCTACGTTTTATGTTTAATTTTAGTGTAGGACTTCTTTTTCTCTCTAAGCTTATTTTTTAAAAATATTACGTTTCATTTTCATGCTTCAACTAGGATTAGAAAAAAATCCCGCATTAATTCCTTTAGAACAGGGGTGTCCAACCCGCGCCCCTTGTGGCGCATGTGGCCAGGCTTAAATAATTTTGCGGCCCGCCAGATTCTTTACAACTTTGCAAAATTCGACTATTTTGTACAATATTTTTGGATTAAAAAGTGTTTTATTTATTTATTTTTGTAAAAAATAAATCCCATAACTGTTATTATTTTATCACGCTGCTTCTGTTACTGCGAATCTCTTTTTTTTTCTAAATTGAAATTTATCAAATATAAATCGTGCTCAAACTTAACGCATGAAAATCTGCAACATCAATTACGGTACCCAAATACACACGCATTGAGATCGGCTTGCAAAAACTAAGTGAAAGAGTTGAGAAACAGATATCTCACTGATTAAATAAATTAAACATTATTTGACCATTGCATTATTATTATTTTTCTATCTATGTTTGTATACATGAAAAACAAAAACAATAATATATCAGTGTGTTTTAAATTTTCACTCCAACAAATGTTTGCAATGGATCCAAATCTAATATAAAGATATATATTTTTATATGCGGCCCGCGGGATTGTAAAGTTTTTCCGAAGTGACCCGCACGTTCATTTGGATTAACCACCCCTCTCCTAGAAAGAGGTGAGGTGGAGGGGGCACTTAGATCGAAGCTAAGAACTTTACTTTTACTTTTATTGGTGGGGGTACAAACTACCGGTTTCAGAGTGGTGGGGGGAACGTCCCTCTTATCCTTTTTAGGGGTGAGTATGTCCGACTGAAGATGAAATGAGCCGAATCAGCGTGACGTTCATTCAAGTTCACTCTCAAGCAAATCGCGCCAATAAAAGTTATAACTTCAAAAAATTACAGTAAATCATAATGAGATTGATACAGGATTACGATGCGGAGATCTGCTGGCCGATCCTTCTGACAACACTTTATAACGAGCTACCTCTCAAGGTTTCCCTCTTGAGATTGAGCTGGGATTTTATTTGATGTTACGTCAAGTCTAAACTGCCACCTTTTTACTCAAGAAACAAGATAAATAAATTAGATTAAATGTATAAAGGGAATTGAAGAAATGATTGAAAGTAATTGTTTAGTAGAAAATTTTCCATGTTAGTCTACACTTCGTGAACTTTTTAAAACCAAGCTAATATCCAAATTTCCATTTGAAAAGGAGAGTTCAAGCTATCAATTACATTATAAGATATAAAATATCTGTATAGGAGGATCATATCTACAAATCAGTTTTTCTGCATCCCTGTTTATATATGAAAGATAAATAATGCTTTATCTTCTTAGTTTTATCTTTTTAGTTAAAAGTCTACCCACCGAAAATTAAATTATTTGATTAATCAATGCGATAAGTAAATTGATATCAGTTTTGTTCTTCTGTTTGGGATTTGTTATAGCTACGACACACCTATAGGGTGTTTTTTTAGAGGTATAGAACTTTAAATTGCAATAAAACAACCATGTATTATTCGATTGACTTAATTTTTTTTATACGAAAGATAATCTTGTGGCATTACATTTTAAATATGATCAATCAAGGCGTAGATTCGTCGAATGGGCCCAAAACGAGATTGCCGTTGTTCCCGAATTTCATAAGCGAATTTTGTTTAGCGATGAAGCGTACTTCTGGTTGAATGGCTACGTCAACAAACAAAACTGCCGCATTTGGAGTGAAGCTAATCCACAAGTGTATGTCGAAACACCGTTACAT
The DNA here is from genome assembly GCA_019973935.1 of Trichonephila clavipes. Taxonomy (NCBI): domain Eukaryota; kingdom Metazoa; phylum Arthropoda; class Arachnida; order Araneae; family Nephilidae; genus Trichonephila; species Trichonephila clavipes. Next base: position 1,168,834 of record BMAU01013744.1, read on the forward strand.
CCAGAAAAACTGACTGTTTGGTGCGCTTTATGGGCTGGTGGAATCATTGGTCCGTACTTCTTCAAAAACGATGAAGGCCACAACGTTACAGTCAATGGTGATCGGTATAGAGCCATGATTACTAACTTTTTCATTTCTGAATTGAACAATCATGATGTCCAGGAGCTGTGGTTCCAACAAGACGGCGCAATATGTCACACGGCTCGTGCCACAATCGATTTATTGAAAGACACGTTTGGTGACCGCCTAATTTCACGTTTTGGACCTGTGAATTGACCTCCCAAGATCTTGTGATTTAACACCGCTAGACTATTTTCTGTGGGGCTATGTAAAGTCATTGGTCTATGCGGATAAGCCACAAACGCATGACCATTTGGAAGACAACATTCGCCGTGTTATTGCCGATATACGGCCACAAATGTTGGAAAAAAGTCATCGAAAATTGGACGTCCAGATTGGACTACATTCGAGCCAGCCGTGGCAGTCCTATGCCAGAAATCAAATTAAAAATGTAATGCCACAAGATTATCTTTCGAATAAAAAAATTCATGTCAATCGAATAATATATCGATGTTTTATTGCAATTTAAAGTTCTATATCTCTAAAAAAACACCCTTTACAACCATGTCAGGTTTGATTAGTTTTCTAAAAAAATGAAATCTGTGGAGGAGTTATTAACATGATTTTTGTAGTTAATGTAATAACTTTCTTGAAATTCAATGGCCGAACGATCCTTACGTGAGTGCTATCGATGAAAATGAAATCACAGCTAACTGCACTCTTGAAAGGAAGACTTTAAAATCTCACTCCAATACCTTACAGCAGCTACGGAACCTTTGCCTTGGCCCGAAGGTGAGGGTGTAAGAGGGTTTGGAGAAGAAGCCGTGTCATAATCTTAACAAGAAATATTTTTAAAGAATTAAGTCTATTCCTACTTAGGTCAACAAAGAAAAATTTTAGTTTAGTTACTTTTTATTAAATATTACAATTAATATAAATATGTATATACATATGATAGAATCCCAATATTAAGTGATTAAATAGAAAGCGATTTTCCTTACAATTTTCTTTTCTATATATGGTGTTGGACTACTTTTTTTCTGTTTATTACTGTTATTCATTAATTAAATTCAATTATTCTAATAAAATAGCATGGTAAAAAAGATATCATGTGCTCAGAAATTAGGCCATCCCAGGTGGGATTCGAACCTACGACCTCTTGATTAGAAGTCCAACGCGCTATCTATTGCGCTACAGGGAAACATTTAATGATTTTCCTTTCTATTAATGCTGTAACTTGAATGGATGAAAAGAAAGTATTTTGTTAATGATTGAAAATTTGAACAAGATATATATATATATATATATATATATATATATATATATATATATGGAGAAAGTGAGCTAATAGTAGGAATTGATAAACAGCTACTTGTATTCTCGCTTTAATAATAATAATTCTCGCTTTATTGTCTATCCTTGGGAGCAATCTGAAATCTCCTATAATACTCAATGTAACATATAAAATTATTCAAAATAACTTAGCTTGAGTTGAAGCTCCTTGTAATGATCCTTCTCGAGCCACGATAGCTCGTCAACTCCAGAACTATTTACTCCTTCACAACTCCTGGTGAATTCTAAGATGAATATTAATTTCAGTCCTTGTGACTTCCCACTCGCACAATTCAATTTCTCTTATTTTTAGATTTCACGATGCCAATTGGGTGGCGTGGTTGGTTTGTCGCTGGCCTTTCTGCACCAAAGATTGCGGGTTTAACCCCTGCCCAAGTCAGTGGATTTTCATGATGCCGAAAATCGACAACGGCCATGTCGTATGATTATATGGCATGTAAAAAATCCCTAGAGCATCTCTTTGGCTTGGATGCTCTGGGCAAAATTAAATTCTTGTACAGGTTCGCATCGTCAGAGTTCAATTGCCTCCCTCTAGGGCGGAAACTGGGCGTCAAAATTACCTGCGGCGATTGGTATCCACCGATATGGTGCTGCACTAAAAAGAGGTACCAGCTTCCGGGAATGTACTAGGTCTGCAATGGTAAAACACCAATCCGCAGCCCATTAGAAATAATAATAATAATAAAAATTTCACGATTAACTCACACACCCAAACGTCATGGCATAAATATCATATATATATTCCATAAAACCAAATCATCTCTACATAAAGCGGTTTTTAAACTAGAATCACAGTTAAAAAGAGAATAGTTTCCCCAAAAGATTAGTGGAAGAACCCGAATAGAACCCGTTACATCTTCATCAAAAGCGTATAGGGATCTATGCATCCACCAATATCTCTCTCTTGCCTCTCCAGTCCTTAAAATTTCCATCGCCATAACAATCTCTTTCTCGAATGCTGGAGGACATGTAGAGGATAGCAATCGGCACTTTAGACTATTTTTTTGTTTCAAGTCTCCTGACCATTTACTATTTTCTTCTATTATCTTTACTACGGTGATTATTCAGTTAATTAAAATAACAGACAATTTTGTTTTGGATTTCGCTGAATGTTGCATAAAAATAGCTCGGAAGTCGACGAAGTGTGAAGTTTTGAACTTCACACTTCAAAAACTTATGAGTGTTTTTTTTTTTTCTATCAAGCTGATTATATTTTAGAAATGTTAATACTTTTAAAGTTTCTAAACACCACATGAAAAAATAATTCTTTCAGAGTATAAAATAAAATCAACACTTCAACCAATACTTTGTTAAAATAGCTTCATATCAAAATATTAATCTTTGAAATAAAAAAGGTTTAATAAAGCAGTAAGATCATTAATTTTAACACCAGTTTGAAATACTCGGTTTAGCAATATTCGCCAAATCCTTCCATTATTTCTGAATATCCGAGATTTAAAAGTCTCGTCTTTTCCCAATTATTCCAAAATTTTTAATGACCTTTCAAAGAAAAACACATTTTCTTTACGCTTGATTACTTTCCAAAGTTTAAATTCCTATAGTGCCATGCCAGTTTCGTTTAACATTTTATTTGCAACATTTTATTAAAGGATTAAGTATAAACCTGTTTTGCATCGTTTAACCTCTTAAATTTCAAGCCTGTTTGTTTTACATCACTTATACCGAGAGTAGGCAAAAATTACTTTTTAGTGCAATAGGTTGATTTGATACATTAATGTACGTCGCATTCAGAAGCAACACGAGGGCTTTTAATGACTGAGCTCATAATTTTGAGCCACGGTCAGTGACGGTGGTGACATCTGAACTGCTCCCCTTTCCCCACAAAACTTTCACATCATGTCAATGGGAGAACTTTGAGCTTCAACAAATCCAAGGGGCATCAGTCCCTCTACATAGCGAGTCTTCAGTGGAACAGGTTTCAAACCCGTGACTCGACAATGTAGGCCCCCATTTCCCAACCATTGACACTTGGCTATGATGGCTACAGCGTGCAGCAGCAGTAAATTTAATTCATAAGCTAATTTATTTTTTTTTAAGCATAAAGTATATTTCAGTCACAGAATCAAATTTTGATATCGTTTTAAATTTGGCAACTTCCTTACATGTTTAATATAATGCAGTATTACTGGCAATATGCGTGTGTGCTGTAATTTCACTGGAATTAAATATTCTTAACATGTTTTAATATTTTTCTTTGTTGAAAAATTCTGCTGTTCATTGCAGCAGTCGGGATTCAATAACGAAGCCTTTTTACAGATTCACTTTTAATTTACGAGATGAAACACGATTACAAAAGACAAATAACTGAATACTCTCTAGCACTTCAGATGACACACCCAAATCTTTTATTTTTGCCTATGCGAACCGCGTTTAATAAGACTATTACTTTCCATGTTGCTTTAATGATTCAACGTTGATGTTATTCAGTTACATCATCATTTCTGGAAAAGTATTGGCATGGAACAGTTAATAGAAAAGGTGCAGGTTTTTTAAAACTATCAACGCGATATTCGGATGAGTTCAGATCCAAAAATATTTAAAATAAGGGATAGGGAATGATCTAAACATGTTTATACATACATACATATATATATATATATATATATATATATATATATATATATATATATATATACATATATGTAATACAGTAAGACCCCGCTTAACGCTGTTTCGTTTAGCGCTGTTTCGGTTTAACGCTCTTTTATTTCAATTGTGGGATTCCCCGAAATTTCACACAGCGGTAGGCTTCCCGAAATCCGAAGCAGTTTATCTATGTTTCTTCTTTCCAGCGGTGTTATAGGAACCAATTTTTGTCGTTTCAAACATTTGTTAACGTTATTGTCAGTATAAATTTATATAATATAACGATTGCTATAGTAACAAATATTATGATTTTTAGTTTTTATCATGGGTGATAGTAAAAAACACGAAATTAAAGCAATAAGAAAAAAAAAGCAGGAGTAAATTTTGACAGGAGTCCAAAGGAAAGACGGGGAGTTATGGATGCCTTATCCCCTTACCAACAACTTCTTACAGAGCGCAAAAGGAAAACGCAAATTACATTAGATGCCTTCTTGATAAAAAGGCAGAAAATTGGAAATACAGAAGATACTGTATGATCTGAAATGTAAACATACTGACTTAGAATTTTATTTAATTTTATATGTATATTCATTTATTATGTTTCTATATTTGAAGGAAATACAATTTTGTTTTATTGTTATAAAACACATAATTAATAAATTTAATGGTAAAATACCTGGCTAATTTTCGACCCATCTTCCCCTAATTCCATTATGTACATGATGAGGTAACATCGTTTAACACTGTTTCATATTACGCTCTACTTTGATAGAACGTATACCCCGCGTTAAGCGGGGTCTTACTGTAATTCCCAGTAATTGAATCTTTAATAGTTCTTGATTTATTTATGGTCCAGTCCTTCAGGACAACCGTTTAATTATTTTAATTAGTTACCCACCTAACGGGGACTTCTGGAACTACATCCCCCCAAAATCATGTGAAGTCTCTCTGGGTATAAATACCGAGATCATTGGAAATCTCGCTCCTCTTCTCTCTACTGTCTGTGTCTTTAATTATGTAGCCGGCTGCATTGAGTAGTGTCGTTTTTCTTTGTTCTGTATTGTGTCATCCATGCCATGCTCTATGTTTAATAAGCTTATGTGTTTCAAGATGTGGAATAAAACGTATTTAATTAATCACAACACTGCCTCGTCAATCTCATCAGTAAGAAACATCAACAATAATTAAAAATGGATCCAATATTAAGAAATCACTTCCAATGGCCACGCCCTATCCTTTCCTATCCTATCCACTCGCCACGACATTATAGTTGGCATTACCACTCTCCAGAAATATTAAAAAAGTATTTCAAGAGTCGGCAGAGTTTGAACCTGTGCGAGAAAGAGATTTCTGAGGTAAAAATACTAGTAGATTACGATTAAGATTAGGGCTTTAGTTTTGAACTTAAGAGTTAAAAGTTTATTTAAATATTATTAAAAAGAATTAATTAAAATGATGCTAGAGGGAGTTATTGCACACCTATATAGTTGGATCTTGATTTAATTAACCCCTATTTAACGAATAATAAACTCCGAATTAAAGAATTATTTCACTGAATTATAACAGCTGAAAAAAAAATTCTTTTAGCTTGGATTAAAAAAAGTTGGCTTTCTTTTCAAATGACATACCATTTTTTATCCCAGAACAGAAAAAGACTTTTCTTGTAAGCAACAAATTTCGACTTTAGACTTTACAGGTGCAGATGAATTTTACAGGAGTGTAACCAATCACGCTGAATAAGACAGGAAAACTGATGTGGAGGAAATTTTTTGTTGATTTTTCGAAGCCAATGATTAGTGATTTTGATGGAACAATTGATAGTTCAACTCCTATCGAAACAGCTACATTTTCTAATACTTTATATTATTTGGAAACTGAAAACATACCTAATTCAGTAGGATGGAAATGACGCAGTATTTTCTTCCCTGCATAAAGTCGAGGAAGAACTCTTTCGAGTCAGAAATCAAAAAAAAATTGTCAAACATCTATTAGTCAGTATTTTTAAATTCCAAATAACCGGTGCGTAGAAATACGCTAAAAGTGTATTTAGCTTCTGAATAAAAGGTTTGTAATTTCTTACTATGTGGATATTGTATGTGTAGTAGCTTATTACAGAACTTCCAAAACGTAAAAGCCCTCGAGTAACAGTGCGACGTTAATATTCACTCATTCACTGCAAAACGTAAGTGCACAAAATTTGTATTTTTTTTTAACCCCCGATTATACAAATTGTCCCAAATTAACGAATAAAAGGTTCGGTCCCGATGAATTCTTTAAAGCGGATTTTGACTGCATTTGACCAAACATTTATGTAATTTTCTAATGCTACTAATTTTAATGTGTGTGTGATTTAGGTAAGCAAAATTATTACACTCAAAGACATGACACGCAGTTTTCATCTATTGATTTGATAATAAATTAAAGCAATTATATAAATGGGATCCTTTCTTCAGTTTTTTCTATTAGGCCATCTTTCAACCCCTTCCTTCTCTCTCATTTTAAAAGGAAAGACTGCATTTCCTTTCTTTTTTTTTCTCGTGGTTGTGATATTTCTGGTCTTGAGAATTCAAAAGTAATGCACCAAACAATTAAAAATACTCCCTACCTCACAATCGGAAAAATTTTTATTTCGTATTTTACTTACCAGATGACACTGAAGATTCCCTTTGTAGAGGGGATCGATGGCCGTTAAATCTGTCGAGGCTCAATGTCCTCCCATTGGTGCGGTAGTTAAGAGAGCGGGGTGCAGCTCAGGTGTCATCCTCGTCTCTTGACCGAGGCTCAAAATTACAAGTTCCGTTGCCAATAGCCCTCGTATAGCTTTTTCTGCGACGTGACTACAACTCTCTCTGCCTTGAGGTTCCTGAGTAGATGTTCCGGTCAGGTGGTCAGTCTGACGTGAAACCTCCTGTGTTTAGTTCCCTAGCAAGCTTGGTACTTATTAATCTATCCCCTGAAGAGCTGAAAGGCTAAGTCAACTTTGTCTAGTCCAGGGTTTGAGCCCCGGACTTATGGCGTGGGAGCGTGATACGCTAACACTTATCCTTTGGACTTGGTTGTGTGTAATAGTTTTCTTTTCGTGATCAGTCAAGGTGAATTTTTCTCAAACCCTAAGTTACACAAACTACGTTAAGTTTAACTAAACCAGAAACGGTTTTTGACGACTTGTGACTTCGGTTTTTAGTACGGCTGTGCAAAATGACATTATTGAAAAAAAAATCACCGTAAAAATGTGATATCTGTAGTCATAGTAGCTAATGACGTGATGGTAGGTGTCAATATTCCACATTTCCAAAGATATGCTTGTCTTCACTTAACCAATTGCTCGGGATTTATTTTTTTATTTTTCTTAGAACTGATATGATCCCACATTTCATCCCGTGCCTACTTATCGTTATGTTTCGGGATACCTTGTTTACCTATTTTCTCGTTTATGTCTTGATTTAACCCAATATTCTGAAATTAAAATTATATTTTTTTGATGCTATTAAGTTTGACATTTATCATTAAAACAAGAGTTAATTCTAATAGATTAAAAGTAAAGGCAACTATTTATATTGAAATTTAGTAGCTTTTTTAAATAGTATATCCGAATAATATATCAATCAAAAGTTCATGATTTGATTATTATTTTTTAAGGCAACATTGAATTTGAATTTGGATTAAATAGTTTTCTTTTACGATTATAAATTATTTAACCTTAATGATTATAAATTTTTTTTTATTTTTTTATATTTGATTAAACTTACGTTACGCTACAATTATATTCTGGATATGCAATTATTGATATTTTTTATTAAATCAAAACAGGATTCCAATACACAGTAAGCAAAAGCAATAATATACAGGGTTAGTGGCGTAGCTAGCTATACAAAGGCCCTAGTCAGGGGCGTAGCTACAGCCGTATCAATGATACAGGGCCCCAATATGGGGAACATTCTGGCACTTTCAAACATGTCTTATATTTCTTTTCCAGAAAAGGGCCCCCAGAGAATTTTGATACAGGGCCCACTCAGGACTAGCTACTCCAGTGGCCTTGGTGCAAATGAAGAAAAAAGTAATACTACGCTACAAAACGTCGTTTGGGTTAATAATTTATTCATTCGGGAGGACAGAACTCTCTCACCGGAGGGTTTAGACCTACAAAATGTGGTCCACCGAGATAGACACAAAATGATATAAAAAGAAAGCACGAACAAGAGAAAATACAATAAAATATTATTATGGTTATTTAAAAGAAACCTCTCTGCAAAAGAACAGCGGAGAGGGGACGAAATTATTAGTGCAGATAGGAAATACTGAAACAGGCAATTAAATTATAAGGAATTACATTGTTATTAAAAATAAAATGTAACCAGAAAGGAATTGCTTCCTGTGTAAGTTTTTCAAGACATAATAATAAGTATGGTAAGATTTTTCATGGAACTTGGAGTTTATTTTAAAGGAACAGCTTACAGAAAAGTGCAAAAATTATTGAAAATAAAGAGTGGTTTTTTTTCCAGTTATAGAAGTTTAAGTTGGCATTACTTTCCAAGATGGCGACCGATTTAAACGCTGTCAAGTGATTTATTCTCAGTTTGGTTTGGCAATTCCTCAAAACGATCATCAAGCAAGGCGTAGATTCGTCGAATGGGCCCAAAACGAGATTGCCGTTCCCAAATGACGCATTTAAATCTCCCTTTGTTTTTGCGGCATATAAAACGTTATATATCATGATAAAAACCTGTCAATCAATTGGTCATGCCTGCATATAGAGAGAGCTTCAGGAAAGAAGCTCTCTCTATATAAAGAGTGTTTTTTTACCAGGTATAGAAGTTTAAGTTGGCATTACTTTCCAAGATGGCGACCGATTTAACAGCTGTCAAGTGATTTATTCTCAGTTTGGTTTGGCAATTCATCAAAACGATCATCAAGCAAGGCGTAGATTCGTCGAATGGGCCCAAAACGAGATTGCCGTTGTTCCCAATTTTTATAAGCGAATTTTTTTAGCGATGAAGCGCACTTCTGATTGAATGGCTACGTCAACAAACAAAACTGCCGCATTTGGAGTGAAGCTAATCCACAAGTGTATGTCGAAACACCATTACATCCAGAAAAACTGACTGTTTGGTGCGCTTTATGGGCTGGTGGAATCATTGGTCCGTACTTCTTCAAAAGCGATGAAGGCCACAACGTTACAGTCAATGGTGATCGGTATAGAGCCATGATTACTAACTTTTTCATTCCTGAATTGAACAATCATGATGTCCAGGAGCTGTGGTTCCAACAAGACGGCGCAACATGTCACACAGCTCGTGCCACAATCGATTTATTGAAAGACACGTTTGGTGACCGCTTAATTTCCCGTTTTGGACCTGTGAATTGGCCTCCAAGATCTTGTGATTTAACACCGCTAGACTATTTTCTGTGGGGCTATGTAAAGTCATTGGTCTATGCGGATAAGCCACAAACGCTTCACCATTTGGAAGACAACATTCGCCGTGTTATTGCCGATATACGGCCACAAATGTTGGAAAAAGTCATCGAAAATTGGACGTCCAGATTGGACTACATCCGAGCCAGCCGTGGCAATCTTATGCCAGAAATTATATTTAAAATGTAATGCCACAAGATTATCTTTCGAATAAAAAAATTCATGTCAATCGAAAAATACATCGTTGTTTTATTGCAATTTAAAGTTCTATACCTCTAAAAAAACACCCTTTAATAGTATAAACTTTCAATAAGTAAATTTCGCAAATTACTCAAACACCCAGTGGCATAGCTTGGGGGCGGGTGCAGAGGGGGCATGGCCCAGGGCGGCATACGAAAAGGGGAGGCAGCAAGCACTGCGGTATTTAAATTCAAAAAAATATCTCAAACTCCAAATCGCATCTGCGCATCGAAACTGACGGAAAAGTGTGAAAGCTTTAATACACGCATAGATGCAGGAAGTTTATTAGTCGCTATGCAATCGCATTCGTTTTCATGTTACTTATGTCTTCTGACAACCGGTACTGTGTGAAGTCAATGATGTTCAAAATTATTTGCAAACAGAGGGACTAAATATGCATCAATGTGCTAAAAAAATACGTGATTTACAGACGTATTAGAAGCAAAACGAGAGGAATTGGTGGATGACGCTTTAATATATGCTAAAGGTTTATGTGACGAGCTTTAAATTTCTTTTGAACCCCCAAGACGAATCAGGAGGAAGCATATAGTTATCGACGGAAGTAAAGATGTTCACTTATCGTACGAAGATGACTTGAGGTGAATAATGTTTTCTTCAATAGACGGAGTAACTGCTGAAATTCGAGAAAGGCTCCAACAGTTGCAGAATCTAGCACAAAAATATGCTTTATTAAGGTTTGAAGTGATATTGAGAATGGACGAACCTAACTTAGATCAAGCTCCTCAAGACATTAATAAAGAAGAATCCCAACTTAAGCACATACGTCTACAAGCTTTCGCAGTTGCAACAGACCCAGGCTGTAAAAAAGAACTCATTAGGTCCGACTCTCTGGGTTTATTAAAATATATTATTGAGTTCAAACTTGAATATGGCTTGCCAAATGTTGTCATAATATTGAGAATTTTAACATCTACCATCAGTAATGCCATATGCGAGAGAAGCTTCTCTGAGCTAAAATTAATTAAAAATTATCTCAGATCGACTATGTCCACGTTAAGGCTAACAAATTTAGCTATTCTGGCAATTGAACATGGAATACATATTGATATTGACAATTGTATAAAAGATTTTGCTATGAAAAAACACGAAAATAACTTTTAGTAATTTTCTTGACTAATAATTAAAATAGAGACGACAAATTTCCTGTCGCCTGCCCACGCTACGTCACTGTAAACACCATAAAGAATTTAGGGGAAATCTCTACAAGCTCGAAGTTACTTTCAACTGAGTTGCCATGATTTTAGATGTGTTACAACATCTTATATGTATACTAGCTGCATGCCCCGGGGTTGCACGGGCTTTCTCTACTTTTCAAAATTTTCCCTTCCCTTTACAAAATCAGCACTTCCAATAATCTTTTTCAAAATTACTTTGTTTCCTTCCCCCTTCCCTCCGCTTAGCCCGGCGTTGCTCGGGCTTTTACCGCGTGTGTAACTTAAAATTTTCTGCTTTGAAAATTTTTCCGCTTCTTTTCTTCGTCAGACAGGTTTCTTCCTCCCCCCTCCCACCGGCATTGTATGAACATTTTTGAAAGCATAACATATTGTCATGGAAATTCCCCTCTCACTATCAGCCCTTCTGGGTGTGTGTGTGTGATTTCTATATTAACGTCATTACAAAATTCTCGTGGTAATTTCCCACAATTAATGATTACTACCCTTTTAAAATTTTGGCTACCGCTGTTAAGAGGAGCGATGCATGTTGAATCTGTCGAGAGATTAAACGTTCTAACGTTGGTGTGGCATGGTAGTTAGGAGAGATGGGTGCCAGCTCAAGTCTCATCCTCACCACTTGAACATGGTTCGAAATTTCGAAGTCCATCGCCATAAGCTTTCGAGTAGGTGAACAGTGCGACTTTAATATTCACTCAGTCAGTTTGCAATTTTTTAACCCCCGGAAACAAAAATGCGTCTTTTATAAAAACAGCTGTATGTTGAAACAAGACAAAAAAGTAGAATTTTTTATAATTACAAAAATTCCACAACTGTATTAAATGTTGAATTAAAATTGTGAGCATTTTTTGAAATGTTCGATTGACGGGAAAAAGTTTCATGCAATTATCTTTATAAAAGAAGAAGTTATTAAATATTTAAAATTTATTTATTTTTTAAAAATTTGTAAGAAAAAGTTTACGGCATTTTATTTTTTAAATCACTAACTCTAAAAGATCAAAGTATGAGTTTTTTAAAAATCATTTTCATTTAAACGCATCGATATTGATTCATTTTAGAAAAAATCCTTAACTATGTAAAGTATCGTTGGTATGTAAAAAAAAAAAACATATTTTGTTGCGAAATAAATTATCTCTCCAACTAAATGTAGATTAAATTGCAGAAAATTATACATGCAAATGAAATAAACTCTAATAAACTTTTGTTTTATTTCTAACGGCGCATTACAAGACAACTGCAAACAAAATGAGAAATAGAAAATTAACAAGAAACAACAATAACAAATACAAGTCCACAGTTTAGTCTATAAATCACACATTTTGTGCCTGGCCTCCCAATATCTGCTGCACATGGATCCAGAGCTGAGTGCACGGCAGCATGCCAAATGAATGGTGTCCAGTTCTTCATTGGAATCACATAATTTACAAAACGGACTCTAATGCACTTAATTTTGTTAAACTTGCAATAAATAATTTGCAACAACTTGTTGTTTTATTGCGATATCCTTGAACACGAAAAAATATTTTAGTCCATTGAGTTTCATGTTGAGCGATTTGCACTGAAAAAAGTTAGAAGTGAAAACAAAAACAATGAAGTATGAGAGATTATTGTGCTGAAGTTCGACAGGAAATACGTTATTTTATTTATCCAACGCCCGTGCTTGGCTTCTTGACCATTTGACGCCGAGCCTCCCAGTACCGACTGACGATGTCATTAGTCGGGTATTCCTAGAGTCATTAGAGCAGGTGGTCGCCATTCATTCTGGCATGGCTGTAGAGTGGGCAGACCTCATTAGCAGCCACGCCAAGCCTATGAAGGTATACTCCCAAAAAAGTCATGTCCAGTAGTTAGGAAAGAGGTAGTTGCTGTTATCACGTGATCATGACGTCACATGAATTTCCCTCTTACCTACTCACACACACACACACAAACATTACCTTGATAGTTTAAAAAATACATATGTTAGTGGTGTAAGAATAATGCCTAATAACGTATGATTCATTTATAACATTCTTATTTCTACATCTTTTGACTTTTTACTGCGTACGTTTTACAACGCCCATAATCGTTAGCTAAGTTTCCTGGTTTTTGCTGTTATGATCCCTTTGACTTTAGCAGACCTTTAAATCTTTCTACAAGGAAATCTTCACGATTATGTAAATTAGTTCAAATTCTGATTTTAAACCGATGAGTACATTGTTATAAAATAGATAAACTACTGATTGAGATTAACTGCGGCCGTGCGAAAAAGGAAGCTACCAAGTTTTTGTATTCATTCCTGGTATCAATCGTAATCGTATAAATAATTTCGTATTTAGTGCATCATCGAATGATTCGTGATCACGAATTCGTCGAATTTAAATATTCACTTTTTTGCGAAAAAAAATGGCCCGACCATTAGCTTGGATGCCCGATTCTCTGTATAATTATTCTATATCTTCTGTTGTAAATTGTTACGCTGCTTACAAACAGGACGTCAGGACTTTTAATGGGTCTATCATTTTCGATGTGTACTATAAAGTAAGCTGTTCCTCTCTTTGTTTTATCTTTCACATAATAGTATTTTAGATATCACTTTTGTTCTTCTATGGTTGTATTGATAACATGTTTATAGTTAGCTTAGGAAACATGACTCCAGAAAAACTGTATAACAGTCACATTATTTTAGAGTATTATGTTTGTATAATTTCATTATTTGCATTTATTATTTTCGTTTACAGGTTGACTGATTTTGCACCATTCATGTATTTAATTATGATGTAACTATTGAAATATATTGCTCCAGATTAGAATTATTTATGTATTGTACTTATTTGTTGTTTAATAATAACATCTGATTTTTCAGAATATTTAAAATACTTGTAATGAGGATCTAAGCATTTAAAAAAATCTCATTGTTTAAAAAAAATTTGGCTGTATATATGTTCTGAAATGTGGTATGAGAAAAAAATTGTTTAAAAATAATTAATTTGTTGCAATCATTTTAAAATATATTATATAATACGATGCTGGTTTCTGTTTTTCTCTTGTTTTACACTACTGCAGTAGGTTATAAACTTCCTCCTTCTCCCAAAATTTAACTTTTAAAAAAGTGTACCAGTTATCACACTGAATTTTGGATTTGAAGGTTAAGGAAATTTTTATGTTTTTGTTCATTGACCAATAAATTGAAGAATTTTCTCTAAGTTTGTTTACATTTGCAACTAAATTTAAAATACATTTTATTTTGCAAGGCCTATTATTTTTTTAAAAAAGAAATCAGTAATATTTAAACAAAATATTTATCAACTGCATTATTCAGACAGTGGCTTGTCTGTTTTATGAATGGACATATTTTGTTTGTTAGCACATTGTTTCCTGGATGAAAGTGGTCAATTCTGTTCTACTTTTCTGGAAAGCAAATCCAAATTTTAATAGTTCTTGTTAAAAAAAAGAAAAAGGAAAGAAAAATTGGAACTATTTGTAAACACAAGGTTATTGTCTTTAAGCATATATAAGAATATTTTTTCATTGTTAGCTGTATATTGCAACATTTGGCAACAATTCTTGATGTAGCAAAATGGTTTTAATGGCCGATATTTAAGTGTGTCATTTTTGTTGGGTTAATATAGCAGCTAACTTTTAAGGTCTTATTTTTTTATTCCAATTTATATCTTAAATTAAAAAGAAAATGATTTTATTTTTTAATATTATTTATTTGTTATAATATACTTTTCTTAGAATTTCCTTGTCTTAGATGCTTTCTCTGAATGATATGAAGGCATATTAAATTTATTGAATTCTAAAATTCTTGCCTGAGTGTATTGTGGAAGTTTGGAGAATGGTTGCCAGCTTGAGTGTCATCCTCATCACTTGACTGTGATTGCAATTTATGAAATTAGTCACCAATAGCTGTATGTAGCTTCAAAGTATAATATTAATAAACAATAATCAAATTAGTCAAAATGTGTGTACGTAGATATTAAAAAATTTAGTCTGTAAAGTTGTTTAGTAAAATTGATACATTTTATAGAATTATATTTTCACAATATTTGGAAGCGTTAACTTTAAGTTGACTGTAACCTTTTTCAATTAAATAGCAAATTTTATTGGCAATATGTTCCTTATTTTGATGTAAAAATTTTAAATGAATAAATAGTAATAAAAAAATAAAAACTTAAAAAATTTTTGGTTTGGGGGAAAAGCAAAATCAGATTATCTGTTCATTAAAGCCTCTGCATTTTAATTATCCGGACATCATATAACATTCATTGTAATTACACACAATTTTAAGCTACTCTTATAATTCAATTTTTAAATTTTTGGTGAGTACAACTATATATACAGATCTGTACTTAAAACTATTTTGTGAGTTAGTAAATTTTAATGTAATTAAAATCAAAGAGGGAGTTTTAATTCCCTTCCTCTCATCCCCAAGAAAACTATGTAACTTCTAAATGCATTTTGAATTGGGATTTCATAAACATCCATTTCAATTAGAGGTTATTTTGTTAAAATGTAGAATTATAGGGACCCCTAGGATTTGGCAATGTTTTTTTTTAGATGACAGTATTAGTTTGGCTCTTCATTGCTCTCGGAACATCTATTGCTACATATAGGTAGTTAGATCACTGATTTTGGTCACCAAAAAATTAGCTTTGCCAAGGGGCCCCCTATTCTATGCTTTAACCAGTTATTTTATACTGTTTTAGAAATTTTCAGATATTTTACTGATATTTATAGTTATTTGCTGTTAAAATCACTGATTTGCAATATAAATTTTGAAATAAGCAAGTATAATCTTGTTCAGGGATGTTTTTTGGTTAATTTGTCAAATCGGCCACTGGTCCAACAAATTTTGAAAAATCACCATTTCGGTGCACTTTTGCATGTTGCGTTTTGAAGTAGCAATCCTAAGATTTGGTAATTTTGACCCCCTTATTGATTTAGCGAAAAAAAACTTGGTGGGATAAGTGGCCCTTACGACAATACAACCTTTTTTTTAAAATTTATATATTAACTCTGTGTATGGGTTTCACTTTAATCAATTATATCAGTGTCATGTTAAAAAATGCAACCAAATTATTAAATTCATTTTATAACTGTTTGATTTGTTTAATCTTGCCTTAGTTATTTAAGAGTAGACTTAATTGGAATAAGTATTGAGGAAAATAAATTAAATTAAGAAGTAATGTATATTTTTGTTGCCAATGATGGATGCATTGCCATTTCTTTTAAGTAGCTATTGCAACTAGCAAGTATTGGATGTTGTATATTTTTGTTTTGCTAACAAAGATGTAATTAGTTTGTAATGTTTGTATTTTGTAAGATACGCTGTTATTTGAAGAGTTGCATGTTGTACTACAATTCAAAGTTTTCTTATTGCAGCTATAATTAGTAATATTTATAGAATTGCAGAAGAAACACAAAATTTTGATTTGACTGGTTTTGTTTAACTAATTGGTACAATGGAGTTCAAAGCTTAAAAGTGATGAAAACTGTGATTAAACCTTTTTTCTAAATAGTGAGCCAGGAAAAAGTTGATTTCATTGCCATATACTTCTCTGGTTTAGTTAATTTATTAAATGAAAAATATGTCACGATGCATTTGACAAAGTTTGAAGCAAATTATTTAATTATGGATCATTTCTAATTGCTTAAATGCTGAAAAAAGAATTGAATTTTTAACTAAATATTTTCTTTAAATGTTTAGTATTAAGAATACAGTTCTTTTAATTTTTCTACTGAAAATAAAATTTTAAAAGATTATCTTTTCGGAATTTAATTATATTAAAAATTGTCAGGAACTTAAACATTATATTAAATTGATAAATTTATTCTGTGTATTTTTCATGCACCTAGATTTTTATGAACTATTAAATTATCTAGAAACTTTAGCTAGAAATGATTTTATTTTTATATTGTAAAGGCTATATTTTAAATTGTTTCTTAAGTTCATATATTCCTAGTCATGCATTTGTTTCAAAAACATTTTGAGGCTTTTGTGTAATCATTTAGAAACATCAGGTCTAACTAAAAAATTGTAGCCAGTGTGTATATTACCATTATTTGTAATATAGTGTCAGTTACGTATTTAAATTTTAGTTAGCCTAAATGAATTTATATAATATTGTACATATATATATATATATATATATATATATGAAATATTTATTGGTTTTAGGAATCATTGGTTAAATATGGCAACATGTAGAAAATAGGCCAAAATCTATACAAGGGTTCAGCAACCTTAAAACTGTGGTGTGCCATACCAATATGATTCTGTGTGTCACTTAGTAGAAATGTTTGAAACATTTCAATTCCTATGACGATGCATCAGGAATTAGGGAATAGAGGTCAAAAATATAGATTTAGTTTTATTGTGTATTAATCAGATTAACACAACATATAACTATTCCTTCAACATAAGTAAAAAATTGTCTTTTAAGAATATTTATTAAAATAAAAAAGTAAATAAAGTATAAGTATTCCTGTAATATAGTGGAATAAAATTAAAAAAAAAATTAATGCAAACCCTGACCCGCCAAAGCTGTACTTAATATTGCAATTCTAGGGGTTTAATTTTTGACTTTCAATTTGACACATGATTCTACTGTTAAATAATATTTTTGTGATCTTAAAATATATTTCATATGAGAAAAAAGTTAATTCATATATGTATATAGAACCAAAAGCAGAAAGTAAAGCAAGATCAATGTTCTTTAAACAATTAAATCACTCCTGCAATTAAATAGAGCAATTTAAATAAACTGATTATTTATTCATAGTTATCTTTCAGAAGTTTTCATAATTCCATAAATTTTGCTTTCAATAACTCTGTAGATTTTTTTTCACGATGCAGCAATGAGTCATTCTCCATTTTGCAAGTATTACACAATTGTTAGGAATTTAATTCAATATTTAACATTAAGAATGTGTCACATTTAAACAGAAGATGTTTTTTTTTTTTTTTTACATAAAGCACACAAACTACATTCAAGCAGATTCAGTAGAATCCTTTTATGGCAAAGGATTGAAAGTAAGAAATAGTCTTAATGCTTGAGACGTACAGTGGAGAGACTTGACTTGATATAACTTTAGCCCCATTTATATGAACAAAAAGTGTTGGGAAAATACCAGTATTAATCCTCTTTAAACCTGTTTACATGACTAGCCAGCATTTTACCAGTTTGAAAAAAGAGTTAAATTTTTGTGCCTGCTTTGGAACAGGGAAAATGGGGAGAAAAGAAAGTTTATTTTCCAATTTTCCCATGATGTATTGTGACAGATTCATTTGTTCAAAGCAGATTTGTTGAATCTGCATGTTGCACAACAGAAGAAATAAAAAACAGATATTATAAAAGTGAAAAATCAATTTTAAAAAAAGAAAACAAGAATGTGTAAAAAAAATTAGAGATTTGACATAATATATTATAAGTTGAAAATATCTTTAATAGTACATAAAAATTTTTCCAATAGATGAAAAATTAGCACTCAAATTCATCAGTAATGTTAAAATAACCATTTATTTCATTGTAAACAAATCATGCATTCAAAATTTTATCATCAAAAGTTTTTCGCCAAATGGCGCCAAGGAAGAAACTGCGTTTTTCAAAATGGTGCCAGAGACACAAAGAGAAAAACATTGTTTCAAAACAGTGCCAAAATTCGAAAAAAAGTGGGTCCTAAAATGGACAACATAGGAAACATCAAATCTAAAATAAGAAATTAAATGGAAACTCTTTCCAAATTTTGGACATCCATACCAAGATTCTATCAATCCTTCATTAATACAAAAAAAATCATTACTTTCTTGCCTTTTAATCGGAAGAAAATCCATTTATGTTTTTATGAAGAAAACACAATTTCTAAAACTACTTCTACAAGAAAAACTGAAAAATCGTAGCTTCTAAAATGCAACAGTGGGGAATCCGAGTGAGTGCTTTTAGGCTGATGAAATAACGATCTCCATTTCTCTCAAACAAATTATTTCATATTTTGGACAGTCGTACTGAAATATTTTCAATCGTTCACTCATTTATGAAGAAATAATTTCTCTCACCACTTTCTTTCAAAAGGTAAAATATCTATTTGTCGAGCTTTAAAAAAACCTGTGGTAAAATGAAAACGGTGGTCATCCCACGTTCAGAAGCAACCAAGGTCGGGGGTGAAAATGACCATTGTCCAAAATGGGGTGATTTTGTGCTCAGCCGATTTTAGGGTTACCATTTTACTTACCTTAAAACTGGACAATTTGACAGGGTTGCCATATTGTAAACTTTTTTGTTGCTTTATTGTAAACTTTTTGGCACCAAAAAATTTGTCACCAAGTGTGCCCTCCTAGGATCCTCACCTTCAATGTTACTGTGTAATTAGTTTGTGTGTAAGTTAGAATTTTTTTTTTGTATTTACGTATAACAACGTTCTAAATAATTAATCAAGTTGGCAACCCCAATTTCACATGTATCATATGCACCAAATTGGCAACCATGTGTTTCGTTTTACATAATGTCACCAATTGGTTGCAATAACATATAATTACCTTTCATCTTTAATGGTATGTAAATATATTACAAATTTAAAATTATACTCATAAGTTTTATATTTTCTTCTCATTGTGTAACTCAAGTTAGAAACTACAATACAAAATAAATTTCTTTTTTGACAATATCTAATAAGTTCAAAATATGTTTGTAATAAAAAAAACCTTGTATAAAAAGTATTCCAAAAAATGTATTAAATCTTAAATTTATGCACATACAAATTTTTGAGGAACATTGAATTTACCATTTTTAGCATCATGTTAAACATAGTAATTAAAATCCTAGGAGAGCCCGCACCCTTAGTGACAAACTGAAAGGAGCGCCCAGCGAGAACGAGATGGCTTCAAGTGAAACCGACAATGGTGACGTGAGTGGATATATCGGGACAAGGTGGATGGGAAATAAAAATATATGTTAACAATACAGAAATTAATCAAATATAATTAAGATAAAAATAAAAAAACAGCTCCTACTTATTGCTGATCTTTTCCAAGTGGAGGGTACAGCGTATTTCAAAAATGCCTTGAAAGCATCGCTAAGTGAATGACAGTGGGAGCGCCGCCATATATATTTTGCGAGATAACGGTTGAACATACTCATCGACATCTCCATTCAAATTCATCCAAAACAGTACAATGTTGGTATAATCCTATTCCCTCATTACATTTAGGACATTCATAATTCAAAGCAATCAATCCCCTTCCTTCTTTCCTTCATACACTATTCAATCAATTCTTTCTTCTTCTTTGCATTCAACAAAGTAAAAAATTCTAAGGTATATTCACTCACACATACAGCAATACTTCCAGCCTGGTGCCAAACAACAAAATGGGTAGATGGGTAGAATGGTCATTGGGGCACATGATCTCCAAAGAAATAAAATGACGAAATTCGAAGAACCTGCCGACAAAGTTTGATAATTCCAAAAATAGCTATGGTTTACCTTATCTAGAGTATCAAAGGAAGGTTATCAAGATGGTGCAACTATCGCCAACCAAAATAATTCGTGCCAAAGGTATGGGTTCTCCTAGGACCGAACCATAAATTCTTGTAAATAAGTAAAATTATAATTTTGAAATTTTATCATAAAATGTTTTACATTTCTTTGCACTATAGAAATAAATACATTTTTGCAAGTCCAGGATCTGATTGTAGATTATTAATTTTGTCTCATCATCCATTGCATAAAACAAAATAAACAAACAAAAAATATGTTCAATTTAGTTCAGTTCTGGTCTTATGGGATATGGAGCAACAAAGGCTATTATTCCCAAAAAATATGTTAAATCAACACGGCTTCTAAATAGGGCTATAGTGAAGATTCTGGATGATCATCACAACATTCTGTGTGTTTCCTTGGTAACACTGCATAGTCATGTGAATCTATCAACCAATCATCAAATTTTCATATAAACAGGATGGGAAAAAAAAATTAGTGAAAAGCTAGCTTTTCTCCCCAACCCCAATTTGCCTGCTGTTTGTAGGTTTGCATGTAAGTAGAGTAAATACTTTTGTAAGTAAGAGTGCCACTGAGAATTGCTCTGTGTGCCACAGGTTGCTGACCCCCAAACTATGCCATCATTGTGTTTGTAGTTGTAATATTGGATAATATTGCAAATGTTCATGTTAGTAACAGTTTGGAAAAGCTGTCACCAACCTGTAGTCTCTGTAACTGATAAGTATACCATGCATTATATAGTATATTTGAGTGAAAGATATGTATTATGTATATATATGTATTCTGAAATTGTAGGTATATATTAAAGAAGTCTTGTTTATCAGTAATAGAAATTATTCTCAAATGTTGGGCATGAATATAGTCAATATATCATTTATTAAGTTTTGTTTTGAAAGATAAAGCAATACTTTATTGACATTATCAAAGATTTATTTTTAAAGATGAATAGTATTTCAGTTGAATGCATTATAGTTATAAAAATGATTATGCTTCTTAAAAGTGACATTCTTTGTGAATTTTTTTTTTATAGTTTTCTGAATAAATTGGATTATATATTAACATTGGTAATGCTAACTTTGTAAAAAAAAATTAAGATATAAAACCATTATTTAGATACCCTGATATGAAATATTTTTTATTAATATGTATTTAATTTAATTATTTATTAGTATATTTAATTACAGTGAAATACATTTAACATGAAAACTCTTAAACATGTAATACAGGTTAGCATGGAATAATACAACAGTCCCGACAAACTATTTTGTATTTTCATTCATTTTTTTTTCTTAACATGAAATGAAAATCCCTTAATTTGAAAAGATTTCCATCCTTAGAATAAAACAAAATATGGAAAACACCAGCTGCACAGGCGAGATGTAAGGGGTGTGTGAAATGAAAGAAATGTTGTTTGGGAACTTAACACTGGGGGTTTCGCATGAGATTGACCACCTGACCGGAATATGTGGCCTTGTGCATCTTGGAGCTCAAGGCCACATGTACTGAGTCGGGCACAACAGGCCTTAGATCTTATAGGCTGTTGCATCACTGACAAGTTATATGTTAAATTATGCATCATTTAGATATTTATTAACATAAAATATAACTATTCCTTCATCACTACTAAAAAATTAAAATTGTGCATTTATTGTGTTTCTTTTAAGCATGTTTATTAAAATAAGAAATAAACGACTTAAAATGTAAGTATTCATATCACAATATCAGGCATATAGTTTGTGACTTTCAATTTAAAGCAGTTGTAAATATTCAATTCGCAGAAATCATTGGACATGCACTCTGCTTTGAACACTTAAATCTCTTCAGCAACGACATCCAACAATATAAAATAGCTGTTGATTTATTTATTAGATATCTTCCAGATTTTTTTTGTAATTCTGTAAAGATTACTTTTCATAATTCTGAAAATGTTAGTTCAATAAGTTTCATTTAAAAGTTCTTAACTTCCATCCATTTAAAAATTGACACATTTGTTGAGTGCCAATGAGAATTGTACTATGTGCTAAATCTGGCATGCATGCCGTAGGTTTCCAATGCCTTTGCTGTGGCAACTAAATAAATGAATGTATGAAAAATAAAATGTCTAATGATTTCAATTTTAATTAACTTATCTTTATTGTGCAATGGCAAAATATAAAAATTATCTGCAAGTATTAGAAAGAGAAAAAAATTATTTAAACAATATTTTTCTTGCAGCTATACAAAGATGGACTTCTATTTCAACTAGAGAAGGAGTTTGAAGATTTGAATGTATTCGAAAAAGTACTTAATGCTAATGATAAAAGGTAAGTCAAGAAGGATAAAAATGATATTCTATTACTGCTTTATTTTGAGAAAAAGTGAAGTATGATGTATGCTGAGGTTTTTTGTCAAATTTC
Source organism: Trichonephila clavipes (assembly GCA_019973935.1). Taxonomy (NCBI): domain Eukaryota; kingdom Metazoa; phylum Arthropoda; class Arachnida; order Araneae; family Nephilidae; genus Trichonephila; species Trichonephila clavipes. The sequence goes on from BMAU01013744.1 coordinate 1,191,576, forward strand.
ATTACAGAACTTTTTAGTTGCATATTTCATTTTAACTTTGTTTATTCATTCATCTAATTTATGGTAAAACTTTTTGTGAAACTCTCTCTTAATTAATATATGTGTGTGTTATATAAAGACCTAATCTAATATTATTTTTATGTAGCATTTGATAGAATTCAAGTGCAAATAAAAAATGTTCAATTAATAAGTAAACAAAGATAAGAAAATAATCAATAAATCTGCAAATAATTAAAGATGGCCTTGTTGATAAAAAGAAGGTAAATCTGTATAAATAAGTCTTATCTTAAGTTTGAAAATCTGTGTAATTTTGAACATATGTACATTTAGTGGTTTATAGGAAAAATTTTTGATAATTTTAAATTTGATTTTATTTTCACTTCAATTCATGATGATTTAATTTTATTTTTATGGTTTTTTGATGCTTAAACATGTAATAAGATTTTCAAGTGTACTTTCTCTGAAATTTGATAGTAATTTAAAGAACTTAACTTATAATTTCTATTTTTTTTCTTAGCATGTATTATTTTACAAAGTACATTTCATTCTTTCTTAAATGTAAATGCATATTTAAAAGATATTAAAAGAAATTGATAGTTTTATTTACTTCATAAGTTACTGTGCTTTATGTGTATTTTAATACATTTATTCGTTCACTGGCTTTTTGAGCATTCTGCTATATCGGCAAAAATAATCTAGCAGAAGTGAATCTATTCTATCTGAAGGTGTTTGAAAGAATTTAAATTAAATCAAAGGGAACTATGAACTCCACATTTAATTCTGGACTTGGGGGAGATTAAAACTGAATCTCAGGGAATTGGCTAGACCAGGGGTGGCGAACCAGTGGCACGCGACACAATATTTTTGGCACGCCAGTGATAAAAAATATTTGCATTTAATTTCAAAGTTCCGTATGAAGTATTACGAACAAACGTGAATGATTGGTCGTGAGGCGGCGAGGAGCACACTCGTTTTTTACTGTCCTGCCTTAGTTACGTCGCAGTCAATTGCTTTGGATGTAAAGTTTGTCTATGCATAGCATAGTCAATTTCATTGACACAACTGTATTTTTAAAGTTTATCTGTGTTATATTTACGATTTGTAACTGTTCTTTAACATGTCTAGTTCGTCAAAAGAACAAAAAGTGTAGCAGAATTTAAAATTTGGTGGACCGAGAAACATGGCCTTATTAGTAAAGGCGACAAAGAGGTGTGTGTTTTGTGTTCTGGAACAGTGGTATGTGAAACATCATCTGTAAAACAGTATTTTGAAATAAATCCCAAACCCTCTTGTCAAAAAAAAGTGAACCACAGCAAAAAATAATTGCTTAGAAACCGTTTGGCAGATGACTCACATTCTGCATGTATTCTACTAAAAAGTTACTTCTTACAATCCTAATATAAGTTGTCATCTCTCCAATTTGCAACAACAGAAGTCACACTAATAATACTTTAAATTGAATTACACTTATAACTATACAGTGCAAAAGGTATTTTTCGTAGTAAATACAGTTTTTTTGTGATGTTTGTGTTTAGTTTTATTATTTTCCCAATAATCACAAGTCAAAATCATTTGACGGCACGTTTCTATCCCTCATTAAACACTTCTTCAGAAAAAATGGCACGTTGATCCATAAAGGTTCGCCACCCCTGGGCTAGACTGTGCTGTGTGACAGAACAGACAGACAAAAGTAGTAGCAGTAGTAACACATGAAAAATCAATTGAATTTTAAAATCTGATTGTACAGGAAATTGAGTGAATTTACTTCAGCAAGATTAGCATGAGAGCAAGTTGATGACACACTTATGCATGGCACTTAAAAAATTTCGTTAAGAGTTGCTTTATGTGCTCATACAAATAGCTTTTTCTGAGGAAAATTAATTTTGATAGAAAAAAAATATAGCACGAGATAAAAATAATGCTACAATTGAGCACTTCTAATCTTCAGTTTAAGGTTGATAACTTTTATTTAGCATCACCACAAGTACGTAAAGTTCTGTTAATACTGTCCATTAGAACATTAAAAAATAATGTGTGGAATGAGTGAAATAGATTTAGATTTAGCTACTAAAGAAATAATTGTTAAAGCATCTTTAGGGGATTAGTGAACTTGAATCATAATATTAGGTTGGGGAAAAAGAAATCCATTATTTTTGTATGAAATTCAAGACTTTATTTAACATGTTCCAGATTGTCCAATTTGGCTCAAATATGCACTGTTTTGGTATATAATTTGTTGCCATTTTAAACGTAGTTTCATAACGCCTCTGTCATAGAAATCTTGGTCCTTATTGGCGAAACACTCTAGCAATCGATTTTCACAGTCTTCTCTTGATCCCAATTTCTTATCACTCAGGAAGTTTTGCAATATGAGAAAAAAGTGGTAATCACTTCGTGCCAGGTCTGGACTAAATGGTGGATGCATTAAAACTTCCCAACCAAGCTTCTGGAGTTTCTGGCGAGTCACTACAGACGTGCGTAGCCTGGCATTATCCTGATGGAACACAGTGTTTGGCCTTACGGAAGCAACTCATAATAAATGATTCCTTTCCAGTCCCACCAAATACACAGTAGAACCTTCCTGACCGTTTGTTCTGGTTTGGCCACCATTTGAGCTGCTTCACCATGCTTTGTCCATGATCGTTTTTGCACAATATTGTTATATGTAGCCCATTTCTCATCTCCAGTCACCATCCGTTTAAGATATGGGTCGATTTCATTCCATTTGGACAAGGCTTCGCTGATGAAAATTCAATCCATCATGTTTTTGGTGTTAATTGGTGTGGCACCCAAACATCAAGCTTCTTTTTTAGTCCAACTTTATGCAAATGGTTTAAAACTGTTTTATGCTCGATATTTAGCTCCTGGGTGATGTTATGATTACTAACATGCCGGTCAACTTCGATTATTTCTGTGATTTTACCAACATTTTCGATAACGGCTCTACCAATGTGAGGTGCATCTTTAACATCAAAAATGCCTGAATGGTATCAACACAATCAAAACGTCATTGGACGTCATTAGCTGTTACAGTATTGGCACCATAAACACCATTCACAATTTCAGCCACCTGGCTTGCATTTTTGCCTTTATCAAAGAAAATCTTTAAAATATACCAAATTTTCTCTTTGTTAACTTCCATTTTAACACAGTGTAACTCGCAACTGAATGGACCAAACAAAAAAAGCAGAATAATTTTTTAGTGTGAAATGTCATCTTGACAATGAGCATAAATTTGAAATTGTTTGATCGATACTTCATGAGATATCGACACTACAGCCATCTACCGAAAAAAAAATGGATTTCTTTTTCCCCAACCTAATATAATTATATATATATATACACAGTGGGGCAAATAAGTTTTAAGATCATGTCTGTGAAAAGAAATGAAAAAACAAGAAATTAATTCCTGTTTTTGTTTTTTATTCAAGATAGAACCCTCCAGCTTCAATGCACTTGTTATAGCAATTTATTGTGGAATTGAACCCCTGATGTAAATCACTTTGTGGAATGGCCTTTAAAGCATGCATCGAAGTTATTTGCAAGGTCGAAATATCCTCAAACTAATACCCTTTTAAATTCATTTTAATTTTTGGGAAATAGGAGCAATCACAGGGTGTTAAATCAGGTGAATATAGTGGATGGTTCAACACACACATTTTTTGCCAAAAATTGGCAAAAAGCAAGGGAGGTGTGACTGGGTGCATTGTCATGTTTCAAACGCCAACTGCTTTGTCTGATATTCTGGACAAATGCGATGAATCCCGGCCATAAAATGCTTTAAAACAGCTAAGTAGAACTGACCTGTAATTGTTTGTCCAGTTGGAACAAATTCTTTATGGATAATACCCTAGCATCGAAGAATGTAATAAGCATTGTTTTGATTTGGATGGAATTTTCCTAGTTTTTTTTAATTGTGGTGAATTTTCACTTTCATTCCGCACTTTGTCATTTTATTTCAGGGTCATATTGGAAGCACCAGGTTTCATCACCTGTAACAATGGACTTCAAGATGGCTGGGTTGTTTTCAGTGACTGAAAGGATATCTCTTGCAATGTGCAGTTTTCAGTGCTTTTTGTGTGGAACAAATTTAGCACACACTTTTGTTTTGCCCAAATCTTCATGCAGGATAGTTCAAATTGTATTTTTGTTGATGGTTAAAGTGTTTGCCATCATTCTTAATGATGCAAAGCGATCAATTGCCGCGAAATTTGGTACTTTCTCAATAATTTCAGGTGTTCTAGATGAAATTGTTTTTCCATTATGCTGATCATCTTCTACCGCATTTCTTTCGTCCAAAAAACGTTTGTGACCTACAAAAACGTTTCATGTACTTAAATAACAGTCACCATAAACTTGTTTCATGAGTCGGTATGTTTCCGAAGCACTTTTATCGAGTTTTGCATAAATTTTGATTGCAGTTCTTTTCTCCATCTTAAAAAATCAACATGAAAAAAAATTCACTTCTGCAATGAATGCTCGTCTTCTCTCAGCTACTTAACCAAATGCCATCAACTTGTTCGATGTGTGTCAGCACACCATGGACATTATGACACATGAGCATTTATATATATATATATATATATATATATATATATATACATTTAAATATATAAAATCAATCACAATTATCAATTGAAAAATTGAAATACATGAATCTTATAATATTAAATCTCATTTCAAAATATCAATGGTGAATATAAAAAATAAAATTCCATCGTTTTCAAACAAAATTAAAAATTATAAAATAAAATAAAAATTTATAAAATGTCCAAGTGCAATCTCGGACTTAGGACCGATAAGGGGGATTAAACTAGTTTGATGGCGCCAACCTTCCCCCCTATTGCAACTTGGTAAGTTAATTGGAAAACATCCAAATTTCAAAAATTTAAAAATTAAAAAGTTAAAATTAAACCATTATATACTTGAAAAATTAAAAAGTTAAAATTAAATCATTATACTTGAAAAATTAAACTATTCGCCATCGCATTCTGAAAGATATTACAACATTAAAATATTAAAATTTAAAAACAATTTAGTGCATAATATAAGTGAACCATCAAACACCCAAGATGATGCACCCATCTTTAAAATAGTTGTATAGGGGTAGAAAAAATAGTTGTATATGTATAAAAAATATTTGAGATCTGAAAGTTCAAATTAAAAAATATTTGAGATTCGAAAGTTCAAATTAAAAAATATTTGGGATCCGAAAGTTCAAGCTAAAAAATCCGAAAGTTCAAGCTAAAAAATCCGAAAGTTCAAATTAAAAAATATATAAAAACCGAATGTTCAAATTAAAAACACAGTATATTCACAAATGAATAGCGTAAATCATTAAAAACTCACCAAAGAGTATCCTATCAAGAATTCAATCCATATCTTATAGAACGACTTTTCATATTTAATGTATCAATTACCACATCCATATTTTGCTCATAACATCTACCAATGCTATGTCAATCCAAACGATTCATGATCTAACACTAGAGTTTAACCACTTGGCATTAGATGCAAACCAGACCGCATGTAAAAAACTTGCTTGATTGGTCATAAGCATTTGATTGGTCATAAATGTGTGATTGGACATAAATGTTTAATTGGTCATAAATAATTTTAAAGTGTATTTGTGTAAATATTGGGGTCTAAGTGTGTATTAAAATACACTGCTGGACAATTGCTAAGGACGGATCACAAATTGCTATGTAGTATAACATTAAGCGAGACATGAGGCCTAGTAGGATAAAATATAGTTGACATACTGTTCAGACATTAGAATAAAAAATATTTATTGTTCTGGAAAGTACAAAAGCTGTGAAACATCTGAAAGAAAAAAAAATGTTCATTTGATCTGCGTTCGGAGAAATGGAACAATGCATCTAAAAGTCAGCAGGCACCTTAAAGAAAGGTATCAGTACGGGATATGTCCACCGTGAAGTGGGATGCAACATTCCACACATCGTACCATACTTTGCACAACATTATCCAGCAGCTTTTGAGGCAATTTATTCCATTCCTCTGTGAGTGCACGGATGAGGGTGTTCTTGTTTGTCGGAGGATAGTTTCGACCAGCAACTTGCCTCCCCAAAGCATCCCACATATTTTCAATGGGGTTTAGATCTGGAGAACACGCTGGCCATACGAGACGTTGAATACCCTCGCTGTCTAGACAATCCTGAACAGCGAGTGTTCGATGACATGTTGCGTTGTCGTCCATAAAAACAAATTTATCACCGACAGCACCACGGAAAAGACGAGCATGAGGAAGTAGAACTTCATCAATGTATCGTTGGCCCATCATAGTCCCATTCGCAACCACATGTAGGCGCGTGCGGCCATTGATCATGATGCCGGCCCACACCATGATACTGCATGTCGGATATCGGTCCTTTTTCAGGATATTTTCTGTACGATAAGCAGTACCACTCTCGCGCCAGATCAGTTGGCGTCTACAATCCGATGACAGACTGAACCTACTCTCATCTGAGAATAGTACGCATGCCCAGTCTTGTTCAGTCCAATTGTGATGCTCACGACACCATTGCAAACGGGCAGTACAGTGTTGTCTGGTCAATGGGACACACACAACAGGTCTGCGTGCGTATAGTCCTCCTCCCCTCAAACGTCTGGCAACAGTTTCTCGGGAGATCTGCTTTCCTGAGGCAGCAGGAAACTGATTTGCCACCTGCTGAGCTGTGGTGCGCCTGTTCTATTTTGCTGATTGGACGATATATCTGTCTTCTGTAGGCGTCGTACTTCTAACACGACCTCCCCCGTGCCGTCTACTACACATTCCAGTAGTTTTAAATGACTTCCAAAGCTGTGAAACAACGCTGTGAGCGATGTCGAACTCCCTGGAAACATCTGTTATTTTTCGCCCTTCTTCGATCTTTCCAATAATTCAGCCATGCATAAAATCCTCTATGTGATGTCGGGAAGACATGCCAAAAATTTTAAGTTTGTCTATTAAATCTTTCCTGTAAAACTTTGACTTGAAACAACAACTGTCCACACGCGTCAAAACCTTTAAAGCTCTTATGAACGCTATCACGTGATGAACAGACGTGGAAAAAAATTTGCATACTCATACTTCTTCTTGCTAATATCCCGCACTTATTCTAATTTTCCACATTTTGCTTCCTTTCATTTTGTGGTTGCTATGGATGATAGTGTTATCTGTCCTTAGCAATTGTCCAACTGTGTATATACACTCTGTCACAAAAAAATATATGCACCCAGAAGAAATCAAGCTACAATCACGAAACTCGGCAAGAATGTAGTCTGGTAAGAGATATGCAAATGATTAAAATTTCGAAGCCAATGAGACAAGGCTAAGTGTGCTATGCGCATATTAGTTGCGCAACTGGGAGAGTTTAAAAGCATGAGTACGAGTGCCATACGGCTATCCAAACGAATCTGATGACTTTGATAGACGATATTGAGACTTAGGATGCCTCTAAGACATAACCGGCGGCAGTACGAGCAGCTGACAGACTTTGATAGGGGCCGTATAATAGGCCTCAGAGAAGCAGGTTGGTCGAATAGACGTATCGGCCGCCACCTCGGTCGGAGCGATATGGTAGTTGCTCGGTGTTGGCAACAGTGGATCACAGAAGGTAGAGTGTACCGTCGCGGAGGGTCAGGACGTCCCAGGAACACAAATGATCGCGAGGATCGTGCAATCAGAAGAGTGGCCACTTCGGCACCAACAACTTCGCTAGCATCGATTCAACGCCACTTACCTCCTTCCAGACATCCAGTGCCATCAAGAGAAACCATAAGGAGAAGACTGACCGAAGTTGGCTTGAGGAGCCGACGTCCGCTAAGACGCTTACCACTGACCACATTATAGGCAGTGTCGACTGGATTTTTGCCGACCTCGGGCAACTTGGAGTGTGACAGACTGGAGCGTGTCATCTTCAGTGATGAATCCCGATTCAGTCTCAGTGCTGATGACCACCGCACACGTGTCTGGAGGCGCACCGGCCAGCGATCCGATCCGGCATTTATTGTCGAGCGGCATACAGCAATTTCACAAGGTGTGACAGTGTGGGGAGCAATTTCTTGGGACACACGATCATCTTTAGTGGTCCTTCAAGGCACTTTGACAGCTCGCAGATACGTGGACGATATTTTAACGCCGATTGTGCTACCCATGCTATCAAGTCGCCCAGGTGCCATTTATCAATAGGATAATGCTCGTCCACATACTGCGCGACTCTCCCAACAATGTCTTCAAGGATATGACGTCCTACCATGGCCTGCCAGGTCACTAGATCTTTCGCCAATAGAGCATGTCTGGAACGCGCTGGGAAGGCAACTGCAGCCGTCCCGAGATACAGGAGAATTAACTGCGCAGATGCAAAGACTATGGCAGGATCTTCCACAGGGGGTCATAAGTGATCTAATTGAATCGATGCCACGCCGAATTTCAGCTTGTATAGCTGCCAGAGGTGGCTTTACTACTTACTGATTTTTAACCTTTTGCAAGCTGTAACCGCTTAATAAAATGATATTTTGTTCTGAATTTTTAATCATTTGTTTATTTTCATATACACTATATTTCATATACTTTCATATTCACTAAATTTCGTGAATGTAGCTCAATTTCTTCTGGGTGCATATATTTTTTTGCGACAGAGTGTATATATATAATCATATATATATATATATATATATATAGGGAGGCAATGAAGCCCAGTGACTGAGTTGTAATGTGTCATGCTTCAATGCCACATGTCCAGGGTTCAAACCTCAGGCTGGGCAAGGTTGAACCAGCCTTTAATCCCTGCAATTGGTCAATAAATGAGTACCAAGCTTGCTTGGAAATTAAATACGGGGGGTTTTGTGTCAGTCTGACCATCTGATTGGAACATCTGCACATGCACCTCAGTGGCTAAGGTCACAAAAACTGAGTTGGGTACAGTAGATCTTGGCCCTCATGGGCTTTTGTACGCCTGAGTTTAGTTTGGTAGGCAATATTGGTAATCCATATCGTAATCCATGGTAAATAATGTTGTAATAATTCCAATTATGTATGTGTAACAAGAATAAAAAATTTTAGAATTGTGAATAGAAAGTAGTATTATATTTAGTGGTATAATATTATTAGTAGTATAAATATTTTATCACGTGATGAAATATTTGTTTTAAAACCTTTTTCTTATAAATTTTTTTTGAAGTATAAATAATCAAGTTTATTTATGTACAAAGATTCTTATTTTTTCCCCTTTTAATATAGTATTGTTCATTTATTAATTAAGCATTTCCTCTCCATATATTGTTTGGCAAAGATAAAAGTAAAATTATAATCTTTTGTGATTAAATTTTGTGTAGATCAATAAATAAGAATATTAAAATAATTTCCAGTCACAATTTTTTTCAGTTATGTTATTTCTATATTGATATATTATCCTTGTTATGCTATTTATATTCCATGTTTAAAGTAACATGTGCATAAATTTTTGTGCAATCAATTCTATAGACCAGCTATTCTTAAACTTTTGATTGTTGCAACCCCCCTCCTTTTTTATATCAGCTTGACATTGTGGTCCCCCAAGGTTTTGTACACCTCTCCCTGACTCCCAACACATGGCTGAGGGATTTAAAGGTTCCTCAATAATCCTAAGACTACCTCCGCTACTTATACACACTTTTTTCACACATTCCCCCCTCCCCCTTCAAAACAGTAGACATCTAATTATTTGCCGCGTTGCGTGGTTAGGCATTCTTCACTACAACACGGTTGAATTAAATAACAATAACATTTATTAACTTTAAAGATTAAATGAGCAATTAAGAGGTAAGCTTTCAAGAACTACAACACATGGAACCAGGCACGCTACAATAATAACAGATCAATTCAGTTCAGTTTTGGAGTCGTTATGTTGAGCTGTAAGGTCGCTGCATACTCCCCTTCCAGTGTCAACGATACCTAGTTGGAAGATGAACTTTGCGACCAGAACGTGTAGATGGCTGGGTAGGCGTTGAAGCTGTTGGATCAGATTCCACAGTAGCAGGTGTTGAAGCTGTTGCATTAGGTTCCACAGTAGCAGGTGTTTCATTCTTGGTTTGAGGTAGTTGCAAGTCCTCAGTGTTAAGAAAGAAGGCAAGGTTTGCATCTATCAATAGATACAGATACCCGTTTACCATTGATGTCAAGGAAAAACACTTTATCCTTCCTTTATAAGACTTTGAAAGGGCCATCATAGGGTTGTTGAAGTGGACGACGTAACATGTCTCGGCGAAGAAAAACATGTGTTGCTTCCAACAGTCTTGGATGGATAAAAACTGGACGTTTGCCATGGTGTTTTGGTGGTTTAGGGTGAAGTGATTGCATGTGAGACTTAAGTTTCGAAACAAAATTCACAACATCGTCTGGCTTGGAAGAGTAAAACATCTCCCCTGGCAGTCGAATAGTGGTCCCAAAAACTAATTCAGCTGGGGTACACAGAATATCTTCTTTAAGAGAAGCTCGTAGACCTAGTAAGATGATAGGGAGTACTTCTGTCCAACGCTCAGTAGCATGGCATTTGATTGCACTTTTCAATGGGCGGTGCAATTCTTCGATCATCCCATTAGCTTGAGGGTGGTATCCAGTTGTACGACACTTCTGAACACCAAGTAGTTTGCTAAGAGCTTTGAAGAGCGAGGATTCAAACTGCCTGCCCCTGTCGGTTGTGAGAATTGCAGGAGTTCCAAAGCGAGACACCCAAGAGGAAAAGAAGGCCTCAGCCACAGTCTCAGCAGTTATGTCTTTGAGAGGTTGGGCCTCTGGCCATTTCGAAAAACGGTCAATCATTGTCAGGCAATAGGTGTAGCCATTTGATGGAGGTAGAGGTCCAATGAGATCCAGATGAACATGATCAAACGTTGGGAAGGTTCTTGAAATGATGAAAGAGGTGATCTAGTATGACAATGAATTTTGATTTTTGGCAAGCTAGGCAGTGTTTTGCCCACTTAGCTACATCTGATGAGATTGATGGCCAAACAAAACGCTGCTTCATCAAATGTACTGATCGACGTATGCCAGGATGGGATAAATTATGCATAGCAGAGAAAACATCTTGGCGATGCTGTTTTGGGATGTAGGGTCTGGCTGTGCCCGTTGATAGATCACACATAATTTCAGTAGACGAATTGGGAAAAGTTACCTTTTTGAGTTTCAAGGAAGTTCCAGATGCTATTAGGGTGTGAAGCTCCTGATCAGTCTGTTGTGTCTCAGCAATACAGTCATAGTCAATTTGACTTGGGAAGGTGATTGCAGAAACACGAGAGAGAACATCAGCAGCAATATTGTCAGATCCTGGAATGTGTACAATATTTGTGGTGAACTGAAAGATGAAATCCAGCTGACGGATCTGCCGTGGAGAACACTTGTCACTTTTTTGCCTAAAAGCATAAGTGAGGGGCTTGTGGTCAGTAAACACTGTGAAATCTCTAGCTTCCAGCATATACCGAAAGTGTCGGATAGCTGAGTAGATAGCAAGGAGTTCACGGTCGTAGGCACTGTAAGACTTTTCAGATGAAGTAAGTTTTCTGGAAAAGAAAGCCAATGGCTGTAGCTCAGAGTCCACAACTTGGTGAAGTGCACCTCCTATGGCATAATCAGAGGCGTCCACATGAAGAGCAAGTGGGGCAGAAGGTGAAGGATGAGCAAGAAGTGCAGCATCAGCAAGAGCTTGTTTACACCTCTGAAATGCTGTAATTGCCTCAGAAGACCAGTTTAAAGGCTTTGAGTCCTTCTTACCTTTAGAACCTTTTAAAAATTCACTTAAAAGATACTGTTGTTCAGCTGCTTTGGGCAAGAAACGTCTATAAAAATTTAACAGTCCTAAAAAATTTTCTCAGAGAGCCAACAGTCTCTGGTTGTTTGTAATCAAGAACTGCTTGAACTTTGTCAGGCAATGGCTTAATGCCATCAGGAGTGATAAGGTGGCCAAGGAAAATGAGTTCAGTCACACCAAATACACATTTAGAGATATTTAGTTTTAAACCATATGAGCTCAGTCTTTGGAATATAGTTCTTAAGTGAGAACAATGCTCCTCAGCATTTTCTGAGTAGCACAAAAATATCATCCAAGTAGACAAAACAAAAGGAAGTCCTCTTAGTACTTCATGCATGAATCGCATAAAGGTTTGTGGTGCATTCACAAGGCCAAAACACAAATGGGTATATTCGTAAAGACCCCATGGAGTTGTTACAGCTGTCTTAGGAATATCACACTCAGCTATAGGGATTTGGTGGAATGCCTTAAAAATGTCTATTTTGGAAAATATCTTCTTGCCATGTAGTGCATGAGCAAAGTCATTCAAATAAGGCATGGGGTAGCTGTCGAACTCAGTAACAGAATTCAGCTGCCTGTAATCCCCAACAGGTCTAACTGTAGAGTCAGATTTGGGCACAACATGAAGAGGAGAACTCCAGGGACTTTTGGAAGGTCTAATAATGCCTTGAGCAAGAAGAAATTCAAATTCTACCTTCACTGCATCATACAGTTTAGGGTGTAGCCTTCTAGGCCTGGCAGTGACTGGTGGGCCAGTAGTAATAATATGGTGGACTGTGCCATGTGATGCTGATTTGGAAATTAAAGAAGGGTTGCTGAGGTCTGGATATTCCGATAAGATGTTTTTAAAACTAATGTTTGCATCTACAGTGAGGATTGAGGGCTGTACAATATTTGAAAAAACACAAGAAGTGAAAAGAGAAGTTTCCACATCCACCAACCTTTTTTCTTAAGGTCGATTAAAGGTTGAAGTGCTTTAGAAAATCAGCACCAATTATAGGAGATGATACATCAGCAATTATGAAAGTCCAGATAAAGGTCGCCTCAGACCCACGTTCAGTTCTTTACGGATCATACCATAGGCTGGAATTTTGGTATTATTAGCAGCAAATAAGGAGAAGTTAGACTGAGGTGATTTATTCATAGTTGGAGAAGGTGGGATGACACAGATTTCACTTCCAGAGTCTATGAGGAATTTCTGGCCAGACTTGCGGTCTAATAAAAATAACCGGCTGGTATGTTTCGAGGGCTCTGCCATTCCAGCTATGACAGAGCTTACTCGTTTTTTTTGCACAAATGCACAAGGTGAAACACACTTGCGGGCCTGCTCTTTATAACGGCGATGATAGTAGCAGATGCCACTTCCTCTATTGACACTCCTAGAGCGTGAATGTGATCTCCGGCGGTCAGAACTATATCGTTGGTGGCGAGAAGAATTGCGCTCTCTTGTCAGTTCAGCAACTTGTAGAGACAGCTCTTGGATCTGCCTGGCGAGAGAGTCCATGGTTGGCTGAACACTGCATGAAGATGACTGGGATGGTGGAGGAGCAGTTGTGGCAGCACAGATAGTTGAGGATGAACCAATAACCTCAGAAACCTTATCAGCGATGATAGCCAGTTTATCCAAAGGCTCTGAGAATGCAGATAAAACAGTCTGGATATGTGGTGGCATTCTTTGAAGCCACAAACTTTGCAGAAAGTCATCCTGGAGTTGGCCATTAGACAGCTCTTTCATTTTTCACAACAGGTGGCTGGGCTTCTCATCTCCTAGCTGAAGGTCAGTAAGCAGTTTCTTAATTTTTTGAGTCTCCGAGTCGCTAAATTGGGTGATGAGCCGCTGCGAGAGAGTGTGATATTTGTCACTGTTTGAAGGGCTTAACACAATGTCCAACACATAGGAGAGAGTTTCAGCATCCAGGTTCGCAACCAAAGCAGAATACTTAGTATCATCACTGGAGATACCACTGAATGTGAATGCATGGTCGCATTTCGCAATCCATAGACGAACGTTGGATTTCCAAAACGGCGGCAGCCGCAACGTAATACGAGCGACTTCAACGGTTTCACTAGTCATATTGTTGAATAAGCAGGAAGCGAAACGAATCTCCGAGCAGATGCTTCAAGTGGCCTTGAGGAGAAGGAGAAAAAAAAAATCTTTCGCTACGTACTGATAATCCGTAGTAGAAGAATTTGTATTGCATTCGCCAGTAGAACAGAATAGCTTACGTGTTTTTAAGTCTAAAAGGGGTCACCACTGCCGCGTTGCGTGGTTAAGCATTCTTCACTACAACACGGTTGAATTAAATAACAATAACATTTATTAACTTTAAAGATTAAATGAGCAATTAAGAGGTAAGCTTTCAAGAACTACAACACATGGAACCAGGCACGCTACAATAATAACAGATCAATTCAGTTCAGTTTTGGAGTCGTTATGTTGAGCTGTAAGGTCGCTGCATATTAAAATATTTCAAAATACTAATTTCAAATAAATAATGTACTGAACTGTATTAATTAGTGATCTAATCTAGTAATCAGTTAAGTGATCTAGTCTAGGATGACACATCTTTAAATTTTTCCAAAAGATCTTTCAAAATCTTTAAAAGGGAAATTCTTTGGGGACTCCCTAGAAAAATGCTGGGGATCCTCCGAAGACCACAGTTTAAGAACCACTGGCATAGGGTGAATGTATTGGTGTAACAGAATATAAAGTTTATTCAGGACTGTAATTTATAGTTATGTATGCCAGGAAGGATGGGAATTTCAGGCCATTTTTTATTTGTATGTGGAATAAAATGTTACTCTTATTTTTGGTTATTCATTTTATGATTTTTTTATGTGATCAGTTTAGTTTTTTTCCCTTAGGAAATGTTATTTGAGCATCACTGCTCTCTTTTTTTAAAATTAAGAAATTGTGTTTTCTCCCAATTTTCTAATATTTTAACATGTTGAAAATTATTTTTAAATTTTATATTTTTATTAATTATAAAAAGCACATGAGAATTTTTTTTCTCACAATTATTTGAAGTTACTTGGGAAACAGTATTTAATAATTTTAAATTTATTTCAGATATCTTTTGCATACATGCTTCCAAGCATTAATGGATCTTGGATATCAAACAGCTTTTAAACTTGCTGAAGCATATAGGAAGAAATGTATGGATATATGTGAAAGATCATTTCCTGAAAAAGGAAAAGTCATTGCATTGGGGTTTTCATTAGGTTTGTTATTTTCTTTGATTGAAAAATAACGTTTCTTTTGGTTAATATTTTTGATATTTAGATTTCCATATTTTGTTTAAAGTATAAAATTTAATCTGTCATTAATTTAATTAGGAACTGTATAACCTTATTTTATTTTGATGGTAAACTGAAAATGAATAGTTTTTTTGTTTCTTTTTATCATTATAAAAAATGCTAACCAATTTCAGTAATATTTGGTTGATTAATGACTATTAACTTTAAAAAAAATTAATTACTATGATTACAAAATGAAAATATGGTTTTTATATAGGTGAACCCTCGTATTACATCAGATTTCCAGAAAAGTATTTATATTTATTGATATTTGCATTTTTTGAAAATCTTTCTCTAATAAGCCTTGTACAGCTTTAAAATTGGTCTTAAACTAAACATAATAATTAATTAAAAAAGTAAAATTTTTTTTGTAGGAAATTAAAATTTTAAATAGAGGTGAAATTTTTAAACGTATGTAAATTTATTTGTTTGATGCTTTGGAAAAGTAAGTACAATATGTGTTATTTGCTATAAAAAAATTTATGTGAAGTTGATAATTTTTTTCTTAAAAATATTTAATTAGTAACTTAGCAAAAGTAATAAGTGATAGAAAAAATTCAAATTTAGTTCATTAACCATAGTCAGTCAAATTCATTCTTTCTTTCACTTATTATAGTTTCATATATTTTTATGCCTACAACTTTATTTGCATCTCATATTCATTTTGTTTTTCAAAATTACTACAAAAAATTTCTATTTTAAGAAATTGTATCTTCTATTGAACATAATTCTGTTGAAATGACTTATATTAAATAAATACTCTACAGATTGTATGTACAATGTATTAATTTTTATTTAATCGTGTTTTTGAACTTCAAATGGAAGCTACATCACAATGATGGTTTGTTGAAAACAATAACCTTCGCTTTTAAGGAAAGTCTCTTTCTCAGAATGAATAAATTAAAATTGTAGTGAAATAAAGCACTGTGAATAAACTCTACTATTTTTATTATTAGATGTAATAGTGAATTTAATAATTTTTAAAGAAATAAATAAATGTAATTCATTAATTTCAATAAAGTATTTGTTTTTGCTTGTGCTAAGTTTGTCATTGAGATGCAAACAATTTATTGTATTTATCAAAATTCTGATTATGGTTTTATATTTACATGATTTTATTATTTTTTTTGTATGAGTGCAGAAGTAATATTCTGTAAAATATAAAGTAGTACATTGATGCATTTTTACTTTAGTACATCAATTAAACTAGTAAATTAGTATTTTTTTTCGATTTTATTAGAAGGTAAAAATTGAAGGGCTTTTTTATTATATTTGTAGTTTTTATTTTATGTATAAATATCTATGTATATTGATAAAGGTTTCAGTTCCTTTAAAAATATAATTTTTAATTGCATAGCAATTTTAGAGATATTCTAAACTTGTTCCTATATTTATTAACAGGAAGATTTTTAACTGATGCTGGTTGGTTTCCTGAAAGTGAAATAGTGTTTACATCATGTTTAAGTTTATGTCAAATGAATGATGCTCCAGATGCACTAGCTCTTATTTTAGAATGTTACAAAAGGTGAGTTTTTGATCATATAATCATTAGTATTATTTTAAAATACCATAAGTCTTATCTTAAAGCAATAAAATAGCAAGGCAGTACAGAACAAAGTAAAATGGACACAATAATATATTAGCAAACTTTAGGACTAAAATAGCAGGCTTAAACAAATTTTAAAATGTCATTTGTTATGTACTGGGTTCTTAAAATATGAATCAACAAGGAAAGAGCAGTATGCTTAAGCTGAAAAGAATTATATTAAAATCACACATATGTAAAGAACATGGAAAGTAAAAAGTCTGGTCGTAAAACAGTATCACCAATTTAAACAATTGCTAGCAGATGCATAATGGGCATCATCAGTTGTATGCATGATCATGCAATGTAACATCTATAAAAATTAAGCCACCTGCATATTGATGGATTACACTTCTTTCTTTGAATTCCTAATACAAAAGTTAATTACTTTTCAGCAACATATTAATTAAATTATTGACCAGCAACATATCTATCAAGAGATCTGGATATTGGAATTGAAAAACAAATTTGATAGGAGAGTGTTTGGTTCTAGTCAAGCATTAATTCTTTGTAATGGAAATTTGCACAAAAGCAGCAGCATAACGTGCACCTGCGCATTGGTGGGGGGGGCTGGATTCTAGGGGATCCAAAACCTGACTCTGTAGGGGGGCCTAACATTCTCCATTGCACCTCTGGTACATTGATAGAAAGCATTACAGAGCTGTTGAAATTCTTATACTGCATAAAAAAAGATCGGTTGAAACAAATCACACAAAAATAAAATTGCATAAAAAAGGACTGCACAAAAACAGGTTCTACTGTATATATGCATATTCCTTATCTTTATTCTTATTTTTGCTACAAGTTCATGTAAATTAAAGAAATATAAAAAAAATTTAGTAGAAATTAATACTTTTTGTTACTAAGTTATATTACAACCTTTAGTGAAGAATAAGATAAAATAAGTTCTAGAGTTGATATTTAAAAAAAAGAATGTTGGTTATTTCCTTAACTCTGCATAAATTTAATTTAAAAATATTTTTTCTTAATCGTTGAATAAAATTTCTTCGATTACATGGAATATGTTACTTTATAATTAATTTGATATATTTTTTCCCTTTTGTTTTTATGTATGTATTTGGCTATTTTCTCAATTTTTAGATCTAAATTTATGTATAATGCCACATTTTGAAGTTGATTGTGTAAAGAAATCTAAATTTAGTGTATCATCATGAAAATTAAACCTGTCTCAATTTTTCAAATTGATAAGATAGATTATTTACTTTATAACAAATATATATATATATATATTTTAAATTAAATGTTCATCAACATTAAATAGAATTTAAGCGTACATGGTGTTGAATAAATTGTTGACGTCCAATTAATTTCTCACAGGAAAAAATTGCATGAAAATTTTCAAATTTCAGTATGTTGAAAAAGTAAGTTTTTGGTCATTTTGTTATAATACATCAGATGACAATGATGATGAAGCATTGTACAATTTCATTGTTTTAATATCTTATTACAATATTCTCATAATAGTATACATACTACTAAAAGTATTTTAAATATTTATAATTTTTCTGATGTTTTTACTGAATTATTTTTTAGGCTGCTTCGAGTTCGAAATATATACTGCAAATTTAATGAAGCTGAACAAACTTTTAAAGATGCTCAGACTTGCATTTTACGAATAAAAAATTTGCAGTTGAATGTAAACTTAGCTGGTATATACAGTGAATTTGCTTCCTTTTATTTTATACAAAGCAACTACAAAGAGGTATGAATCAATCTTATACTGATATTTATTGTGAGTTTCCCTCAAATTCTTGAGTATGAAATAAATTATAACATTTGAATTTATATTACTTTCAGGCTTATAGATGGGGTGATAAAGCAATCAGTGAATTAAATTCATCTATACCTTCAAAAGTAAGTATATGATGCATATTATATAAGAATGGGGAGGGGATGGTTGTTTGATCTTAAATATGTAAGGTGAAAGAAATGAATGAAATGTGTGCATAAATGAAATAAAATATGATTTATGTTGATAGAATTAAAGACAATTTTAAATTAATTGTCGAAAGATCATGAAAAATACATAAAATTTGTAAAAACATAAATGAATTTTTTTCTTATTCTTTGTATTACTTTACTTTAATCAAGCTGAATAAATTATATTTTAACTCAGTGTACTGGAGCATTAAATAGAATTTCAAAAGTTATGTATGAATACGAGGCCGAGTGGTAGCATATGATGCTTCCACACCACAGGTCCGGGGCTCTATCCTCGGGCTGGGCAAGGTTGACTCAGCCTTTCATCCCTTCAATGGGTCGATAAATGAGTACCATCTTGCTTTGGGACTAAACACTGGGGGTTTCTCTTCAGACTGACCACCAGATCAGGACATCTACTCATGCACTTCAGCGCCCAATGGTCTAGTATACTGAGATGGGCACAGTAAGCCTTGACCATCATAGGCTGTTGCACTACTGAGTTTGAATTTTATATATAAATACAAAATGTATTTAATTATTTTTGTTTGGTGAAATACCTAAATTACACTATTTTTTAACAAAAAAGGTTCAAGTTTTTTATTAAATTTTGCATACATTTTTAAGAGAATGTTAGTTTTTTATAAAAACTAAATTAAAGCTTTCAAATGGATTAAAATTGTTTTTGATAATATATTTCTGTATGTGTTATTTTTTTATATAATTGATGTGTATGTGATTTAGGAGCATACTGAAAGTAAGTTTTGTCATTTTTTTTCAACAAATTCCTAATTGCACAAAAGAAAAATACATCATAGCATGCTGAATTATACATATTGGACTATTTTTTGATGGAGTTGCCATTGTCATTGAGGCATATCGAAGCATGCAATGGGTAATCTGTTAAAACTTGGTGCCTTGCAATCCAAGGAATTGTCGCACAGACTGCTTCACATCAGCATTGTTTTGTAAGGAATTTTTTCTCACTGATGAACTAGGATACTTTAATGTCATTGAAGTGGCCTTGGTTTCTGGGATAAAGTAGTGTGCCTATGTCTTATCACCTGTAATGATTCTGAACAGGAACTCGTTTCCCTCTCACATGTACTGTATAAAATGATCAAAGGCTGATTCTTCTATTCTTCCACTCTTGTGATTCTAGGTCGGGATTTTCAGCTCTGATATCGCAAACACTTTTCAGTAACCCAACACATTATGGAACATGTGAGAAGCCTAGGCATGACCAATAAATCCATTCATGCCAGAGATCAATGTGTATTTCCAATAGGGAACACATTATCAATACAGATCTGTCTGAACGCATCAGTCATAATGCTGACATTCCTTTCATAATTTTACACAGCAATAAATGTAGTTTCTTATGATGATTTTGTTTCACCCAGTATACTATCTTTTTAAAAAAAATGGCCAAATTTGCTTTTGGAGCAGCATTCCTTGTAGATTGTATGTATTTGTGCTGAAATTTCATTTTATTAATTTTTGCTTAGCTTCTCATTTTTATATCTTAATTTGTTTGTAATTGATTTTTTGTTTTTGTGATGTATAGTTTTTCAATATAAGAATTAGTGTGTTGTAAGTAATTTTTTGAAATAAATATACTTATTTCTTAACAAAATACTTTTTTCTATGCTTTTGTTAGAAACTTACTGCTAATTGCTTATGTTTTTTTTCTATTTATTTATAAATTAGGAAATTTTCCAAATTATATGTTAAAATTGTGGTTTGATTTTTTTTTTTTTTTTTTTAGATCTTGTAAACATACTTTGTATAGCATCTAAGGTTAGTGTCAATTTTATTATTTTCATGTGTATTTTTTTTAAATATATTTATGAAAAAATCTTTATTGAAGAAAATTAATCCACTGATAAACCTATTCTACTACAAAAAATGTCTTATTTTCCCTTTTACATATGCTATTTCATTTTAATGCACTAGTAGAGAATTTAGTTTAAATTTCTTAACAACAGTTCTCAAGGAATTGTAGTTGTTTAGAAGAAAATAGTGTTTTTTTTATTTCATAGGCTAAGATGTAAAAACAAAACTGGAGGGAGTTATAAAAAAAGTCTTAGATAGTGCTTTTCTAGGTGGAAATTCTGTGGTATCCATTTTTTTTCTTCATACGCAAGTGTAGAGGTAATCTTTCTATGTTTAATCCACCAAGAGGCATTACCGATTTCTTCTTAAAAACAGTTATGCTGGTGCTTGGTGTTTTTTCCCCCCTTATGTTGGCTGATTTAGGAGAACAGCTTATATTTGTGAAATCTTGTTTCTTACTCAGGAAAAATTCCCTAGAAATGTCATAATGTTTAACACAGTTTACAATGACAGTCTTGTAGCGGTACCTAAATAAAAAAAAACAATACTTAGACATCATGCGAAGACGATCGTCTTGGCGTGATCGATAAAGTACTGGTGTTCGGATCGGAAGGTTCCCGGTTCGAATCTATACCTACATTGGTGACCCTGGACTGAAGTAAGAAAACGCAACTTTCTGAACTGTCGTGGCGCCATCTACCGCAAGAAAATAGATAAAAAAATAAGAAGAGAGAGTAAAAAAAATAATAAATAAGAGAAGAAAAATATAAATAAATAAAACATATACTCTCTCCGAAACAAACGATAGATCATCTTTCTCTCATATCAGCAAGAAAATAAATAAGAATAAAAATAAATAATAATGAGAGAGAGAGAGAATAAAATAAATAAATAAAAACAATGCTCTCCAAAAACAAAAACGAACGGGAAAAAATCGTTCGCCTATCCACCTCACTGGTGGGAGAGTAGTGTAGCGGTACCTAAATAAAAAAAACCAATACTTAGACATCACGCGAAGACGATCGTCTTGGCGTGATCGATAAAGTACTGGTGTTCGGATCGGAAGGTGCCCGGTTCGAATCTATTCCTACAGTCTCTTAGAAAAATCAAGTGTATGAGTGGTTTTCTTACTTCAAATAAGGTGAAATATCAATTAATGAAAAGTCTTGTTCCAGGTGTTCTTGAACTTCAATGAATTAAAATGCCAAGAATTCATCCACTTGTTCTTGACCACTGATGGTGGTTTGAAGGAAAGATGGGGAAGTTATCTCTTCTTCAATATGTCTATAGTTCAGCTCAGAATCCAGAGCTCCATTCAATGAATTTTAGTGGGAGATTTAGGAATGAGAAGAGTCACTAAAATTTGTGCC
Organism: Trichonephila clavipes; assembly: GCA_019973935.1. Lineage (NCBI taxonomy): Eukaryota > Metazoa > Arthropoda > Arachnida > Araneae > Nephilidae > Trichonephila > Trichonephila clavipes. The sequence goes on from BMAU01013744.1 coordinate 1,213,391, forward strand.
TCAGACTCTGATTAACCACTGAAAAGAGCACCAGCATTACATCAGTTTGTGTAGATTCCTTTGTCCTATGCCTCTCGCGGTTCTGACCCTGTTCTGTGAGGTGTCTTTATTTTAATTTTTTTTAGCTCCCGCACAAATGAGAAACATGAACAGATCAAGAGTTGATGGTGTAGAAAAGATGATAATCAAAACGAGGTAGTGGTTGTTAGTCCTCAAAACAGATGAGTTAGAAAAACTATTTGTTTCCAAAAGTGGAATCTATCAGGTTGGACAAATGTATTAAGCCTAGTGAAGAGTATTTTGAAAATGATAAAGTTGTTTTATGAAAAAAAAATGGATACACTATTTTTAAAAAATAAAAATTGGTGTTATTTACCCAATCTTAATAAGTCTTGATTTATTTATATGTTAAGCAATAATTTTTCAGTTATAAATACACAGAGTTTATGAAATGATATATTGGATTTCAATACTGGAATAAATAATTCACTTTTTGAAGCTCAGGCTATTACATTTAAGCAATACTTTCCTCTTAAGAAATAAGTTTTATTTGAAAGAAAGAAGATTTTATTAAGGTGTCTTACATTATTTTTCTCATGCTTTGAAAAGAATGTCTTTCATAAGTCTTGCATTTAAAATGTTTTCTGTTTTTGATTTGTTTGTATTGAACTTTAGTTTAAGTGAAACAATTTTTTTTGTGCGTGTTAGTATGAATGAGAGAGTCCTTCTCCTGCAGTTTGTATTTCCTGTTTACAAGATTCTGAACTACTTATGAAAGATAGAAATCCCATTAAAAATATTTGTCCCTCATACATATGCTTGTGTAGCAAGATTATTATCTGTTATTTAGGTGCAATGAAATAAAAACGGCAAGTGAAGTTCTTGTTAATTTTATGAAAAGAATTTCATTAGGTGAATTTAACTTCGGATATTTTACTTGTAAAACATTTGACTTCTTATAATTGCATAGAAAAAAAATAATATTCAAATAATATATTTAAAAAAATAATATTCAATGAAAATATAATATGTATTACTGTTGAATATTGTTGAGATATTCTCATTTTGGAATTTGAGCATATGGTTGCCTTAGATCTATATAATGAGCTTTCTTGCTTGGTTTTGTACATTTCAAATTGGTTCCTGAATTAGTAAAAGGTAATTGTTATCAAATGTTATAAGGGCATTTATTTTTAAAAAAACTAATCCTGGGATTAAGTGTAATATAGGATTGTTTGTATATTTTTTTTGTTGATAAACAGGTGATTTTTTAAAAATATTTTGCTGCTAAATATTTTTCAGTTCAAAAATAATTTTATTATCATATCTAGATGATGCGTACAATCGTGATGGTCAGGATTTTTTTCTGGCCTTAAAGAACTATTAGCTAAGTCAGATGCTGTAATTAATTTTGTATATCAGGGCTTATGACTATCTATTTTTGTGCATAAAACTTATTATTCCAGTTTTTAACATTGTTTAATGTGAATATATTTTAATTATCCTGTGTCAAATCAATCTTCATTTATTTTTTTTAAAACTGTAATTAAAGTATAAAAGTCATGACTTTTAAAAATTATCAGCTTTAAAACTGGGGAATTGAATATTATCAGTTTCAACACATAAAAGTGAGAAGTAATTAAAAATTTTATAGAAATTTGAAAATTTATTATAAAAATTTATATTTTATTTGTATAAGCAATTCCAAACTTAAAATACTGGAACTTATTGTTTTGAATTATGTATGTACTTGCCGACAATGAAATCAGTGCACTAAGAAAGAAACAACTGACAATTTTGAAGTTGCGCAAAATGAGTAGTGAGGTCTGGTATGCAAACAATCTAAATTTGGTGTAAATGACCTTGACCAACATGAAGTAAATTACACTATTCAGCTAACAAAATTTATATAAGCTAACATATAATGAAAGATTCATGATTGTAGAAGGCAGATTAAACTGATAGTATGCCAGTTAGAGGTAAAAGAAACATTTCACTCTAAACTGAGTTTGAGATGGTCAATATCATTGGCCAGGAGACAGCAAAAGGGGTCGATCTGACTGTTGCAGAGTTACTTGATCATTCTTACTGTACAATTAGGTGTTAGGAGCAGTGGACACATGATGGTATCTATGCATATGTACCATATCTAAAGGGCTGATGAAGACAGTCAAAAGATTGTATACCAATTGCTCTTTGGTCCTTTCAGGGCCGATCCTAGCAGGTGAGCAGCAGGCGGCCGCCCATAATTCTATCAATGAAGCAAACATTTTGTTACGAATTTCTCAAAATAAGATTTTTAATATGCTGAATTTTAAATAAGTATTGAAAGCTCAAAATAAGTCTCGATTTTTTGATAGCATAGTTTAAAATGTTAATGCACAATGTATTGGTCCATTGTCCATTAATATCTACTCTTTATGCACATTCTTTGTTTGATAGTAAAATTCGTGGCAGAGCCGATAATATCGCAATAAAAGGTTTTTTTCTTATCAGCAGCACTGGCAGCACACTGAAGATCAATGCTTAACAAAAGCATCTCAAAAATGACTTTTGTGAAAGTTACTTTACCAAAATATCTAATATGGTTAATATAACCCAAGACATAGGAGTGTTTAAATTCAATATTCCTTTTGGGGAAATTAAAAGTTTTCAATTTAATAATAGCCTTACAATTTAGAAAAACAAAATAGAAGAAAGAAGTGATTTTTTGTGTCCATGCTTTTACAATACATAAGCAATACCCATTTTCCTTTTTAGTATAAGTGTTGCACCTCTGTTAAAAGGTAGTTTTGTGTAGTTTTATTTAGTATTAAGTTATTTGAGAAGAAAATCTTGCAGTTTCTTTTGATTAAATGATTTTCACAACAAAGCTTGTTTGAAAAACACTTCAATATTCACATAGCATTATTAATGTTAGTGAAGTTCTTAGTTTTATTTTATGTTGTAAGTACTTATTGGTATTTTTAAAAAAATGTGAGTATTATGCATTTTTTTTAAAAGCTCCAAATGTAATAAGATATTATATAATTAAGTAGGAGAATCAAGAGCTTCACAACATAGCACTGAAAAACAGAAATAAAAGAAACAATGTATTAAAACTAATCATGATCTATATTTAGCTGCCCACTTATATGCGTGCTCCATTTTTTCGTTGAATATAGGGTTTCTTTCCCGAGAGCTTGGGAAATCATAAGATTTTCATACTTTTTGCGTTCTCGAGAATGACACGGGGCTTATATAATCTGTTAGGTAGCTATTTCTGTCTTGACTGTAGATTTCTTCCTTGGATATAAATTTCAGCTCATCATATTGTGTTGATTTGGGATCATTAACCCCGAATTTCCTGAACAAAGGAATGTTCATTACCCCACCAGCGGGGTGAGAGAGTAATAAGATAATAAGTACAGCTTCTCCATCCTTCCTGCCTTTAGGGTTGGTGAATTTTTCCAGCTAGCCCTGGGAAACTATTTTTTTTGGATCAATTTCTATCCACTTTTGAGCTTTTTCAACTAAAAGTATTTAGTTAAAAGATTTACTTTTTGTAGCTTACGTAGCTTACCAGCACAACAATCTGATCAAAGTTCTGAGATCTTGGTTTATGTGAATAATGTAAATACTTATATTTTAAATTATTATTTATTTTTGAATCAGCAATTTGAAAAAAGGAACTGTTTAGGGATGAATATTTTTAAGCTATCTCGCAATTTTTCATATTTATTATTTTTCGTAACAAAACTTTGGTGTGATATTCTTACATTAATATTTATTTATATTTTTGTAACAATAATATATATAGCAATTCTATAAACAAGTAATCAGTTATACAAGCAAAAGCTCATAAATACAATACTTAATATTTTTAATGTACATAAAAGCGATGTTCCAGCAGAAAAAAAATTTGAAGTATATGTATTAATATTTATTTCTTATTTAAACATAAGATAAATAATTGATTCAACTTTGACTAATTTTGAAATACATGTGTGAATCGGTAAATGAGCATTAATTTTAGTAGTTACTTTTTAAATGGGAATTTTTTTTTGAGATTTTTAATTTGCAAAATCTTTAATTGTAACATTTTTTCCATGTCATTAACAATTTTTGCTTTTAGTGCTAAAAGTGATGAATTTCATTAAAAAAAAACTTTTAATTTGGGGGAAAGATTTTTCATCTGTGTATATGATAAAGATGAAAATAAAAAATCGAGGTGGTAACAGCATCTACAAAATAAAAATAATTTGTATTAAATAAATATATCACACCAAGTAAACTATTTTGTATTTAAATTTGTAATAATTTCTTTGTTCAAAATTATTATTTATACCTGCGAAATATTTCTGTCTGCAGATTTCGTTTCTAACTTTTCTAACTATATTTGAAAATTATTTATCAAAACATCTGAGGATTTCATTGGAGAACAAAGGCAGTTTTTAAAATTTCTGTCTGCCTAACATAATTATACTAATTTTGCAAGAAGCATGGAGAAAAATATATTTTATCCACTATTTACTCTTTTAAACCGTTTTCAGTTTTATTAATAGTTATATGACATACATTTTTTCAAGTTTAAATAGAAATACAAACGTTTAAAACTCTGAAAATTTAAAAGTCGAAGCTGAATCGAAAATTGAAGGGAAAACAATGGTATTTTCCTTATTTTATACAATTATTATTAATATTGTTCCAAAATAACTTGTTTTTAGATTTTTTGAAATTTTGATACATCTGAGGAATCTCGGGAACAACAACAATCACACTCCTAGGATATTCCAGAAATGGAAAAAACCGGGAAATCAGAAAACCTAGTTGAAGAGTAATTTCGTATAATTTAATCCACGTAGCCCCTTAACGTGTTCACTATTTTCTCTTTGTTGGCAGGATTTATCTATCTGATGGTTCTTTATAACACCTCTTGTGTGTATCACGTTTAAGGCAGAATTGATGAAACCGTGTTGAATTGTAAAAATTGGCTTGATACATTGATTCATATATTAAGTAACAAAATTGTCTACTATTGTCTTCTTTGAAATACGGTTAAAACATTCTTTTTTCCCCTTTACTCGTTACAATAAGGATTTCAGATATATTTATTTATACAACAGGTTTAAATACTTTTTTAGAATAATTTGAAAACTTTCCCCCCACATTTAGAAATTGACTATAGATATGTTGGAAATAAATCTCATTAAGTCAGGTTTTTTTTTTAATCAATTCAACATATTTCAGGTGCACCCTGTGGTGTTTAGGTTTAAGAATTTGTTTTCCATATTTAAAGATAATTTTCAATAAAAATGAATTTCTAATAAAAGAATATTTAGAATTATATTTCTGGTTTTATTATTTTTACTTTTCCTTGTATGTTAAAAGTAAAGGGACATTTGAAACCATGAAAGATCTCTTTAAAGGAGTAGAGGTGTGAAGAAAACAATATATATTTTTGTAAATTTCTAGTGGATTTTTTTACTAAAGATTTTCAACCTATAAATATCTCACAAACGCACCTGTAATATTATCAGTTATAATCTGTTCACACTAAACAAACACTAAATCAATAATGTCACGCCCGTTGAAGGAAATGAAATTGCAAGATTATCATCAATCAGTCCCATTCCCAGTAGAGCCGAAGAGTGTACTTGGCTTAACATTTTTACAAAAAATATTGATTTATTAGTAGAACATGGTCCCAAACAAGTAGCAAATTTTAAATTTATGGTCGATGAGAATGGTGGAAAATTTATCTGTTCATTTTTCAACAAAATTTAAGTGAATGGAAAGAAAATTAATTGCCTGCGTGTGACTTTGCTATTCCATAAAACTAAATATTATTTTTTTTTGCATGTAACCTGTTTAGTAAAGATATTTTTTACAACTTAGTTTATAAGTACTGGCTTTTTTTATTGGTATAATTGTTCAGATAACCGTAATAATCATGAAAATACTCTAAAACATGTAACTCTATATTGTGAGGCGAATTAAAGATGAGGCTGGAAAAGAATTGTATTATTGATGTGGTACAAAATGTTTACAAACGAGAGAAAAAGCTATAGTGTGTCATCATTGAAAGAATGATTGCAATTGTACAATTTTTAGCAAGTCAAAATTTGACATTCAGAGAAACTGCTAGTAATACAATGTTGTGTCATAGAAATAAGGATTATTTTAAGGCAGTCGAGATGCTGGCTAAATTTGATCCAGTTATTTCCGAACATTTTAATAATGTCAGTAAATATGAAGATAAAAACAGGTATTCCACACTACTTAAGCCACATTTTCAAAATGAAACCGTTAATATTTTAGTCGAATCTATTTGTAACGAGAAAAAAAAATATTACACTATAATTCTCTTTTCTTCGTCAGATATTAGTCATACAGAACACATAACGCATGTAATTAGATGTGTGAATACTACTGATGGTAAAATAGAGGTATTTTAGAATTTTTTTCCTATGATTTTCTCCAGTGACTAATACCACTGAAGAAGGTATGCGCAATTTTCTCGTAGAGCAACTCTGTTATGTATTCTGCAAGTCAAAGTTAAAGATATACAGGGTCAAGCCTACGACAAGATCGAACATGAAGGAGAAAAATATAAGGCTTCAAAAAAGATTCTCGATATAAATTCTAGAGTATTATACACTGAAGAGCCAAAAAAAAAAAAAAAAAAAAAAAACTGGTAAACTCCTGTCTAATATCGTGTAGGGCACCCACGAGCACGCAGAAGTGCCGTAACCTGACATGGCATGCATTCGATTAATGTCTGAAGTAGTACTCGAGTTCATTGACACCATGACTCCTTCAGGGCTGTCCATAAATTAGTAAGAGTGGATGGAGATCTCTTCTGAACAGCACGTTGCAAGGCATCCGAGATATGTTCAATAATGTTCATGTCTGGGAATTTTGCTGGTCAGTGAAAGTGTCTAAATTCAGAAGAGTGCTCCTGGAGCTACTCTGTAGCAATTCTGGACGTGTGGGGTGTCGCATTGTCCTGCTGAAATTTCCCAAGTTCACCGGAATGCACAATGGACATGAATGGGTGCAGTTGATCAGACAGGATGCTTATGTACCTGTCAGAATTGTACTTAGATGTATCAGGGGTCCCATATTATGCCAACTGCACATGCCCCATACCATCACAGTGCCTCCACCCTGTTGACATGTAGGTTCCGTTAGTGAAATGGTCATAGGGAAAATCCAAATTTCAGCGCTACCTCGGAGGTGCTATGTTCCATCTCTCGTGCGCCGATTATAACACCACGTTCAAACTCACTTAAATCTTAATAACCTGCCATTGTAGCAGCAGTAACCTATCTAACAACTGTGCCAGACACTCTTTGTCTTTTATAGGCTTTGCCGACCGCAGCGCCGTACTCTGATTAGTTCCATATCTGTTTATTTGCATACGCATGCCTGTACCAGTTTTTTTTTTGGCTGTTCAGTGTACTTGCCATAAGCAGCTCATCTGTAATGTCGCTGACAGCTCCAATGGTGAATTTTCTGGTTTTCTTGATACGGTACAAGAGGTATATAATTACTTCGAGTCCCTATATCGATGAGATTTACTAAAAAACATGTGAAAAATCTAATTGTAAAATCGTTAAGGCAAATAAGGCGGGAAAGTCGTATCGATGATATTACACTCTATAACAAAAAAAAAAAAAACGACGCACCAAGAAGAAGCTGCCTGATTGCAATGAAATTTCGTATGCGAAGACATTTGTACCGAACATGCAAATGATTAAAATTTGGTGTCCAACGAAAATGAATAGCGGGAGCTACAGCGCACCGTAACTGCGCTTTCAGCAATTGTCTATAAGAAGCGATTTTCAATATTAATGTCAAAATTTCTGTTACATTGCGTTTTAGGATACCTTCCAACGACCGAAAAAAGTGATTGCCGCATGTTTCGAGCTCATTACGAGCAACTGTCCGAGTTTGATAGAGGTCGTATCATTGGATTGAAATAGGCAAGTTAGGCAAATCGGAGAATCTCTCGTCATATGGGTCGAAGCGATGTGGACATTAAAAGATGCTGACAAGAATGGGTGGGCAGTGGCAGATTTCAGCGTCATGATGGTAGCGGTCGACCTAGCAGGTCCTAGTAGTCGACAGTAGATCGGGAGGACAGATTGATTGTCAGATAAACTGTCACAGTGCCTGATTCAACGTTATCAACCATCAGACATGCGACCCACACGTGAGTGTCCACCATAACTATTCACAAACCTCTGATAGAGTGAAATTTATGCTCGTACCAACCACTATGCCACCTGCCACTTACGCCTTTATACTGCTGAACCAGATTACGGTGGTGCTTGGCTCGATCAGGTTGAAATCAAGCTGACTGGGGACGTAGAGTGTTCAGCGATGAATTTCGCTTTCAACTGTGTCCTGACAATCATCGAAAGCGTGTCTGGAGACACCCAGGGCAGCGTGCCTTATTGCATGCCACACAGGCCTCAACCAGGAGTTATGGTCTGGGGTGCCAATTCTTTTGACAGCCGGACCTCTTTGGTCTTCATTAGAGGCACACTTACAGCTCAACGGTGCGTCGACGACATTCTGAGAACTGTTTTGCTACCGTCTCTTTTGCAGTACCTTGGCTTTATTTTTCAGAAGATTAGGCCAGACTACATGCGGCAAGTGCTTCTATGAGCTGCCTTACAGCTTGTCAAACACTTCCTTGGCCAGCCAGATCACTCTTCAATGGAGCATGATTGGGATATAATGGGAAGGCGACTTCATTAACCAGGGAATGTTGATAACCTTGCCCAATGATTGGAGCAAATTTGGCAAGAAATACCGCAGGAGACCATCTGGGTGCTTTATCACTCTATGCCACGTCGTGTGGCAGCATGCATCCAGGCTAGAGATGGGTCAACACCTTATTGAGCTCGTTACTTTGTAATTACGTAACTGAAATAAATCATTCAATTTGTCTGAAATTTTAATCATTTTCTATTCCGTACATAGTCTTTCTACCCACCAATTTTTGTCTTTGTCGGACAACTCGTTCTTGGTGTTTTTTTTTTTTTTTTTTTTGTTATAGAGTAAAGATCTCTAAAACGAAACCTCAAACACATTATTACCGCATTAAATGCCTTAATTGAAGTTACCACCAGAGATACGAAAAAAATTGGGTGTTGAATGAATAATTAAATCTTGAAATGTTTCAATTTTTGTATTCAGTTTTAATTTGGCATGATTTACTATCAATAATTGATGCATTGAGTAAAATGCTCATCAAAATCCTAAATTAAACATCGCGGAATACATTGAAGACTCAGATAAACTTTAAAATATTTAGTTTCTCGAAGATCTGACGATAATTTTTTAAAATATTTGTCGATTCAGCAACAATACTTGGTAGAGATTTAAGTATTGATTCTGAATTTCCCATCTCAAAGCTCAGGAAAAAGATCCATTTATTTGTTTACGAGGGCAGTGATGAACCAGTTTCCAATCCCTTCCAGAACTTCAAGACTGATTTCTACACTGCTGGCCACACAAAATGCAACACCCTGAAGGAAGCAGGCAAGCCACACACATGTGAAATTTACATCATGTGTTAGTGGCCATGAAATATGCAAATCCTTTTCATTATAGGATAGACGCACATAGATGACCGTAACGCCATACACAAGGGATATAAAAGGGGAGAACAAATTGGCGATTTGAATCACGGCCTTTTGTGTGTGTGTGTGTGTAAATTGTTTACCTATGCCTTGTGGAAGATAATAGAATTTTTTGACCAAGTTTCTGAATTCAACCGAGGAAAAATAGTTGTCTATAGGAATTGCGGTTTATCCTTCAGAGAAATCGGTCAATGATGCGGATCTCAATGCTGGATGCAAGAGGAAACGATGGGCTGATCACACGCACCTCGTTGCACCATTGCCCGTGATGACAGGCGGATTGCGAGCGTGGCAGCGATTGATCGCGCTTAGCACAACAGATTCATTCCGATACATAAGCACAACAGATTCAATCTGTTACACATCATTCAGTGTCCACTCGTACCAGTCGACGCCGTTGCAGCAGAGTGGAATGTCCGCAAACCATCCATTGCTTCGCTTACCCTTGACCCAACAAGGCGTTTGCACCGCCACTGGTACGATGGACAGGGACAACGAAATGGAACAACATTGTGTTTACTGACGAATCCCACTTCTGCCTGCAGCATCACAATGGTCGGATTCGAGTTTGGAGACACCACGGTGAGAGGCTGCTGAACTGTTGCGCTATGCATCGCCACGCTGGTCTTGCACCCGGTATCATGGTTTAAAGTTGTATTTGATTTCACTACCACACCCCTCTAGTACGCCTTGCCGGTACACTGAACAGCCAGTGCTACATCTATGAGGTGTTGGAGCCCGTGATCCTCCCTTACATTCAGCGCTTTCCATCAGCCATATTCCGACAAGATAATGTGTGGCCAGAGGCGGATTAAGGCAGTTGGAGGCCCCTGGCGGTAAAAATTTGAGCTTAATAATAGAAAAGAGTTGCACTTAAAATTATCAAAATAAAATGTATTGCTAATAGTAAAACTGAACGACTAACGAAAAATCTTAGCAGCTAATAAAAAAATTAAAAACACCATACTGAAGACCTTACAGTTTTGCTATACAACTTAATATCTCTTTGGAAAATTCATCAATTATTTTTATATTTATTTTGGCCAAAACATTTTGTGTGTGAGTGTTCTGTATATACTATGACCGTGTTGTTCAATTTGCCTTTTCTCCCGTACCACTTCTTAAATTATTTTTAACACGTTTTAAAACTGAAAAAGATCTTCTTTCACCTGCTGCATTCCATATCGGTATTGTTAACATTATTTTCAAAAGTATTTCTACATTAGGATTTTTCTTGTAATTCGATAAATTTCTAAGATTCAATATCGTCTTTGTAAGTTTCCTTTAATTTTTGTATAACTTTCTTTTTAATTTCATGTAATAATCTCTCGTCAAAAATACTATAAAGCGCTCTATAACAGTTTGATAAACCTCAGCTCTTCTGGATAGTTCTGCTCTTACCCTATCGCATATGACATAAAATGAATTCACTATGAAATTTTCCTTTCTTTCAAAAATTCATAACCGACTTCTTTACTTTCACCAATTTTTTTTTTTTTTACTGTAAGCTTGTCCAGCTTCTCTTGAAATGAAAATTCTGATAAATCAGTTGCTTCTTGTCCCATCTTTCCAAATTAACTTCTGAAATTTTCAATTTAATTTTCTAGAGATTTTAGTAAGCTTTTAATTGTTCACGCTCAACTTATTGCAATGATTTGCTAGTAGCATTTATTCTGGAATATGGTATTCCCAATCATGGTCATCAGGGAAGTTTCATATTTTTCTATTTGTTTCAAAAGGGAAGTAACCTCCAGTATTGCGGTCTTTTTTTCCTCATTCGTGTCACGGATTTCAGTCAGGACCGCTTTTATTGATCTTTACTTTGCTATTAAGGCCTAAATTCAACTAACTTGAAATAGTTTACTTTGAACTAGAAATATCATTTCATGTAACTTCATTTTATTTTATTAGTAAAATACACTGCTGGAAATAAAAATCCCATCATAAAAAAAAGAAAAAGATTTGTACTATATCGACGAAATTTGGTAGGCGTATTTATACATCTGAAATATGATTTTGATCCAAATTTTTCGTTAGGCACTTAAGTGTGACGCTAGTTATCCCCATCATCCACGTGAAGGAAGTGTGCTTTAAGCACACACTATAAAGTTCGTGAGTGTTATTTATCGTTGAGATTTGATGTTTAGTTCATAATAACTTTAAGACGATCAAGAAGTCATTACCCACAACTTGCTGAGTTTGAATGCGTTAGAATAATGAGCTAAAAAAGGTGGATTTTCTTGCCACGATATTACTGAAAGACTTGGAGGAATGTATCTACTTTGAATGATATTTGACAGCAGTGGTCCCGGGAAGGCACTACCTTAAGGTAACTATGATTCAATCATGCATTGATTACCACTGATATAGAAGATCGCGGTATTCACCATATGGCTGGAGAACGTAGTGCATCTACAGCAGAAATTACAGTTTTTCGGGCACCAGAGTGACATAGCGAACTGCAACAAATCAATCATTTGAGAAATAGCTCCCCGCCGCCCGTCCCTTTGCGTTCATACCATTACCTTTAAATCATTGTTATCTGTGACTTCAGTAAGGTCGTGCTAGAGATCATTGGAGAGGGGAGTGGTGATATGTTGTGTTCTGTTCAAATCTGTTTCTGTCTTGGTGCCAGTGATGCAGTGGCGTAACGGATAATGTTAGGGGTCCCCTGCAAAGTCAGGTTTGAGTCCCGAAGCCTTAATTTGTGTCAGCCAGGCCTTGGGGCCTTAGATGCGGGAGTTAAAGGGTGTACGTTACGCCACTGAAGTGATGGCTGCATACTGATTAGAAGAAGGCCAGGTCAGCGCATGCAAGCAATCTTTCTGTCGCTTAGGCACACTGGGCCTGCACCTACAGTTATTGTCTGGCGTGAGCAATTTTTATTGAGTGTAGGAGCACTCTCGAGGTTAATTCACACACACTGACTGAAAACTTGTACGTCAGTCTAGCGATTCAAGCTGTTGCACTGCGATTTATAAACATAATTCAAGAAGTGTTTTCCAACAGGACAACATGCTCCATCATACCCTGTTGCAACCCAACATGCTCTAAAGCAGTGCTCCGTAACCTTTTAACGCTGCGACCTGTCAACGTTTGATCATTTTACCGCGGCCCGCTGAGGGTGGCACACGTTGATTGTTTATATTTTAAATTGTTTTGATTTAACAATTTTAATTTGGTTACGTTTAAATATGCCTTCAGAATGAAATATAGTTACACCAAAAATGTGTGTGTGTGTAAAAGTGATTTAACGTGGAATATAAAGTGATTTCCGTGGAAAGTTGCGCAAATCCGAGAGAAATGCACCACTTTAAATAAAATAGCAATAGTTTAATGTTCTTTATGCTACCCGGCACCATTTGTTCCACGGACCGGGGGTTGCGGATCACTGCTCTATAGCAGCGATACTCAACCTGCGGCCTTAAGTGGCCCGATCATGGCCCATTGTTCTGAGAAATTCATTTATTTATGAAAATTCGGTGAGAAATCATATATAACAATTCTTCTATTTGCTGTCGATGTCGTATGGGTACGAATTAATATTTTTTTCTGATTAATGATAATAGACTACAGTGGACCATTTTATGAGTGGAACTAATTTTTAACTACCTTTCAAATCTTGCAAGCGAAAAGTATTAGAAGAAAATAGGTTGTTTCAAGACGATTGGGGGAATATGACTATTTTGTAGTGAAAAACAAGCATGGATCAGTAATTGTTTGATTTATCATGAAAGTGTTGTATTTAAAAAAATACCAATAAACAGGAATCATTCAATTACACTTTTCCTCGAGGATTTCTTTAAAGAGGTGATAAATAGGCTTTCTTGAATAATCTTTGCAACAGCAAAAAAGTGTTTTGTCAGTGGTAATGTCACAGCGGTAACAAAGGCACCCTATGAAATTTGTTATATAATTGGTAATCATATGGAAACCATTTACGTTTGCAAATATTGTGAGGGAGTGATTCTCTCTCTCTCTCTCTCTCTCAAATGCTTCCAATTTAAAAAATTCAGAGACAAAAATAAAAAACAAAACAAAAAAATAATAATTAAAAAAAAAGCAAAATAATAGTTTAAATATTTTGATCAAGTTTCTTTGTTATCTTGGGCTTAAAGCATTTCTTCCCACCCCTCCATTAATCCTCAAGTTGCGGCCCGCGTGAAATAGCCATCCTATGTATGCGGACCGGCAGAAAAAAAGGTTGAGTACCCCTGCTCTATAGGATGTCAATGTGTTACGTTGGCTTGCTAAATCACATCTTTTTCCGAGCAAGCACGGATGGGGTATCATTGGACTGCAATGACAGCTTCATCCACAACCAGAATTAAACAACCTTATATTGACCGACCAATAGCAACAGGCATGTAATTCCATCCCACAAACAGTTATCCGGTACCTGTACGACACATGGAATGTACATTTGCATGCTTGCACTTAAAATTGTGGTGGTTACACACTTTCACATTTGAAATGGCTGTACTCGCACTTATATTAATTAACCTGTCATCTTAAAACTTAAATCAACGAAATATGTTACCGATACAAATGTATTGCCGAAGTTTCATTAGTTGACAATATTTTTTTCTTGGGTGTTGGGATCTTTTTCTCCGTCAGTATAAAATGTACCCGAGAGTAATTAAGCTTGGCTGCGAACTTGTTTGACTTGAATAGTATTCATTTTATCGAGATAAAATTTGGGCAAAAACAAAAAAAAACACGTGTGAAAAATTTGTACAGTTTAAAACAATACAGATACACGGAAAAAATATGGCTGGAGCTGCTAAATGACACAAATACGGAGAAATCATCGAGTTTGCAATATAGGTTTAAGTTCTTTTCGGTGCACGTTGAACCCGCTTAATCCGCCTCTGCACGTGGCACGCAGTGTTCAAGAGTTTTTCTTTACCCATTATATAGAATTGCTTCCTTGGCCTGCTTGTTCTCCTGATCTGTCACCATATGAAAACGGGTGGTGCATTCTTGCACTACGACTGATACACCACCTGCTGCTACACCAGATCAACTTCGGCAAAATGGGACTGCTATACCCCAAGGATACATCCAAAGCCTCTTTGATTCTATGCCGAGGCACGGAGCAGTAGTTATAGCCAACAGTGGCTGCTGCACTAACTACTGATTTTATATCATCCACACTTCACAAGGGGCTATAATTTTAGTCGTTTGATCTTTGTATAACATGTTATTTGCTAAATAAATTTCACTGTGATATCTCTGATCCTTCTTGACGTTGCATTTTTTATGTGGCAAGCAAGTGTATTTTGCAATTCTTGATCACGTGATCCCTTCTGTAAATGAAAGATTTACCTCATTGTCTGAGGGCTGTTCAATATTCCGCTTTCTGGTTGAGTTTTACAATATTTCCAAGTGAGTGTATTTATAAAAGTCGCTCTATGAAGGTACGTGAGAGCTATTAGCGATGGACCTTGTAATTTTGAACCATGGTCAAGCGACGAAGACGACACCTGAGCTGAAACCCCCGTTTTCCTGACTTCCACACGACAAAAACGGAAGAACATTTTAGCCTCGACAGATTTAACGTGTATCGCTGCCCTACATGGCGGGTCTTTATTGGTACTAGGCTCGAACTCATGACATGTCTGCCATGATCCGATACCTTGACCACTGGGCTACTGCCACCTCATATTAAGCTACAGGTGCAGGAGGAAGGATGTATTGTGAAAAATATGGAGGATATACAGCTCTTTAATTAAATAACTTCATTTAAAGATATTTTTCCAGTTAAAAAACAACCAATTATGATATTATAAATTATAGTAAAAAATTATCTTATCCCCCTCCCCCAAATTTTGCTCTATTAATAAGAATTTTTTTTAAAAAAAATCTGACCTGGTTCTGTGGCTTCAAATGAAAGAATTTCAGTAAATTAAAAATTATTAAATTTACTTAAGAAATAATGACTCACAAGGCATTCAGATTTGCCCATCACCAGACTTGTCATAGGACAAGTTCTATTTTTTAAACAATATTGAGTGGAACCGACAACACTACTTTCGAGAATAACTGCCTTTAGGAGTGGATCAAGACAGCGCTACTGCACCCAGTTAGATTCTTTTTAATGCTGTGCTATCGCCATCTGTTATCCAAAATATTATTTATTTTTGTGAATATATCTCATGATTATTTATCAAACCTCAGTTTAATCTGCAATTAATTTAGTTAATGAAAATAATTTATTGTATTATAAAATAAATATGACTGAAAAAGCCATTTTTTTTAGAATTATGTAAATTTCATTAAAATATCTACACTTTTGCTTCGCATGAAGAAAAATTAAAGCATAAAATATTAGAAATATAACCTTAATTTATATATAACATTCAAATTAATTCACCTAGATTTAAATTCTATTTTTTTTCAAAAGAATTAGGCAATATGTCAACTTATCAAGTAATTTTTTAAAAGTATCCTTTAAGAATAACTCTTAAGGATACTTTAAAAAATATAATATATATATATTAACACATATAGTAATACAATATAATATAAATACATACATAACTATTTTTTTTTCAACACGCACATAATGATATATTGAGATAAAATATAATCACCAGAATATCATATTTTAATTGCATATCTATGCCAGTAGTTAAATGTGTATGACTTAAAAGAATAAAGAATCACAAATTTTAATTGCATATCTATGCCAGTAGTTAAATGTGTATGACTTAAAAGAATAAAGAATCACAAAAATGTAAATAAATTAATCTTATTTATTAACTAAACTAAGCACAGGAACCACCAGTTAAGAATTATTTATTTTGATTGTAATAAGTATGGTCAAAATTTGTATTGATGGATGTAATTTCTTGTGAATTTAACAGTAATCCTTCTTTAATATTGTTTATTTCTTCAGTAGTTGGATTTTTGAGTGTTCTGGCAGTGCATCTTTTTCTTCATGTAGAGAAAAATCCAAGTTATTTTTCAATCTTCTTTTTTATATTTATAGTCGAGGATTCCATTCTTTTAATTCTTTTATTATTGTGCTCCTTTTTGTTATAGAAAATATTTAATATACTATCTAGGTTCCTGTGAATTTTATTTTCTTCTGGTGTACACTCGTGTTCATCAATAAGAGCAAGAATTCTTTCAATTTTTCTGTTTTTGGATTCACAGCCATCATTATTAGCAGATTTAGAGCTACACGGTAAAACATCAAATGTTTCTTTTAAAATATAATTTTGATTTAAATAAATTTCTTGTATTTCTTCATTATGTGTATTATCATTTAAAAACATTTGGGCAACTTTATGAATGTGGTGCTTTCAAATATTTCTTCTTATTAAACTGTCTACGCAAGTGCATGTATAGGAATGAATACAAATTTTGCAGGCAATACATTTACTGTTACATAATCTATGGTATTCTTCTTCTTTCATGCATATTAAATAGTTGGAATGATTAGATTCAATTTTCCACTTGTTATCTGCTAATTTTTCAATTCTATTGCTTTGAATCTTTAGACTTAATCTGTGGCTATTCACAATTTTTGATAGTTTATCAGAGAAAATGGTGGTTTTTTTTTTTGTAATTGTTATTAAACATTGAAATATTAAGTCTCTTACAAGTTTTAAGAGACCATATATTGTAACATCTAATCTCTTGATATGTTTTCCATCAAAATAATGGTACTTAATTTTTTTATGAAGGGACTCCAAACACATGTTTGCATTTATGCCCAGGCCCTTTCTGTAACAATCGGTCCATTTTTCAGGTCTCTGAGCATAATTTTGCTATAAATATTTTCCAAATTCAGAAGTATCTGTGTCATTTAATAAGTCGTCTTTGAATTGCTTCATTAGGTTAGAAAATGTTTCTAAACATAGTTCTTCTTTCACTGCCTTTAATGCTTTATTAACAATTTTTGTCTTTTCAGGATTTTTAATTTTGTTTAAATTTTGGTGCCAGTTTCTTGTGACATGCCAAACACACAATAAGACATTTTTAACTGTGCTCATCACATAACTCCAAGCATTAAAAAAGGCTGGAGTATCATCGGTCATAAATGTTGTAATTTCGATTTTACCCACAGCATTTTTAATGGCACTAAAATAAATTCTGAATACATCTTCAAAACTTCTGTTGGAAAAACAAAATGCCACAGGTATTCCATTTTTATGTTCATCAACTACCAGAACTGTGTGTAAATTAAAATCATAGCTGTTTAGCCCATGTGTTCCATCAATACAAATTTTGTCCTTTCCATATTTTGTAATCATTTCTTTCTGAAAATCCGTCATGATTACGAGGACAAAGTCTTCCATCTTTTACACAATAGTCATTCCTTGATTGTCCCTGCTCTTTGAAAAAAACAATACAATTTTCTCCATTATTTTTCATTTCTGTAGCCCATAGCTTGACACTCACTGCATCAACTTCATGCCTTTTAACGTAACCATTAATATTGAAGTCTCTTTTAATATAATGGATATCCTTTTTTTTCAATAAGCATCTTTCTGCCACTGTCAACAGTAATTTCTTCTCTAATATCCTGCAAATTTTTTTTTTCACTAACACCGTCTTTTTAATCTTCCTGAAAATAAATAAACAAAACTAACAATAGTAACTAATAATAAAATTTAGAATAATGAAACTTTAATATAAATAAAATACTATACCAGCAATAGCTGTCCTATCGGACTCTAATAACCTTAAGTGCTCCAATTGAGTTTCATGATTTTGATGCTTCGGGAAATACTGCACTACTACATTTTCAGTACTCTAACTTTTATTACTGCTGGGCAACTAATTCCAATTTTGGCAGAGACCTGAGACTTGAAATTCTTGAGACCTTTCCCTTTTGGTTTGTATGTCCCACTTTGACAACAGTGATAATTCATCACTATGTCTCCATTTTTAAGTGTTTTACAACCTCGCCGTCTAACATATTTTGACATAATCTTGTTTTCTTCTTTTTCCATGTAACAAATTCTATAATGTTAATTAAAAGAATGTTTACATTTATTAGTATAAAATTATGCAAACTTCAGTAGAAAACATTTATACGTAAATGTATAAAATTCAGTCTACTACAGTGAAAATTTATAACCTAAATTTTTTTAAAATGCAACTATTCATACCACTGAAAGTATTAAATTGCTTCAAAATCTCTATTTTTCATCACACTGTTGGTGATCATGAATATTTTTAAATGCCTTTTCAAACAGAAAGGGCGAGTGAAGACTTGATTACAAAATGAGCAGATTAAGCCTCTGCTATGCACATTCATTTCAGAAAACAGTAAGTATGCAAAAATTGATTACAGAAAATTAAAAAACAGATTAACTAATTAAAATAACAAGAAATATAATAAAACAATTAACAAAAAAAACACAAGAAACCAAAAGTAAAAATTACTAAAAATGTAAATAAAATGCAAAAGCACTTCCGCAAAAATCGTTCGACTAATACAGGGATACAAAAATAGCAAGGCAATTCAATTATTTTAGTTTCCATATTTCATAACAGATGGCGCTAGCACTGCATTAAAAAAACTATCTGGGTGTGTTAGCGCTGTCTCGATCCACTCCTCAGCCGTTGTCGCTCCATATCTCACATAAAAATATTAACTGTAACTACTTTTGGTGTAATGTTCATCTACGGGAAAGTTCGATAGCAGGTATTTCAAAAAAATCTTCATTTGCTTACACAGAATCAACCATTATAACTCCATTTTTACTGCAGAAACTTTATTTGTCAAGCTTTAGATGATCTGGTGGAATTTAATGTAAATTTACTTGTTTTGTCGGATAGTCTTTCTGTTTTTTCTGCACTTCAAAATTTCTCGATCAAATCCCATAAGGTAATTCATAGACTTCCTAACAAAATTTACATGCTATCTAACTACGTTAATCAGTTAATTCTGCTTTGGATTCCGGGACACTCGAAAATTGTTTGGAATGAGCAGGCGGATGATCTCGCAAGATCGGTTACGGAGTCCAATGTTTACATTGACTGGATTGCTTCAGAAGACATTCATAAAAATATATATCGAAATAGAATTCAAAAAATGAATGAAACATTTTACTCAAGCAAATATTTTGAAAAATTGGGAAATATTCCGACCATTGATATCATTTCAAAGTGGACAGAGAATCGAAGAGAAGAAATCTTAAGCACTCGAATCTTCAGTAAAGTGATTATTACTCCAGGCCTTCTACATAGATTTAATTTACAGGATAATGCAATGTGTATTACATGTAATTGTATAAATGATTTGGATCACATTATATTAAATTGTATTAGATACACTAGGCATCGTAATAATCTCTGGTCTACTCTTGGTATTGATCCACATTCCACTATCACATTTAGAGATGTTTTGAAAAGAGCAATGAATAATGAATCAACTTTCAGAGTTTTTTTAAAGGGAATGAAATTTTTTAATATTTACTAACCTATTATGTGATTTCTCTTGTCTTGTCGAGGGATCATAGCCTGTGTTGCTCTATATCCCCTTCAACCAATCTACGGGAAAACATCGAAATTCAACTGGGTTTTTCAAACTTCTAATGCAAGTTTTTGAAGCTTTTTGTTTAACTATATGGATAGAAGATGATCTCTGTAGATTTCATATTGAGAATTTTATGTTATTTATTTCAATATCTTTGCTAAAATACCTTTTAAACTTTTTGGTTCATTTAGAGCAAGGTTTAGACAATTGCCTGCTTATCGCCTTTTTTGGCGACTAATGGAATATTTAATATCAAAACATCTATTATCATAACTGTATTGGTTTCTTTAATTTTTTTTATTTCTTTATTTATCAAATGAAAAGTAATGACAAATATTTCAGAAATTTTTTTAAATAATTGTGCATGGTAAATTTTATATAATTAAGGATATAATTAAGATACACTCACTGCATTTACTTATTTCTACATATAAAACTTCATTATAGTTATTGTATTACATTTTTTTCTTTATTTAACTAAAGAAAAATAATTATAAATATGTGAAAAATACTTTTTATTTACATTTTGTTAATTTTTGGCTAGCTTAAGATTAACCAGAATCTTTAATTTCTGAATTGTATGTACTTATTACACCATAATGGCCTTTTTATAGTGATTAGTATTGATAAATACATAGAAAATGCATTTAAGTATTTATATTTCTTTATTCTTACTCTACTGTTGAACTAGCTAGTGTATTTAATTCTGAATTGTTTGTCCACATCAAATCTAAATTCTTTCTTGTACTTAAAACACTAATGTTTGAAAATTTTTCATTATTTTAATTTTGTTTAATTTTATGCCAAAAAGAATTATTGCTAATTAAGATTAGCAATAATTTTTTATAGTTATTTAATCAGTATACTGAATTTATAACATGTATTGTATTTTATAAATTATATTTTTAGAAAAATATATGTATATTAATATCTTAATTTATATATGATTTGTAGATCATGTCGAGTGATTATATGAAATTAGAAACAACATCAAAGGCTAGATATGATGAAAAAATAACATGTTACTTGTGTATAGTAAAACGTTGTTTCCAATCTCTTTTGGAGACATTTGTATGTACCATGTGGAAAAAGAATGTATATATACAGGGGGAAGAGCAATTACAAAAGTTTAGATGCATTGAATTATGTATTCAGTAGGAAAGTAAACCCTCTTTCAGTATATAGAAATAATGTTTTAAACAATTGTATTTTAATTAGTAAAGTACAGGCTAGTCAACCTCTGAATATAAATACCTTTAATGCTGGATTCCAGCTTCCAGCAGTAGTTATTATACATGCATGGCTAGGCATGTACAGTACAGTCCCGATAATCCGAACAATATCGGACCGACCCCTGTTCGGATTACGTGATTGTTCGGATTAGCCGGAGTAACAGCGAAATCACTATTTGAACTGGGAGTACGGGTTATGTTGTACAATTTTTCATACTAAAGATTAGTGTTCTGTTCTGTAGTTTATTCCATTTTAAAATTTGTACCATAACTTGATGTACAGTGCGTGAATATTAAATAAAGAACTGTTTTGAATTAAGGTTTATACTGTTTTATATTGAAATATTCACCGATTTTTTCGTCCTTAAAATTATAAAAAAATTTTCCGCGGAGCCGTTCGGATTAACCGGATGTTCGGATTAGCGGGACTGTACTGTATTGTTTTTTCAAATTAATAAAATGAAAGGAATGGAGGGTTTATCTTTATTCCTGAATTTACATAGTAGGAATTTCAATATTTTATGAGATTCATTGTTTTCATAAAGTAGCTGTATGTTTTAAAAATAATTCTTCAATGTGTTCAATACCTTTTTTATAATAGTACATTTAAACTCTTGCTGTTCTTTGAAACTGTCCAATTCTACTTGTTTGCATGTATCTGTAATATTTAAAATTAGTATTCTTTCAGATTAGGAGAAGTTTGTTCTCATGTTGCATCATTTGTGATATCGACTGATAGATTTTTCATTGTCAAGTAATTGAATATGATGAAAATTATTGGAATTTATAAAAACCAATTCTTAATTTTTCAATAAATATATTTTGCCAGAAATTTAAAAAAATTATTTTTAACTTAGGCTTTAAAATTTTTTTCCCTGTATATTGTAATTCCAATATGTATATAATTTTGTACAGTCAAAATTCCCCCAAGAGGGGCTGCTAAAAGTGGAAATAACTGCAAAGTAGCAGGTTTGAGTCGTGATTATGAGGAGCACAGACTGGATAGTGTTAATGAACCAGCTCTCTGGTACTGCAATATAGTATCAGTAGTATGCATGTGATTAAATTCATTAGTTTTGTAATGCTTGCCTTAGTTTTTTGAAGTCTGTCAATAACGGATTCTTTATAAAAAGATTTAGATTTAATTTTACCAACTGGTTACTAAAATTTTATATGTACAACATATAAATAGATTTCTAGATATAAAATGAAATAAAATAAATGTATATATATATATATATATATATATATATATATATATATATATATATATATATATATATATATTGGGTCATCTTCATAAAAAAAATACGAAGATAAATACACTGTTAATCACAATAAATTTAGATTATACAATGTTAATTTTCAACCATTTTGAACAGTACAATGATACTTTTTGCATGTATTGGAATAGTATATTTTTTATTTGTATTTGAAATATAAAGTGCTTATATTTGCTGAGTCTGAATATTCACTTAACAGCAGACCTTCCCTTTTTGTTGTGAGTAGCCTTGCCTTTCCAATAGCCAAGGTTATTGGAAATTTAAAAAATTCCTTATTTATCATTATGTTGAACTACACAGTGTTTATTTACTATTTAAGCTACATATTTTTCTATTTGTACTTGTTTGAATTACATACTGTTCATTTGTAATTATTTAAATTACACAGAGCTTATTTTCACATACCTATACTATTAAAGAATTATTTGAAGAATTTTTAATTCAAATATAATGTGGCAATTATAAAATTAAATAATGATAATTGAAATATATACATTCATATGAATTCAAATTGTTAAATATTCAATTCTTTGAGTCAGTTATGATAAAAATAATTGTAACTCAATATAAAAAGCAAGAACTCTTACATATTAGCTTACATTTTATGTAATACTCTATGTGTAAAGTTAATATTTAAAACAATTTTTTTTTACTTTTTTAGAATTTAAAATTAAAAAGAATATAAATTTTCCATAATATTAATGGATTTATCCTGTTAAAATGACTCAATTAAAATTCCGTTTTAATAAAATTCGGATATATTACTAATAGAACAAGAACTGTTTGAACTATTAACAGATTCTGACAAGGGGAGGGCATGACTAAAGAAATTCATTTGGTGTAATAGTAGTACTCCTTTAGGGTGTTCAACCCTCAATGTAATTCCACCGAATGGCTAGTCAATTCAAAGAAATAGCCTTCGAAATTAATGCTTAGCTTTTATACAATTAAATTTTAAGTTTCTCCAGTCACGCAATGGCGTGATTGGCGAGGACACATGCTTTGTAATCAAGCGGACAGGGTTCAAATCGCGGGAGCAACTTTTTATTTTCTATTCATTTAACTATTTTTTAAAATTAAATAAATTTATTTATGAAAGGTTTATTAAATATTAAATGATAGTTTATGTATTTATTTTGTATTTTATAAAGTAAAAAAAATTAATGTTATTATATAAATTTTTATGTTTAAATTTTGTAAATATATTTTTATATTAATAAATAATATTTATAATAAATATGAAATGATATTTTACATAAAAATTAGTTACAAATAGTTTTATAATGTGAAATACAATATACCATAAATAAAATATTATGTATAATATTTTATAATAAATATAATAAAATATGTCTTTTATATGTGTTATTAATTTAATTATTATATATTTATGTAAAATATTTAATAAGTTTTTTTAAGTGAATTTATTTAATTTTAGGAATAACTAGTTTTAAACTAATTTTAATAATAACTAATTTTAAGTAATAAATTTATTTAATTTTTTTACTTTATAATATACAAAATAATTACATAAAATATCTTTTTTTTTTTAAATATCATTTAATGTTTAATAAATCTTTCATAAATAAATTTATTTAATTAAAAAAAATAAGTAAACGAATTGAAAATAAAAAGTTGCTCGCGCGATTCGAACCCTATGTGCTTGATTACGAAGCAGGTATCCTCCCAACCGCGCCATTATGTGACTGGAGAAAATTAATATTTAATCGTATAAAAGCTTAGCATGGAATCTCGAAGGCTAATTTCTCCGAATTGACTGGCCATTCGGCGGAATTACATTGAGGGTTGAACATCCTAAGGTCTTGGAGGCCAATTCACAGGTCAAAAACGTGAAATTAGGCGGTCACCAAACTTGTCTTTCAATAAATCGATTGTGGCACGAGCTGTGTGACATGTTGCGCCGTCCTGTTGGAACCACAGATCCTGGACATCATGATTGTTCTATTCAGGAATGAAAAAGTTAGTAATCATGGCTCTATACCGATCACCATTGACTGTAACGTTGTGGCCTTCATCGTTTTTGAAGAAGTACGGACCAATGATTCCACCAGCCCATAAAGCGGACCAAACAGTCAGTTTTTTTGGATGTAACGGTGTTTCGACATACACTTGTGGATTAGCTTCACTCCAAATGCGGCAGTTTTGTTTGTTGACGTAGCCATTCAACCAGAAGTGCGCTTCATCGCTAAACAAAATTCGCTTATGAAAATCGGGAACAACGGCAATCTCGTTTTGGGCCCATTCGACGAATCTACGCCTTGCTTGATGATCGTTTTGATGAATTGCCAAACCAAACTGAGAATAAATCACTTGACAGCTGTTAAATCGGTCGCCATCTTGGAAAGTAATGCCAACTTAAACTTCTATACCTGGTAAAAAAACACCCTTTATATAGAGAGAGCTTCTTTCCTGAAGCTCTCTCTATATGCAGGCATGACCAATTGATTGACAGGTTTTTATCATGATATATAACGTTTTATATGCCGCAAAAACAAAGGGAGATTTATATGTGTCATTTGGGAACGGCAATCTCGTTTTGGGCCCATTCGACGAATCTACGCCTTGCTTGATCATATTTAAAATGTAATGCCACAAGATTATCTTTCGAATAAAAAAAAATTCATGTCAATCGAATGATACATCGTTGTTTTATTGCAATTTAAAGTTCTATACCTCTAAAAAAAACACCCTTTATAAATATTAATCAGTCAAAAAATTCGTACAGCAATTTTAATTTAGAATAAATTGAAAACAAATCAGTTGATATTCTTCAGTTAAATAAATATGCAAATTAGTACAATTACTTGGATTACTTTACAATATTAATAAAATTTGAACATACCAAGTAAGTGAGCATTCTGCACTTCCCTACATTTCATCCTCCATACAGGGGAATATTTACGGGACATATAATTAGGATGCCTTCAGTTCTCTACAAAGAAGTTTAATTCTTTTAATAATTGACAATACTTAATTCATGAGATTTATATTAATAATATAGAGAAAAATAAAGAGCTCACACAAAGTCTTAGCTAAAATTATCCGTTCAATTTGTAAATCATCTCAATCATAAAACAATATGTTATAATTCATATAACATATAGCATTTATTTTTTCAGCCCAACTGATTCAATGTAACTTAAAATTTTAAAATTAGTCTAACAAAACTTGTGTATCTAGATATAATTTTGATTTCTACGTTACGTAATTACACCCACTATGTAACAAAAAACAATTGAATTCACACAAAAAATATTCGTATATAATAGCAGAAACAGGTTATATTTTTTTAAATTAATATATGTCTAATAAATACAAACATAAGTGCTTGTGTAAATAATATAAATAAAATTATTCGAGAACTGTTTCATATTGTTGTGAAAACTGTCGCCAAAATTGCTGCCAAGGTTACCATAAATAAGAATCGAGCAATGTTTGTATCAAAATACATGGGATTGTTTCGAAAAAGCACGACAAAATTTGAATAATATTTTAACACAAACCTATAATGAAATGCTTATAAATAAACACAGATTTAGATCTCGCTTACTATTTTTCGGTTGCAAAGTAGCCTCCCATTGTAGCCATGTAGATAGATTCATAGGACAGCGGTGAATTAAACGGTGATTTAAAAATTCGTAAAGAGGTACTCAGAAAAAAATCTAAATGGAAAAGAAAGAGTTCCAAGTTTGTTCTTTCTCATGCTACTCATTTGAAAGACTAAAAAAATTTTCTAAAGAAATGTAAGGAAAATTAATTGGTGTGGTGTGGTAGTTAGGAGAGGGGGGTGCCAGCTCAGGTGTCGTCCACGTCACTTGACCATGGTTCAAAATTACGTGGTCCGTCGCCAAAAGCCCTTGTGTAGCTGAACAGTGCGACGTTAATATTCACTCAATCAATCAGTAAGGAAAATTAAAATTACTTTACCGATTAAGTATGTATACAAAACAATGATGTTTTGCTGAAACCGGATGAAGATGAGGGTTCCAATGACTGCAGCGCCCCTATAGTAACCTTTACGGTAGAACTTGTCCATGGAATCTGAAATCTCTTAAAAAATTGATTTCACTGAAACTATTGACAAATTTGTGTGCTTCTCAGAAAGCCCAAAAAGTTATTTATAGTTAATTATTAGGTAGAAAAACTGATTTATATATACTTTTCGTTTCACGAGATTTATTCTTTGGTACTTTTTTTATTACATAATATTTTCTGAGTAAATACTGCTGTTTCGCATTTCTAGTTATAAAGTATCTATTTTTGTTTGCTTATGATTTTGTTAAAGTATTTTGTCATTGTTATAACCTATTAGCTGGCCAAAAAATAAAATTTTACTCTTGAAATTTAATTTGCATTTTTGTTAATGCTTTACTTTTTACTCTTGTACATGAGTTTATCACGTTAAGTATTAGTAAAAATCTGAAAATTCTCTCGAGGGGTGGCACATTAGGTCTTTGCATGACACCCTAAGATCGGCCCTGAGTCCTTGAATGATCTATTCCACTTTAAAGGAACTCTGTTTGTCCACAGACCGTTTCTAGAGGTCTTGTAGAAATTGTCTTTATGTGTTATGTGTCTTGTCGTCTTTATGTGTACTGCCTTTAATACTGGAACATTGTCCATTCTGTTTAATGTGGTGCCAAACTGGAGTGTATTGCTCATCTTTTTAGTATTTGCATTAAATTTAATTTTTGAAGTAAAACTTCTTTACGCACCCTTGACTTTTTCAACATTTTTCGTAACGCTCTCGTCATTCACCAGCTTACTCCCCAAGTAAGCTGGTGAATGCGTGACGAGAGTGTTACGAAAAGTGTGATCGGGTGAGGCGAACGGAAGTTGAGATGGAGATGGAAAGTTAGTGATGATAGAAAGAGAGAGAGTTATGTTTCGTATTATTACCGTAGGGGCAAGAAAGATGAATTTCGCCGATTATTTGAGAAAAACGCCTTGACAGATCTTGTGGATACATATTTTGGCCCACAATTGCCAAATTTCGTGGACATAGGACCATATTTTGGTCATGTCGATTTTTACTCCGTACTTGGGAATTTTCGACGCCACTGGCGGCGGATCACAGGAAATAAGCAAAATTCAATCGCTAATAAAAAACAAACCGACATTGACTTCGGTTCGCGGTACGCACCATTCGAAAGGGCCTGTCGAGTACATTCCGAAAATATTAATTTCTAAGTTCTGGTCTCGAACCCGGGCCCATCGGTAGCAGGGTCCACACAACTCCGCAATTTACGGGAGTTTTCGCTCGAATAAAAAAACGGGTTCGACCGGTCGAGAGGCGCTCACGAACCAATTTTCTAAGTCCCAAGTCGAAAGGGCCCCCGTCCTGGAGCCCCGGGAAAAACGTTTTTTATTTTTTGGGGATCCGTAATTCCCATAATATAGAGACGATCGTAAATAAATGTTACGCATTTAGAATGGTCTCGTCGAGTATATTACAAAAATATTTTTTTAATACTCCAAACTGAGAAGGGAGGCCCCCCGACTTGGGGACCCTACTAACTCCCGAGTTTTCGCACGAAAAAAAAACCCCACGGGTACCCCTAATCGATGTGAGCATACGAATCGATTTTCTGAGCTGTGGTGTGAAAGGGGGCCCCTGGGATATACATTTTCTTTGAACGCTTTGTCAACAATAGGAAGAGCGATTCTTGATTTCATGAATGACAGAAAAAAATTGTCCATGGTTACTTTCAATTTCCAAAATCTCAGAAAACGTGTGCTGGGCTTGAGTGATCCCGTAATTGATTCAAGCAATATTTTGTTTCTATTAGAAATCTGGGCAAATGACGATGCAAATGTTGACATCCCGAATTTTAATTGTATTGCGAAACTTAAGCGTAAAAATGTTATCAGCAGGAGTGAGTGAATATTAACGTAGCACTGTTCAGCTACACGAGGACTTTCGGCGACGGACCACGTAATTTTGAACCATAATCAAGTGACGTGGACGACACCTGAGCTGGCACTCCCCTCTCCTAACTACCACACCATACCAACGGGAGGACGTTTGAGCTGTCCACAGATTTAACGTGCATCGCTGCCTTACATGGCGTGTCTTTAGTGGTACTGGGCTCGAATTCGTGATAAAGCCAGCCACGATCCGATACCTAGACCACTCGGCTACCGCGGCCATCAGTAGGAGTGGCAATTTATCAGAAATCAAATGACGCCTCGACTATAGTAACTTCGAACATGGGCATTTTATTACGATATATTCGTGAAATCGGTATTGGTCAATCATCAATTGGTGATATATGTGCTGCTCACTGTGTTTTGGACGATGGAACAAACATCATAATGGTAGTTGTTTACATTTCGCGCAATAGCACAGTTAATAAAATAAAGTTTTTATGTAAAAACTTATGATTTTTACAGTCGAGTAGGCTCTAAAGAATGAGGAGAAAACTATAATACGTTGCCACTAATTTTAGCAGGAGATTTCAATGTTAATTTCGTGTCCGAAGATGGACAAATCTTGGTAAATCTACAAGATAAATTAGAACTACAAATGAATAACCGAAATCACCGTACCACAAGACATGGAACAACAATCAATGCAGTTCTCTCTAGGTATCTTACTAATTTTCATTCGAAAACACGTGTATCTTATTTCTCATATCTTAAGGGGGACTTCCACTTGTACTGAAAACGTAATAACACTTTAGCACAATGAAATCACATTATATAGGTGTAAAACTTTTGCTGAGAACGTAAATTACTCACATAAATTCACCATGAAATGTAGAAATGTCATTTACTGTCTAGAGAATTTTAAAATTGCGAAAAATACGTAAATCTTTGCTTCTAGAATTTTCTGACGCCATGTTTGGCAAGTTTTAATATAATGGCTGTAGATGGCGCCACGTGTATGCATTCTAAGCACAAAGTTAAACTAACTTTGTTTTAGAAGAAAATTACGGCATAAGCTGCTTAGATACATATTAATAATACTATATTTTATGAAAAAGAATATTTTTCTACATAAATAATGACTAATCACTTCAAAAACGTTAATTCTGCTTTTTTCCATGAAAAAATGGGATCGCAAAGTAAAGAGAATATAAGGCAACCCTGTGGATGACGTCTTGAGACTACGTCATTGCATAGGGTTCTGTCTTACTCACCGTTACTTTCTAAAAATAGTTGGGGAAAGGGAGGGGGAAGATGACCAAATTGGGTAGCTCTTTCGAGCTTTGACTGAGGATTTTGAATCACTGGAATGTTATGACAAAATATCGCTTAATTCGTATTTCAAAAACTATGCGTGTTTTATGATAGTTCTAAGGAATTTTTTTTATATTTGTTATAAAAATAATTTTCAATATAAAAAGTGATATCTCTAGTACAAGGAAGAATTTTTTTCTTGATTTCTTATGAAATTGGCACTTCATAGTATTTCAATAATAATGTACAATGGATTTATACACTCCATTATATTACTATATAAATTTTAGTAACACCAAAAATTAAAAGATTGTTTTATTTAATATTATATTCTGAACTTCAGAATAATAAAATTTATTTTTTTATTAATGACAGAGCTGATGATTACTTTTTTCCCTCATTATTTTTCTAATTTATTGATAAAATTGTTTTTCTGTAATAATATACTTGAAACCTTATGTGAAAAAGTCTTTTTTACCCTTTCAGATTAAAATTTTGTATATCTTAAATTATTCTGAGTTAATTGTTATTCAAGTTATTGCTTTAAATACGAAATTGAGAATTTTTTCTACATTAAATAATATTTTTATCCTTACATGTGTTCTAACAGCTTATATATATATATATATATATATATATATATATATATATATATATATATATATATATATATATATATATATATATATATATATATATTATTAAAACCAAACATTGATAATCATGAAGTGAAAATACACTCAGGAACATTGAAAATAGCGACCCCCCAAAAAAAAGCATCGGATTGAAATGAAATTTAATACACATAATGACACAGATGAGAGATTCACTTGATCTAAAAAACAAGGCAATTAAACGAATACAGGATGTGCAACGACACAAATACTGGGCAACTTCAATAGCGCGTTGGACCACCTCCAGCTGCAATACATGCCGCCACACGGTCCGGCATTGAGTTGATTAGACACCTTATGTTATCCTGAGGCAGATTGGCCCTCAAATCTTGAACAGCCAACTCTAAATCATGTACAGAGTGGCACGATGGCATCTTCCGTTTTAGCTGATCACACACGTGCTCTACATGGGACAAATCGGGGGAGCAGGCCAGCCATGGAAGAGTCTGAAAATGACGTAGGAAGCCTTGATCAACTCTTGCGGACGAGCATTATCTTGCTGGAAAATTGCCCCTGGGAGACCATTTAGGAAAGGTCCTACATGGGGTTGAAGAATATCATCAACGTAACGTTGGCCCGTTAAGGTTTCACGCATCAGAATTAAAGTGGACCGGCTATCATAGGTTATGGCCCCCCAGACCATTACACCAGCTGTGTGGGGGGAAATGTACCGCTCACCAGAGCGCCTCCACACCCGTACACGGTTATCATCTGTTCCTAAAACAAACCGGTATTCATCACTAAACACAACCTTTTGCCAATCTGTGACATTCCACTTTGATCTGGCTTGGCACCACTGTAGACGCAGTTCCCGGTGTTAAAGGGAGTGCACGGAAAGGGCGCTTGGATTTAAGATTTGCTACTTCAAGGTGTCTGGAAATTGTTTGTGGAACAATTGCTACGCCTACGTCTGCTCGTATCGTTGAACGAGTCACTGTGGGGTCCACAAGTGCTTGCCGCACGTTCCTTCGATCCTCTCTCCTCGTGGTCTTCCTGATCGCTCCAGACCCGTGGGTACCTTATCGTGTCCACTGCTCCCAACAATTTCTAACGGCACACTCCGAACGATCCACCTGGCCAGCAACACTACGCGTCGACCAGCCTGCAGTTTTCATCCCGATGATCAGGCCTCTCTCAAACTCGCTTAACTGTGAGAAATGTCTTCTAGCACGTTTACCTGGCATGTTTCGCTTACCAAAGTCTTCCTACAATTGGCGGGTAACGTCACGCGTTCATGAATCTTAACTAACTAAAATTAGATGTTCGCGGGCGCCTTTTCCCAGAAGGATGGGAGAAAAAGAGAAACCATAATTTGATATCGGATCTAATCAAGAAATCTCCCCGGCAGAACGTGGAGGTAGGTCGTACCCCGAAACACGAACGCTCTATCGAAGCAGAGCGCCGGCGGGGGGAGGGGAAGAAGGCAGGAAGGAACGCGGGACGGCCGAAGGCAGTGACTCAAAGGCGGTGATTTATCACCCAAGAACCCAAAATAAAATGACGCAGTGCAATGCAGCTAAAATATGTTGTTGAGAGTGTGAAAAGAGTGTTGAATTATGGGGGCGAAGCGGGTTTCTCCACTTCGTCGAAGAGTATGAATATTTAATTTTAGGATGTGGATACGTAAATAATGTTTGTGCTTTGATAATTGGATGGTCATGAGATTCAATAGATTTAAAGACATTTCTAGATAGTTTAGTGATGTAATTAGAAATCGGCTCCATTTGTAGGTCGTTGTGAATCACGTCATTTCGGACGTACCAAGGTGCGTTCGTCATGACGCGTAGTATTTTGTTTTGCATTACTTGAATTTTTTTCATGTGGGTGGCGGCTGCGGCTCCCCAGACGGGTGAACCATAAGTGATAACTGGGCGCAGAATCTGCTTGTAAAGAATGACTTTATTCGTTCACGTTCATGAATCTGGAAATGGAAATTAGATTTAACGGGTGCCAGCGAAATGAATCGCTTATACCCAAATTCGCGGAGAGAAAGTATCAAGGAGGATAAATATCTGAATACCCTCCCCCGCAGGGGGGGAGGATGGAGGAAGAAGCGGCCTAACAAAAACGAAACAAAAGTACGTCACGAGGGGAGGAATGGAGGAGCGCAAGGAAGGGGGCTTAACAGCCCCAAAAACGCGTTCGAGGAGCACCAAAAACGCAGTCGGAATGGATAATGCTGCGGGATTTTTTTTTTTGTTCTTTTTTTGCAGCTGGGATGAAAAAAAGGATGAAGACTGCAAGACAAAACTTGCAGCCGGAACAGTTGGTTTCGAAACAGGAGTCAGCTTATTCACCGATCCCATTTCTGATGTAGTCAAATGCATATGAATGTTGTTTAAGTGTAGCAATTAAGTATTTTTGTTGTGATTACGGCGGCTTTAAGGGCAGATTCCATTTTGTCGTTTTGTAAGCAAAATTTATTTTAGAGTGAGGATACGTGAATAGTGTTTGTGCTTTAATTACTGGGTTTTCTTGATTTTGAATAGAAGTAAAAACATTTCTAGAAGTTCTAGTGATGTAATTATTTATCGGCTCCATGTGTAAGTCGTGATGTATGACACTATTTCTAACGTGCCAAGGTGCGTTAGCAATAATTCTAAGAATTTTATTTTGGATTATCTGAATGCGTTTTGTGTGGGTCGGGGCCGCGGCCCCCCAAATGGGGGACCCATACGTTATTGTTGGGCGCAAAATTTGCTTGTATAGGATAACTTTATTTTCCAGGGAGAGAGGAGAGCTTCTCCCAATAAGGGAGATAGCTAACGCTATTCTACCCCAGAATTTGTCTGAAAGATAGTCAATATGTTTCTTCGTTCATGAATCTCCGAATTTGCGCTGGCTTATATAGCACCCTCTTCCTGATTGTAGCGCCGCCTCGGCGTGTATGAGCATGCGTATTGGCACAAAACTTGGATCATTTGCATATCACATTACACTGTACTTATTTGCAAAGTTTCGCGATTGTTCTTAGCTTCCTTCTTGGGTCGCTATTTTCAATGTTCCTGAGTGTATGTCGATTATAAGTTAATTAATATTATGTTCGCTTCCATTTGGATTAGCTTTTCCACTGCAAGGAATTCTCATAAAGTAATACATTTTCTTGATTTGTTTATTTTCACAATGATTGTGATGTTCTTTAACTACGCTGTGCCGTAATTGTGATTCTCTCTCTCTCTCTCTCTCGCTTCAGTACAATACGCAAAAGGAGAAAGTTTACAAGACACAAAAGTGAATCTAAACCCAAGTAGCAGTTCTCAATTCGCTATGTTTTTAGATAATGTTGCATTCGTGTTTTTTATCCAATTTTATATTTTTATTTTAGAGTGTTATACATTCGTCTAATTGCTATTTTTAAAGTGCTCTCTTAATGCTTATTTTTAATAATTTAAAGAAATTACTAGAGAAAACCTCAAAATACAATCTTTTCTTTAGAACTTTTTTGAGTTCCTTCATAAAGAGAAAATGCTTACTTTTTAAAAAAAAATGTCATTCCACCGATTTCAAAATTGACACTCTTTAAAATGTGCTTTGTTCTAATTTTATCCCATTTCTTAATAATTGTAATCTGACAGCAGTCAAGAAAGAAGAAATTGACTCCACTGTGTACATCCCATTTAGGCGACATAATTGGACCCGAGGTCCCTTATGTGCGTCACTGCAAACAAGTTATTTTATGCAAAAATTGTATCAAAAATCCCATTTAGCGGCGCAAAGAAACTGGTGCTCTCTTATCCAAAGGTTTTCAGCGACCCATATTTTAAGAAACATGAAGTTATGGACCCGAGGTCCCTGTTAAAAAATTCTTTTTGGGAGCAAAGCAATATTATTTATTTATGTTATCCCACAGATGCGTCACTGCAAACTTGGAATGTTATTTTATGCAAAAATTGTATCAAAAATCCTAAAATTTCTAGCAGGAAGACCCCAGATGCAAGTCACGAGTTTTTGCTTGCAACCCATATTTTAAGTTTAAACACTAAGAGAGAATTTTGATTTTATTTTTGAAGTGTATGCAAAGAAACTGGTATATATATTTTATTATTCTTGTTCCATATCAATAGTTTTAGAACATCCGTTCAAAGGTTTCATGCAGTTATTTATAAAATTTTTTTCCTGTTATTATAAAAAAATTCTTGTTTTTGGGAGCAAAGCAATATTATTTATTTATTGCATATCCACATGCAGATACGGTTAATATTATTTTTGTATATATATATTTTTTATTATTGTTGATAAATGGAAAGTGAGAACATCAGTTCAAAGGCTATTATCCCTTTGTTATCCCAAACATTCAGCTTATCTCATGTCAATGAAATTACTTATGTCAGTATTTTCGATTAATGTGAAAAAAATATTATCAGTTTAAATTGGAGAAAAACACCTTATATTTTTAATTCCAATCATTTTAAGTGATTATATTGTGTATTGAATTGCTTTATATAAGAGTTATGATGTTATCGGTAATATTTTAAATATCTCTTTAAATAAGCGCACAATAATTACAAATTTTGGCACAATTATTAATAACATAAAAATACAACTTTTAAAAGGGATGAGTGAGTGAATATTTTTTCACACTTTTCGTTAATCGAGCTGCGCTGGGAATCAGAATTGAATGGGCTTTGGTCGAATGTCAAGCGGACGAGTTGTGCCGTAAGAAGACCCCGTAATTATGAGCCCTGCTGATGGCTGATGGTCAAGGGAATGACGAGGACGACACCTGAGATAGCATCACCACCCGTGGTCTACTCTTTGAATCTCCAATCAATGAGAGATGAAAAGCGTGGCGTCAAAGAAGCAGTTGAAGTTTTATTTTTTGTTTTGGAGATTGGCAAAATCATGCTGAAAAAGTAATGTTAAAAATTTGTTTACAATATTCCATAATTGGTGATAAATGACAGATATGTAAGGAATTTTTAAAGCCAAAATTGCAGACATGATCTTTGATTTTAATAAGATTTATGCTCTGTCACCTTGTAACTACACAAATTAACCTTGTAACACAATCCCCGTTTTTGCCTATCATCTCTTAATTTTTTATAGTTTGTTATCTCACTTCCAATAGTATGTACTATAGTTGTAAGCAAATTGAAACTGATATTTCAATGCTTATTTTCTGCATCTAGAAAGATGAGAAATTCTACTAAAGCATTTAAGCATTACTGTTTTTTCTTTAAAGACAATCTTGCTATACCCGTTGGGAAGCTAAAATAGATTCGGTTAAAGCAGTGTATATAGAGTTTGAACAAACTTGTAATAACCTGGAAAAATTCATTATTTAAAAATTTATTGGATTCAATACAAGAAATTCCAATCATTTTTAAGAGTATGATTAGCAATATTGTCTAAAATTGACCCTATCAATGAACTATTTCAAGAAAAACATTTGTTCTCGATATTTGTCCAAAAACTTGGGGGGGAATTAACAGTGCAAGGATATAATTTCTATATTTAAGAATATTTTCGTGAATATTTTTTCCTATTGAAAATGGTCATTTAAAGCATTTCATCGCAAATGCTTGTAATCTCAGATCATCTCAGTTTATTATACCTAATTTTCGTTTTTGTGATTGAAAGACCGGCATTTTCAGTATTATAGATAAGTTCGATCCAACTTTAGGCAAATTCTCTTTTTTTTATTCCTTTGACACTTTCACTACTAGTCATATAGCTGTTGTAAAGATGTAGTTTCTTTTATTTACTTCACCTTAAGTAGAATTAAATTTATTACAGCATCACGAAAAACTTTTTTTGTTTTTATAAAAGGAGATATTTGTGATAATAATCAGTTCTTTCAAGGAAATGGCTATTGACTCATACTTTTACTACTGAAGCCTGTTGGAAAATTATTTTTATGGGAGCAAAGAAATTTTATTTACTTATTTATTTTTTGTTATCCTAAACAATCAGTTTCGGTCACTTCATATTTTTTAATTCCAATAATTTGAATTGATTTATATAAGAGTTACGATGTTAATTAAATATGTTTTTCAATGACCACACAATTATTACAAATTTTGCACAATTATTAATAACATAAAAATACAACTTTTAATAAGGGTTGAGTGAGTGAATATTAACGTCGTACTTTTGCGTTAATCGAGTACTTTTGGCAACCTATCTCCTATAATTATGAACCATAATCAAGCGACGAGATTGATACCTGAGCTAGCTCCCCCCCTCTACTAACTTCCACACCACACCAACTGGAGGAGGTGTGAACATAGACATGTGGCAGTGGTAGCCGAGTGGCTAAGGTATCAGATCGTGGCTGGCCTTGTCACGAGTTCAAGCCCACTACCACTAAAGACCCGCCGTGTATGGGAGCGATGCTCGTTATATTTGTCGAGAGCTTAAACGTCCTCCCGTTGGTGTGGTGAGGTAGTTAGGAGATAGGTGTGCCAGCTCAGGTGTCGTCCACTTGACCATGGTTAAAAATTACGTGGTCCGTCGCCAAAAGCCCTCGTGTAGCTAGCTGTACAGTGCGACGTTAATATTCACTCATTATTCATCGTTCCTGTGTACGCCGAGATTCGAATAATTACGCATTCCTCGAATTCTGAATTACATCGTTGATAAAATTGTCGCATAACAATACACCTGACATATTCTATGTGAATGAAAATTCAAGTTTTAAGTCACATACTGTCATTTATTTTAGTAACAATAATAATATTTTGATGTTAATGTCATTAGATAACAATAAAGTATTAGCTTCTATATAATATAAATGTAGGTTAAAACGATTTTTGTCTCAAAGAAAATTATAAGCTCCTTTCCTAATTCATTTCAAACATATTGTTTAATTTTTATGCAAATGTGTGTGTGTGTTTGGTAACCAAATAACAGCTTCATTTAATAGAAAATAGGCTACATTATGTTGTATCCTGCTTTAGAAAATGTAGATGGTAGAAACAAACTGTACTGAAATTTGAATTTCTGAATTGCCTTATAAGAAACTCTCATCAAGAACATAATAAATTTCGATACAAGTCTAAAAAGAAAACGTCATTTTTCTGTGAAAATGATCATTAGAGCACTTTTTCATCATAAATTGTTATAACCTTTTTTAACCACATTTCCATGTCTTATTTTATAAATTAATGTTATATTTCTGGTATTTATGAAAATACGACAAAACTGTGTACTAAGAATTCCATTTTAGACGACATAAACTGGTTAGGGAAGCAACTAAAGACAAAAAAATATCTGGTGTCTCCCTCTTGGTCCCCCACAATGGAGAAGGGGGGGGGAGGGAAAGAAGCCCAAACTGTGGTTCTTACGACTGCTTGACCTGTTTGCCCTTCTTCACTGTTCAAAGACGAATATTGCTCATCGTACATTATGCAAGAAAAAAAACTTGTGCTTTCTAGCTGTTAATGTGTTTCCTTTAGCTGTTTGAAAGTAATTTCTACTCCTCCCAAAGAATTTTTTTCTTCTTTTTTGTCATCCCAAAGAATCAGCTCGTTGGCTTCTTTTTATTTTTAAATCCAATAATTTGTATTGATTTATAAAAGAGTTACTATGTTAATTAAATATCTTCAATGAACGCACACTTCAAAAATTATTAGTAACATAAAAATACATATACTAATAAAGGCTGAAATCTACATCAGTAAATAATTTTATTAATTCAAGTGATTAATATGCATTTATTGAACGTATGTAATGTATATGTATATATATACTACGTTATTTTATTTAAAAGACCAAGTTTAAAAATGAAACTGTATAAATAATTAATTTAAATTCTTTTTCTTATATAGACATGATCCATAAAAAGATAATTACATACTCATCAAAAAAATTAAACCTTAGTCACAGAACAACTAGCCATGAATTGCAGTACCAATAGTGTCAAATTGATGTACGGCAATTAGACTTATTCTATGCTGCATATGTAAAATAAAATTCAAGTTTTGATTCATACAGTTATTGATTTTAGTAACAATAATAATGATTTATTATTAATACCATTACATTGCAGTCAGAAATTAGCTCCTATATGATATATAATTATAGGTTAAAACGATTTTTGTTTCATAGAAAATTACAAGCTATTTTTTACAACCTTCTTCAGTTGGAAAAAAACGTATTAAAAATTAGAGATTTACAGACATTATTAGTTTCTGTTTTATGCCTTTACAAATTTTAGATGTGTTTTTCTCAGATTTTCATTTTGGAAGATATGAAAGGGTTTTCTATTCAATAAATTTTTTTTCTGTTCAAGATAATTTTGAAATTTTTTGAAGATATATATATATATATATCGGTTCTCTCACAATAAAAGTTTCATATAAATTTATATCTGAGAACTGTCGCTAGTTTTTTAAAACATTAAAGTTAATATTTTAAAAATGTTCATATTTCTTCCAGGTTTCCAAATGTAACAATATTCATACTTTTTCTTGGATTATCTATAAGAACAATTATTAAAATTCAACAAGGGGAAACAGGTTTTCAATTCCATACCAACTTAAGGAAGTGTAATAAAAAGAGGAAGCTTAATTTGGAAATTAATTCGATGAATATAATATAGTTGGCCTTCCATTTTGCGAATCTTTATCTTGCGGATTTCTCTATTTCGCGAACTTTTTCCTGGAGTGAGTGAGTGATTGAATATTAACGCCGCACTGTTCAGCTACACGAGGGCTTTTGGCGACGGACCACGTAATTTTGAACCATGGCCAAGTGACGTGGACGACACCTGAGCTGGCACCCCCTCTCCTAACTACTACACCACACCAACGGGAGAACGTTTCAGCTCTCGACAGATTTAACGTGCATCGCTGCCCTACACGGCGGGTCTTTAGTGCTACTGGGCTCGAAACTCGTGACAAGGCAAGCCACGATCCGATACCTATACCACTCGGCTACCGCGGCCATACTTTTTCCTGGAACCAATAACATTTTATGATTTTCTTCGTCAAATAACCTCCAAATAGCTAGGTGCATTTTTCATTCATAGAACTTTTTCTCTTGGGATTCGATTTTTTTTTCTCTCGGTTTTTGAAATATTTATGGACCTTCGCATGATGTAATGAGCAAGTAAAATCATTTGAAACGATTAGACGAATTGTGCGAAAAAAATACGCCTGATGAGGTATTTCGTGCACTGCAAAGATGCGAGGAATGAGAGAAAACATTTTTTTTTTAAACGAAAACACCCAAACAAAAATAATAGACTTAACCAGTAGTTAAATTGAAGGATACGCATTCTTAAAATTACTGGTCATAAAATATGCATGTTTAAAATTACTTGTAGGCTTAAAATTGGAAAAAGTACTGAGTATTTCTTAACAAAGTTGTTTTTTCCCCCTGCTTTCCTAGCCGAATTCTTTTTGATAGGTAAGGTATGTAAAATATATAGATATTAACTTACAAAAAAGGTGTGGGAACAATAATATATTAATTTTACAATAATGTACAGTTATGTGAATTTTAAATTTGGGTTTTAAACTATATTGAAAGATAAATCACCATTTCACAAAATTTTTCCAAGTAACGAACTTTTTTTCAGGTTTAGCGACGATTGTAAGTTAGTGAAATTTTTGTCATATTTTCATGCGTATCGGAAATAATAACATTAATTTGTAAAACAAGAAATAGATGTGTTTGAAAACAGAATTATACAAACTATTTGTGAAAAAAATTGCTCTAGGTTATTTTCTTAGAAAAGTAACATTTTCTTGTGAAAGACTCAAATTGAAAATGATTATTTCCCCGATGAGTATTCTTTCACAACAATTTCAAATGTATTTTGTATCTAAGATATGAGCAGAAAGAAATTTATTACATATATATCAAACAAAAAAAATTGAAATAAGTACGCTAAGACAAAAAAGAGATATTTCTACAAAAATAAAACTGGAGGTCTGTCAAATCCTTCCTCCAAAAATTAAAACTCCTGTCTAAATTCAATCTTTATTCTTAACCCTATGGGCAATGTTTATGATACCCAAGA
Source organism: Trichonephila clavipes (assembly GCA_019973935.1). Lineage (NCBI taxonomy): Eukaryota > Metazoa > Arthropoda > Arachnida > Araneae > Nephilidae > Trichonephila > Trichonephila clavipes. Next base: position 1,253,883 of record BMAU01013744.1, read on the forward strand.
AAATGTAAACGTACTTGTTCATTCACTCGTGGATATCCCAAAATATTTGCACGGATTTAAAAAAAAAAAGACTGTGCGCACCCATTTCCGCGGTAATTCTAAAAGACAGCACACTCTTACACAAAACTTTCTTTTTTCCCCTTTTTCATTCAACCAACCCTGAACCCCGTATGGTTTTGAATAGTTTGTTTATTTTACTGCAACTGCGCATGCGTTCTGAAACCGACTATATCTGTCAATCATTTCTTAAGCACACCCCGTTGCTATAGTAACGAAGGATTACCTTTTTACAAACATTTTTGCTTTGACGTCATCCGAGTTGCAAACAACGCCATCTGTTGGATAAAGGTAGTTTTTCAAAACATGGCCGCGTTGACCTTAAGCCTATTGTCTCGGTCTTACAATCAACCACAGTAATAACTAATGTATTCGATAATGAAAATAATGAATAAAAATAAAAGATCTGTTCAACAATATTAATTTATCGATGGAAACGCATAATAAATTTAAATATTTGTAGAAAATTAATATATATGTAATTGAAGATACATATATATATATATATATATATATATATATATATATATATATATATATATATATATATATATATATATATATATACGTACGTATAGATGGAGCTAAAGAAGTTTTATTTCAGTCGTGTGTTCTAAACTCTAAAGCACACTCGTTTTTTTTCCCTTCTTGGTGTGCTAATTTTATTTTTTTAGTGTGTGTACACACACACATGCATACATACATATTCACAGTATTTTATAGACTTAATTTTAATCTTATTCTGAAGAATACCTAATTAAAGGGGGGAATGGAGAGAGGATAATTTAACAGGAAGTCATTTTCTTTGTAGAAAATGAAATGGGTAAAACAGAGGTTTTAAATAAGTTTTTCGGTTGAATCCTAGGAGGACCCATTTTAGTGTTTCTTCATAATCATAATGATGAAAAATGTGATATTTAAATATTTTTCATTGTGTCATTTGTTTTTAAAAGACAGTGAATTTTGATAATAGTTGTTCTGTTTTATTGCTCTTAGTCATTTTGAATCATTTTGTGTGTGTGTGTTTAATTCATAAATTTATTACACATTAAATTCTTAGGCATATTTGAAATAAGTAGCATTTTATAAATGAAAAATGATTTTAAATTCGATGCAGTTAAATGTTTTAAGTTTTATATGTATTGGGTATATAAGGGAAAGTTGTCGTTTTTGAACATGAGCACTTTTATGCTTTGTCGATCCTTAAAAAGAATTTGAATATGATTAGAGTCAATTTAAACAGTTAGATTAGTACATGATTAATGAATTACCTGCATTTTTTCTTATTTTAGTCAGTTTTTGAAATTTGTAAAACTTTCAACTTGAATGAAGAAAAAGTGCACTTGAAACACACACACACATAATATGTTGTATAAGTTCCAAAAAGGGAATAACCCAATGGAGGCAAAAAAAAAAAAAAAAAAACCCTTATGTGGCGTGTTTGGTGAGGAAGCAGTAACAGCTCAAATATGCCAAAGATGGTTTGTGAAATTTCACTTGGGTGATTTTTCTTTGAAAGATGAACCCAGATCAGCAAGGTCATCAGATGTCAATGATGAAATGCTACTCAGTGTGATCAAGACTAATCCCACTTTAACTTTTATAAAAGTAGGCTTTGAGCTTGGAATTCATCATACTACTGCTTTGGATCACATAAAAAAGCTTAGTTTTGTGTCCTAACTTAGTTTGGATACAACGTGAATTAAGTGAAAATAATTTAATGTACATAATTCCAAGTTGTTCTTCAAATCTTCCTATCACAAAGAAGGAACCATTTTTAGACCACTTGGTGATTGGTAAAAGTAAAAGTGGTTATTGTTTAAACACGTGGTTAGAGAAAGGGCATATGTTTATCATGGAGACACCACCATCCACATCCAAAGCTGGCATGCATCAAGCGAAGGTTATGTTGTTTTTGATGGGATTGCAAGGGTATAGTGCACTATGAGTTGCTGGAAGGAAATGAAATGGTCAATGTTGATCATTATTGTTTGTAACTTGATGTTTCTCAAATAAAGGAATTCATTGTAAACATCCATCTTTGACCAACAGAAAGAGTAATTCTTCATGATAACGTTAGACCATTCATTGCAAGAAAAACCGCTAAAAAATTGCATAATCCAGTTGAAAAACTTTTCATTAGCCAGCATATTCTCCTGATATTGCACCATCTGACTATCATCTGCTCAGGTAATTTCAAAACTTTCTTGATGAAAATGAATATATAAATTATGGGGGTGTCCAAATGGCCGTGGAAGAAGACTTTGCCTCCAAAACAGAGGACTTATTTTCCAGGGGTTTAGATGAGCTGCTAGAATTCTGGTAGACAGTTGTAACTAACAAGGCACATTATATTTTAGTTTAAATTTTAAATAAAAAGTGAAAAAAAAAACAGAACTTTTCCTTACACCCAATAATTTTGTAAATCCTTAATTATTTTATGGCAATAAAAATTCAGTTTTGTGTATAATTAGGGTGTGAAATGCATGTTTGAAAGCTATTTTTTCAAGAACGTTATTAAAAGACATTCTGATATAAAATGTATTTTGTATTTTCAGTCTTATAATTTTTTAAAATAATTATACTAATTGTGTTTTCCTTTTTTTTTAAGTCATGTGTTGTGAAAAAACGATTCAAGCAAGCTGAATTCTTAATTAAACAAGCTATACGAAGAGCCAGGTAAAGTTGAATGCTTTCTTGCTCCCCATTTCTTCAATGTTTTTTTTTGAAGTATGAAGTTAAATTTATTAAAATATAGCTTTTGTATGGATGGAATTTGATAGTATTTTGTGATTTGAAAAATGTTTAGAATAAATATTTATTTTATTGTGATGAGAAAATATGTATGATATTCAAGAAGGAAGATGCAGTCATTGATAATCGAACTGATAAAATTGAAGTACATAGGAAGTAAAGGTCAGAAATAAGAATATTCTACTTTCACTATCAGAATTAAGTGGCAGAAGTACTTTTTTTAATCATATTATTTGCAAATAAGTGGCAGACTTTTTAAAGCATAAATTACTTACATCATTGTATCAAGTAAATTTATTCCAAAACGAAGTTTATTTCATTCAGTTTAATGTCCTCTTTTTTTTTTCTTTTTGATGTTTTGTTTCTGAAATGTTAGCAGATTTTCATAATACTTATGATTTAAACCATAGGTTCCCAAACTTTTTTGTCTCGTAGACCCCCTGCCTTGTTTTTTGGTTTCGGGTAGTTGTTTACATGATTGTTGTTTACACAATGACTGTACAGGGTGTTGTCAATCTAGAAAACAAAATTAAGTAGCCAGATTACATAATACTATTACATTTACCCCCCTTTAATTTTAATCTAGTTATTTCAGTCCCTGATGTAATCCTTCAAGTATGCTGGAGGTTGCCTGTGACGAGCTGTAGTACGCAATGCTACTGTGTTCATGTTCTGTTCAGTCGAGTCTTCTAAAGTAATGGCTGAGTCTAAGTTTATTGGCTGCAGATCTGGATAAGCTTGAACATTTTCCTCTGCACCCTTGTTGTCTTCAGATCTGCTAGTTTCCCCTCTTGGAGCCAAGTGTCTTATAGAGACAGTTGTTTCTCTTCCATCACCAAGTTTTACATGCGCATAGTCAGGATTAGCTTCAATTAATTCCACTTCTTGAACAATTGGCTCATATTTGTTAGCACGCATCTGATTTTTCATAAGAACTGGACCAGGCTTTGTAAGCCAAGTAGGTATGGAACAGCCATTATGGGATCTTCGAGGATGAGAAAACATTCGTTCATGAGAAGTGGCATTTGTTGCTGTACACAACAAGGAGCGAATGGAATGCAGAACTGTTTGGATAACTCTTTCCCATTGTTCAGTTTTCATACTATTAGATCTTAGAGCAAGTTGTATAGATTTCCAGATTTTTCCATTATAGCGTTCAACCTGTCCATTTCCTGCTGGATTATAGGGAGTAGTACGACTTGTTGCAATTCCTTGAGAAGTTAAAAATGATTTTAATTCGTGAGACATGAAAGATGATCCTCTGTCAGAATGAATAAATGATGGCATTCCAAAAATAGAGAAAATGTTCTTCAAATGCAATATTACGGTTTTTGCGGAAATGTCACTACAAGGGATCACGAATGGAAATCTATAGAGAATTCATCAACTATTGTTAAAATATAGTGATTTCTTGAGACACTAGGTAAAGTTCCTTTAAAGTCAAGATTTAACCTTTCAAATGGAGCAGTAGCTTTCACAAGTGTTCCAACATATTTAACAAACCTTGGCTTCATTACATATTAAACAGGAGTTTGTGACATTCTTTAAAGAAAAAGGGAGATTTTTGCAACGAACCCACTGGTGCATTCGTGTCACTCCAGGATGACAAAGAGAGTTGTGAAGATTGTATAAATCGACTCTGGAAGTTATAGCACCAGTTATACGTGATAATGTATCAGCAATCACGTTTTCCTTTCCAGGACGATAAACAATGTCAAATTTAAAACTAGCAAGTTCAAATCTCCAATGGATTAACTTTTCATTTTTAATTTTACTACCTTACTACCATGTTGCTGATTGAATACAAATGCGACTGCTTGTTGATCAGTGAATACTTCAAAATGCTTTCCCATCAAGATGTGTCCCCAATGACGAAGTGATTCCACAATGGCATATGCTTCTTTTTCTGGGGATGAATGTCTCAATTCAGATACATGTAGGGTTCTTGAGAAAAAGGCAACAGGACTTTCAGTTTGGCTCAAGGTAGCTCCAATTGCAAAATCAGATGAATCAGTTTCCACTCTAAATGGTATGTCATCTTCAATTGTTCCCATGGCAGCATTTGCCACATCATCTTTCAGTGAATTAAAAGTCAATACAGCATCTCTAGAAAGAGGAAACTGTTTCTTTCCTAAAAGAGGACGTATTTTCTTAGAAAACCCCGGGATCCATCAGCAATAATGGGCAAACATTCCTAAAGCACGTTGCAATGCAGATGAGTCTTTTTGAACAGGCATATCTCGCAAAGGTTTTAGTCGTTCAGGATCCGGTTTAATTATACCATCCTGAATAATGTAGCCTAGCAAATGGACAGAATTACTTGAGTAGGTACACTTATCTTCATTTAGAGTCAAATTATACTTCTTTACCACAGTCATGAACTTCTCTAAGTTGTCATCATGTTCTTTCTGATCTTTTCCGCACACAGTAACATCATCAATGAATGGATATGTAAGGGTGAGTCCTTCATCCTCAATAATTTTGTCAATGACTCTTTGAAAACAAGCTACTCCATTAGTAACCCCAAAAGGAACACGCAAAAACTGGTAGAGCTTTCCACAAGCTTCAAAAGCTGTATAATGTCTCTCGTTATCCTGGATAGGAATTTGATGGTAGGCGCTTTGGAGATCAATTTTGCTGAAAACTTTATTTTTTGAAATTTTCAAAATTACCTCTTCTATTTTAGGCAAAGGGTAGGCATCCAGCAAAGTGTATTTATGAATTGTTTGAGAGTAGTCAACCACCATTCTGGGTTTATGATTTTCTCCTCTAATGACAAAGGCTTGAGCCCTCCATGGTGAGTTACTTGGTTCAATGACTCCTTCCAGGAGAAGTTTCTGAACTTCCAATGCCATAAAAATATTGTCTTCAACAGTCTGACGTCTCGATTTTGTAACCAAAGGTCTACAGTCTGGATTTAAGTTAGAAAATAACGAAACAGGAGGTACTTGTGCTACAGCCAAAGAACAAATTGTTAGTGGAGGTCTATTACCATCAAATCCAATTTCTACTGATGAATGTCTGTTTAGAATATCATGGCCAATCAAAACATCACTACAAAGATTTTTCATAATTAAAAATTCCACATTTTGATAAGTGAAGTTTTCAATTTTCAAATTAACTTTACAAAACCCTCTGTTTCAGTCACCATAGAGGAGTTTGCCACGGATATTTTTCCCAAATATGGTTCAACTTTCAATTTACATTTTGCCACATGTTTTTCGTTAAGAAAACTAAGAGAGCTTCCTGTATCGATTAATGCACTGAGCTGAATATTATTAACCAATGCCTTAATTATTGATTTCTGGAGACAGTGAGTAGATCCCGAAATAGCTGCCAGTGTGTTTGAAGAAGCCATCACATTTGAAGATTTTCTCCCAGGTCTAGATTTGCACACTCGCTGGTAATGTCCCTTTTTTCCACATTTTCCGCAAGTAACATCTCTAGCTGGACAAAGGGTTCGTGAGTGTGTCATTTCCGCAAAAGAAGCATTTTTGAGACCTTGAGGAGGAGGAGGAAGCCACTGATGTTGCTATGGTTTCTTCTGAAAAATCTTCTGTTTTCATAGCTGCGGATTTACAGGGAATGAACTTCCCATATAAGAAGCTGCATGCACTTCAGCTGATTCAAGTGTTCTAGCTTGCTCAAAAGCTTGATCGAGAGTCATCGATGTATTTTCGAGGAGTCGTTGACGAATACGAGGTCATTTTAATCCTCGTATGAAAGCATCTCTAAAATACTCTTTTCGGTACTCTTCAGCCTTCACATCAGTAAAGTCACAGTCTTTGCTCAATTGATTTAAAATTTGTAAATATTCACTGACAGTTTCTTCCGTTTGTTGATTTCGCGTTGACAAGCAATGTCTAGCGAATATAACCTTACGTTTCTTTATAAAAAGAGAATCAAGTATCGCAATAGCTTGAGCATAAGTTGTGCAATCATTAATTAACTGATAAACATTTGAGGTTACGTAATTACATAGCAAAGGAAGTTTATTTTCTTCTGTAATGGTTTTTATGCCTCCTAAAAAGTTTTCAAAAGTTTTTTTCCAATGGCGCCATTTTGTTTCCGAATTAGAACACGTAGGATCTATATCAAATCTTTCAGGTTTCAGCAATTGTTCCATTATCAAATTTAAAAACAGAAGCGATTCAAAAAGATTTCTTAGTCATTAAAATTGTACTATAAATAAAGTAAACGGAGTTGAATGGACGGAACTTAGCTTTTAATGACTTAGAAGTGAGGCTACATGATTGTTGTTTACACAATGACTGTACAGGGTGTTGCAATCTAGAAAACAAAATTAAGTGATGCCAGATTACATAAGAATAATATTACAGGTAGACCCCTACTTACCTAATATTGAATTTTTGCGAACTTATCAACTTAAATGTCTTTCTGACAGATGGTGCTACTACTTATTTTAAAAGAATCAAATTTCTGGCTGTAGTGTATAGTGTTTAAAACAAGAAGCACATATTAATGAATTAAATTAAAATTAAATTAATACATAAAATAATCGAACAACAAACTGCTTTTAATGAGAGGGATGAATCTGGGGCTTCAATATCAAATTTTCGACATTTAATATCAATTTAGTCAGGTTTAACTCTAAATTCCCTTTGTTAGTAAGTGTCTAGTGTTTTTCCCACCTTTCTTTTTTTTTTTTTTTTTTGAGATTGTTAAACTTACTGAAACTCCCTCTCACTTGAAAAAGCAATTAAAAACTTTCTCACAATACTCCATAATTTGGGATAAATAGCAAGTGTGTCTTTTTAAAGCCAAAATTGCTGATATTCGTTTCTAAACTTTACTCCTAAGATCTCCTTTAATGATTAGTTTAACTCCTATTAGTTCCTCTTGTAATATGACATTTTTTTTCAGTGTGACTGTATGAATTTATCTTCTACTGTGGTATTACTATAAAAAAAAGTAATCTCAAACCTTGTTTCAAAATTTGAGTAAAGGGCATTTAAATATTTAGTTAATGTTAAAATGTCCAGACAAATTGTCTGTGACAAATTCAGAAAATTCGCATCGTCCAATATTATAATTTGTGAAGGTCTCCTAAGACCTCACTTTGAGAACGAGAATAAATAGGAGTCATGTAAGAACCAGTAGCCATTTTTATAAACAACTTTCAGAAGGTTAGTGATAAAGTTCCATATAGATTTGTCACAACTAGCAACCACAAACTAATCTCATTAAATGTAATAAATAAATTAGTTAAATAGGGTTTCCACTAGATCAATTTTTTTTAAAAGATAAAAGTCATGATCTGGTTTAATGAAAGCCACTATCATAGACCCCCATTCTCAACTCATGGACTCTCAAATTATTTTTTTGCCAGCGTGGACCCCTTGCAGGTCGTCATAGACCCCTGGTGGTACATATAGACCACTTTGGGAATCACTAATTTAAACTATTTATTTAATATTCTTTTTGATTCAAGTAACTATTTATAAAAAGGGTGCTACAACTGCACAATAGTTTTTTTGTTTACCCAGTTGACATATTTAGACATAGATTTAATTGAAAATAGGATAACTTGTGAGTGTTATGGTTTAAAAAGGATCTGTTTTTTGTAATTACTGTGATGATATATATATATATATACACTAGCTGGTGTACCCGTTCTTCGCACGGGTGAATAGAAAAATTAAAAAATGCAGACTGAAGGATAAAGAAGTTTTTATGAGTTAATTTTACGTGAATTGTAAATTAAACACAAAAAAGCTTATTGCATAACTCAGCTGAATAAAAAAACCATGTTCGCTAAATTTTAAGTCTTTAGATATAATAGCTGATTTTTATTATTATTTATGATGCCCCGTAACTTTCTTGTGGGTCAATTTTGGAAAACACCTACCTGCTCAGCAAAAGCAACACATTGTTACAAATTTTGTGTAATAAACGGTTAAAATAGTGTAAATAATTTGTATCTGGATGTGTAATATGTTAATATTACTTTCTGATGCATTTATTTTATGTTAAATAGCTGTTATCAGTGACTTCGCCCATATGGAATTTAACAAAAAAGTGTTTATTAGCTTCGCAGAGTTTACGTAAACTTAATAATTATGTATTCTACCTAAAGAAATACCTATGCTATAAGTATAATATCATTCTTCTACTTTGTGAATCAATGTTTCTTTTTTGTTTTATTTTTTGTTGACCAAGGGGTGAAAGGGATGCATGACCTTTGACACTGTCGATGGGGTGAGGACTAAAATCACATTAGGATCAAAATAGGTCTAAGTAGCAGTAGGGTGAAACGCGAACACATATGAAGCCGCAAGGAAGGGAGTGAAAGGGACGCATGACCTCTGACAATGCAGTTAAGGATCAAAGAACATGAGCGGGAAATGTCGCGAGTGGCAGCAACCTAAAACAAAAAAGTTTATTATAACTGCTAGAAATTGTTGAGACAGAAGGCTCGGAAAATAAAATAATCCCTATTGAATAAAAGTAATCCCTATCGAAATAAATAATCCCTATTTGAATTGGATATTGCTCACTATTTCATTAGTTTTAATTTTGTTTTCTCGAAACCTTAATTTTTTTTTTCTAAAATAAAAGTAGCCTAAGTTACTCCTTATAACATAAGCTATCTGCCAGTGAAAGTTCTGTCAAAATTGGTTCATTCATTTCAGAGATTAGCCGGAACAAACAGACAGACAAAAATTTTAAAAATGGATTTTTTCATATAAGTACCATATATACTTTTAAATGCATTTAGGAAAAAGCTGTTAATTTCAAATAACAAACAGACACTTCATTTTTATTTATATGTATAGATAATAAAAGTTAGACTAATTTTTTAAAAGATTTAAAAATAAATAAAAAAATTATGTTTTATTATTAATTTTTATACTGTTAAGCAGAAACATCAACAAAAAAAGGTAAGTATTGACGTATTTTCAAAACATAAACGAAGTGGGAAATTTACTAACATAGAATAAAAAGGAAATGGAAAGGAAGGAATATTACTGAAGAAATTAAGTTATATATTCTTAAATATATATTATGAGCAATAAATAAGGAAATATCACTTGAATAAAAAGAAAATGGAAAAGAAGGAATATAATGAAGAAATTAAATTTTATATTCTAAAATATCAGTAATAAATAAGAAAATATCATCCTTTTATTCATTTGTAAAATAATTCTGAACTCATTGCATAAAATATAAATTCATAGCATTATATGTTGGATCTAAGAAGTCTTATAATTGAGCTTCATATTTAATTTTAATGCTATTATATGGATTTCTAAGTTTATTTAATAATGTTGCAAAGTAACGTTAATGTTTACTGGCTTTCAATAAAAAAGGTATATCATTCCTCCTCAATTTGATTACATACTGTACAATATATGTTACTTGAATTTTGTTCTTGAATAAATATGCTTATTAACATTTTTTTTTTTTTTTTTTTTTTTTTGTATAAGAAATTTCTACATTTTTATGTGTGAAATATACTTTTTTGTTCTTTAGGGAAAAATTTGGGGAGCATAGTTTGATATATGCTGATACTTTGCTAGATTTTGGTTATTACCTTCTTCATGCAGATTGTGTAGGTCATGCAGTTGAAGTATATCAGGTAATTTCTTGTGAAGCATATGTAATTGACTGATTGTTTTACTGAAATAAACGATTTTTATTTTTTTAATCTCTAATAATTACTTTTTAGAAAGCTCTAGATATTCATATAGAAGTTCTTGGAGGCAAAAATCTTTTAGTAGCTATTGCTCATGAAGATCTTGCATACGCTTCTTATGTTTATGAATACAGTTCTGGACGTTTTAAAGCTGCAAGGTTAGAGAATCTTTTTATTGTAAAATCTCTTGAATTTTTTATCCCTGTTTTTAATTTGGAAACATATTCATTCATTTGTTTTCTTATTGAAGGAATAGACTCTAAAAAAATGAGAGAGGGGAGGGGAATTGCTGGTATAATTTGCATTTTTTATATATGATAACTACTAAGACACGCATGCTCTAAAACAGGCGTCTTTTAACTCATGGGCTGCATACAACCCACAATGAACATTTTTTTGCAGTCTGGCCAATAAATCTGCATACAATAATATATAAAATAACAAACTGGTGCAAAATAAAAATAAAATAGGAGAATTTGCTAAATATTTTTTAATTATGCTCTTTTTTTTTGTTATTAATAAACAAAATACATACATTTATTTATAATATATTTATTAATTATTTTTTTAACATTAAAAACATGCAGCCTTCAACTCAATATAAAATAGAACTTGCAGCCTGCAATATCATATGAGTTTGACATGCCTGCTTTAAAATATATAAATACCTGTGTAATATTTGGCTATTGTCGGTGGATTATTGAGTGTTAGGCACCATTCTCTGCACTTGCATGGGTAGGGTTGCTATTTGTAGGAGGGGAAGGTTGTTGGCCTTAATGAAGAAGAATTATAAGAGTGATATGCTTTTTTTAGCATGACACACACTGCACTTGAAAATACTGTGGGGGCATAAAGTCCTGACGACACAATTTGTAGCCCTATTTTTGAGTTTGGCTTAGCTTTTCATTTTGTAATTATCACACTATATTAACTATTGTTATTGATTATAATGTATTTTTTTCTGCTGATTTTGAATCTGTAGAATTTTTGTAAAGTAAATAGTTTTATTGATATTTTAGAAAGACAATGGTAAAACAAATACAAGGTCATTGTAGAGTAATTAGTGTTTGATTTTTTAACCTATGAAATACTCCATTATTCTGACCAGTTAGAGAGAATTTAGAGATAAAGAGTTAAAAACAGAATGTGCAGCATGTTTTTAGTGCATTTGAAGCAGTTCTGTGTTGCAATTTGAATGTGGGTGAATATTATTGGAATTATTGGTAAATTTTCATTTTTGCCTTAAAATGAAAGATACATAATAATACTTTTGAAGGAAGAATATGCCAAATGCCTGTGCGCCAAATTGTTGCTGAAGTACCATGACTTTCTACTTTTGTTAGAACGTTGGAAAATATATTCTGAAACAAATTCTGTTGTAAACAGGAAGCGATCTGCACAACCAAGAAAAAGAACTTTACATGAATAAAAGGATTGCACAGGGTTTCATTTTCAACCAGAAAGCTTAATTGACCACAATTTTCAAACATTGAATGTGAATATATGCCGAAGAACTGTGAGAGGAAGAATGTTTGAAATTAAATTATGAGGCTTCAAAGTTTGACCAAAACTATTACTTACTGATTAGTGCAAGCAAGAGGTCATTCATTATGGACTGATAAAGATTTAAAAAAGGTAAAATTTTGTGATTAGAGTCAGTTTTGTATTTCAGGTGACAAAAAATAGCGCTTATGTAAGACAATACACTCATCAAGAATACAGCCCTGTGTGTCTGATGCCCACAATAAAACACCCAATGAAAGAGATGATGTGGGTCTCTTCATGTTGTTGTAACACTCCCCATCATGAGAAGAACAGGGAATAATGCAAAATAAATTGCTACCAACAATGGGAGATATGTCATGGATTTTTTGGGATAATAATGCTCAATGTCGTGCAAAAGCAGGCTAAAAATGTTTTGAAGACAAAACTGTAAATAAAATGACATAGCCAGGACAGTCTTTGAACTTTAATCTGATAGAGAACCTATGGCATAACATTGATTATGATATTTTCAAGTAAAAAAATCTGCAAACAAGCGTATGTTAATTGAAGTTTTAATATTTTTTTCAACCATGTTGTCCCGAAAATACTTTTTGCGAAATTGGTGCATTCCATGCCCAAAAGATGTAAAGCCCTAATTAAAGCAAATGACTGGCCCATAAAATATTGATGTCTAAATATGTAACAACTATATAATTTTTAAAAGTCATGAAGTAGCTGTATAGTGAAAAATATTGGTGGAATTAAAAAACTAGTGACAGATTTGAAATCAGTATTAAATAAATACTTTAAAATTAATAACAACATTTAAGATATTACAATAATTTCATAAAGAAAAATTATGTCAAACACAAAAATTAGACAAAAAAAATTCATGTGTTCAGGACTTTTTGCCCCACTGTAAATAGAAATATACAATGCCACCATAAATGCAACACCAAGAAAGACAAGAAATAGCATAACAAGATTTATTTTGTAGGTAACAAGTTGACCAAGTATCAAATGATTAAATTTATAAACTTCTGGGAAGTGTGGTTCCTGCCAGAATCAGTAGCCATTGTTGGAGATCACCGCTGCCACACGCCTCGGCATTGATTCAAAGAGACTTTGGATGTGTTCTTGGGGTACAGCGGACCAAGCAGCTTCCACACGTTGCCAAAGTTGATCTGGTGTTGCAGCTGGGGGTGTAATCTGGGTCAATCGTTGAGCAACCATGGACCACATGTTTTCTATCGGCGAGAGATCCGGAGAGCGATGATTGACGAAGAACCTTTGGACAATGTGTGCCACGTGTGGTCATGCATTATCCTGTTGAAATATGACTGTGGCCAAACCCTGAAGGTAAGAAAGGACAGCTGGCTTCAACACTTCAGAGATGTAGCGTTGGCTTTTTAAAGTACCGACAATGCTTACTAGAGGAGTGCGAGAGTGGTATCCAATACCGCCCCATACCATAATACCCGGTGCAGGATAAGTGTGGCGGTGCATAACGCAACTGTTCAGAATCCTCTCTCCACGATGTCTCCATACTCGAATCCGACCATCGTGGTGTTGCAGACAGATGCGTGACTCGCCAGTAAAGACAACTTCATTCCATTCTGCCGCCCACATCCTTCTTTCATCGCACCACTGGTGGCGGAGACGTCTGTGGTTCTGCATCAAGGGTAGACCAAGCAATGGACGCCTTGCGGATTAACCACTCTGCTGTAAACGGCATCGAATGGTACGCACAAACACTGAATGATGCGTTACAGACTCATTGTGCTGGGCTATGGTTCGTGATGTGACTGAGCAATCCGTCACTTCCATGTGCACAATTTGCCTGTCCTCATGTGTGTTAACAGAGAGGAAAGGTAAATAGTATCATCCCCTTTAAGATCGTCGTCGAATGGTCGAATTATTTGATTGAGTGGCGGTCACGTGTTTCCGTGACGTTTGATCGCGTGATCGGAAGTCGTCAGGAAGGCGGTGACTTCCGGAACAATGGATATAAAAGCAAGATGTAACATTTTAGATTCTCTTCAATGGTCCAGAATCCTTTGAGCGCATGACTCTCTTTCAAGCACATGACTACCTTTTTCAAGATTCAGTAATTGAAATCAGCATCTGCAAAAGATTTGAACATATGGAGACCGATCCGCCCCCGCCCAGTCCTGAGGACTTGGAAAAATGTTCGAGAATCCTCGACATCTTCGAATACCAGATAATAAAGAAGAGCCGACTGGCCACAAATGAACATATTCTGTACACAATGGACAGTGGTATAACCCGGAAAAACCTTGAAAACTACAGCCTGATTGAAAAGGAAAATAGAAAACTGATGGAAGAAATTGAAGATCTCGAGGGTGAGTTGACTTTGATCGGTTCTTGCCCTATTGAAAATTGTCAGTATCACTCTAAATTAAACTCCTCAAAAATAGCTCAAAAATTAAAAGAATCCTCTAAACAACTTGAATCTGATTTCAAAAAACCAGCCACCAACACTTGCGTTGGTAATCCTCCCCCCACCAAAAAAGAAGAATTGCCTTGACGGCTTTATTGCGCCAACCAAAGTTGTTAAAAAGCAGAAAGTCCTGCAAAACTACTCCTTTGGTGCGGCAGCACCCGTTGCTACAACCAATAAATACCAGACCCTCTCTGGAAATGACGAGTTGCCGACTCAGAGCAACACAGCGATGCCAGTTGCCACCCCCAAAATCCCCCCCATATACCTTAAATTTGAAGAAAATTACAATCTCATAATGCAAGAAATTAATAGAAAATACCCCAAGACCAATTCGAAGCTGTCTGGGGAATATTTGCGCATCTTTGCGTCAACAGCCGACGAGCGCAACGAAATCATCGCTTTCCTTAAGGAAAGAGGTGAACAATTCTTTGCGCGCCACGCACAAGACACCAAACCCCAAAAAATAGTGATTAAAGGCTTGCCGATATCTACGGATATCGACGACATTAAAAAAGATCTCTCCGAGCGAGGCTTCCTTGTTTCCAAGGTCGCTCAGCTTACTAAACTTAAATCAAAATTCAAGCTCCCCATTTTCATGGTGGAACTGCAAAAACCACCTGATTCCCCAGACATCTTCAAATTAGACAAGTGCTGTTATCTAACAGTTAAAATCGATACCTTCAATAGACGACCAGGCCCGACTCAATGTTACAACTGTAACTTATTTAACCACTCTTCTAAAAATTGCCATATCAAAACCCGATGTCTTAAATGCGGCGAGCCGCAGAAAACGGGCGACTGCCCAATAAAAGATTTAATTGAAAACCCCGTCTGTATTAACTGTAATAAAACCGGACACCTGGCAAACTCGCATCGCTGTGAGAAATTCCCAAAAATCCAACCCAAAAAAGGTACTCCCTTAAACAGAAATAAATCCCAAAACTCCTTTAATTACGATCAATCTAAAGTAAAAAACGATATCTCTTTTGCAAATGTCTTAAAAGGCAACCAACAGATGGCACCACAAATCGAAAAGCCCGTGTCGGCCGACTCAGAGGCCGAGACAACTCCAGCCCCCAAAAAAAAAAAAAAAAAAAAAGAAAAAGGAACCAGAAAGAAACTGAAAACGATGATAGCGGAACCTTCGGGTTCATGGACGCTATCATCGAACTGAAAAAGTTCTTCGCTGAATACCCCTCTCTCAATGAGTTGGGTAAACAGCTTAGAAACGCTCAACCCCACGAAAAGGTAGACGTTTTCTATCGTCACATCGCAAATCAGCGATAACGGGTACGAGTTGTCTCGGACCCCTAAAACTTCTAAGATCCAAGTAACTTCAACCGACCCCGCCCCCCGTGCGAGTAGCTGCCTTCCGATTCGTCGAGAGAAACTCTCGCAAAGACCCTCAAATTCAACCGCTTCGGCGGCCGCCTACGGGATTTAAAGATAGACCCTATTGGGGATTACATCACCAAACTCTCACGTAACGTGTTTAGGACTATCAAGAATCACCCAAATCCACTAATTCAGGCACAAACAATTTTCACTACCCCAATAGCAAACACAAATTTGCCTACAATTCGACAAAGTGGTCTCAACCACTTAAACCCCCGTAGCCAGCTCTCGCCTTCCCCCTCTAGCAAATTTAGTCTTAATTCTCATGTACTCATGAACTGTGAAATACTATACTGAACATACTAA